>JARHVA010002839.1:980000-1060000 GCA_037957365.1 Torreya grandis | reverse complement strand
TAATAAATATCAAGCCAAAACAAACATTTTAGATCCAAAGGCTACAATTAGAGCATAGTTTTGGCCTAGTTTGAGGGTTTTAGAAGTTATAGATCTAGTTTTTTGAGATCACAATGACATTTATGATTATTGTTATTTGAAGTGGATTAACATGTATGATGAATTCTAGGTTTCCATAAATTTTCATAGGCATGGTAGGTTTGTCTAAACTTAATAGAGCTAAAGGATGAGACTATGCATCTCAGTAGATATTCATTGAGGTTGTGACTATATAAAAACCAATAAATGGGATTGGTTTTCATCTATTGTAGACCTATGTTCAAGGTTTGAAGTAGGGGAAGATATATATAATAAATTGTAGGTAATATCATATTTTTACATATTCATAGTCTTGATAAACAAGTACCTATAGATAATCAAGGTAGATGTGACTCTATCAGATCCATAGATATGAGGATTTTTTCTTATAATCAAACCAAGTGGAAGATGGTGTAGAATTATAAGGAAGAGATTTGAGGATTGGGGGTATATGTGTAGTATTCAATTCTTTTATAGATCATTTAAAGTTACTTTTTCCTTACATATCATGACTCATCATCTTTGGAAAACTATTATCTTCTAGTGTGTTTCATAACCAATGAAAGGATTTGGAGGCTATTGGGACAAATGAAAGTTAAGTTATCGAAAAAGGACTAGTCTTGATTTAATCAAAATATGATGGAGATTTCATTAAAAGGACGTGGCATCTCATTTAATGATTTTTGATGATGTGTTCCCTCTCACTGTATCTTCCCCTTTCTCCCATATCTTCCATTCCTTTCCCATGGTAAATATCTCTCACTTTTGATAAGAAATTGGTTCTCTTAGTTTTGAGGAGCAAGAGACTTTCATTTGATAAGGCTAAACCCTATAATAATTTGTAAGAACTAACTCTTGATGTAAAAAAGGATTTTCTTTACTTCTCTCTTGCCTTTGATTAGTGTTGAGTAAGATTACGCATGATGACCTTGTGAAGGATATTATTCCATATCCATTGTCATTTTTTCCTCTTTTAAGGTGTTTTCAAGCTATTTTAGGTCTAAACTTGTGTTCATTATACCATTTATGTAAGCTTGGTTTGAGTCCTATAACTCCTATTTGTTTTCATTCATTTCTCCCTAAACTTAGTTTAATAAATACTTATGCAATTAACTAGTTTGTGAGATTGTGTGAGCTAGTATTGTCTTATGCTAATCTAGTGTTAGTTTCAAGCATATATGAGCGTTATTTAAATTTGATGAATCACCTTTTAGCTATATTAGTAACCCTTTACCACTCTTTTAACCCTTTTCTAAGTAGAAACATTATGTTAGGTGATCCATCAAGAGGATGTCAGCCTTCTATAGAGGTTCAACTCCACCATAGGATACCCACAGCCTGGGGTTGTCCCAATATTGCTTCATATTTGGAGGGAGCCTAAAGAAATCTCTCCAAGGGTATAGATTAATGCCAAAATATCTTTTAGAATGTTTGATGAGACTCAATTTTAAAGAATATTTATCAAGTTTGATGTTGGTTTGATCAATTTGTAGTAGTTATAGCTTCCATGAAATAGTATTTGGAAAATCTAAATGGATATTAAACTTTATTATAGAAAAATAGTGACCATATCTCATGGAAAAGGTGAATACAAGATCAACTTATAGAAGTATTCCTTTTGAATTTTTTGAATTGTCTTTAAACTCAATAAAAAGGTTAAGATTTGATAATAGACATCCATATAAAGGAAAATTTCCTGCTAAACAAATTTCAAGGTCTACATCTATAAGATGGTCTTTATTAAACCCTTTCATTACCATGATAACCCCTAGAGCTTTTCCTTTTATGGATTTCAATGGTCAAAGTCCATTAGACCTTCAATAATATGATCCTATTCTAGTAGTATCTCTCAAAAGTGTTCCATATTTTACTAGAGACCAATCTAAAATCCCTTTTAAGCACCTTATGGTTGTAGCCAATTTTTTCAATATTCATAATGTCATTGAAGAAAATGTCACTATTAGGTTATTAGATATATATTTAAAGGGTAAAGCCTTTGACTAGTATATAACCCTTTCTTATAACTCATTCACATCATGAAATTAGCTAGGATATGCATTGTGTAAAATATTTGAAGACAAAAGTGACCATTAGTCACTTATAGAGTAATTAACCATAATCAAAAGGGCCCCTCATGAAGTTATGCAAGACTTTAATACAAGGTTTCAAAAGACATGGGATAGGATCCCAACTTTCATTAGGTCTACTCCTAATTTTGCCTTCCTTTACTATTTGAAGGCTCTTAATAGTGATATTATAGTAATGATTCAATTTATGGGAGTGAACACACTACCAAATGATTATGAAGTGGAAATCAGAGTAGAGAATTATCTAGTATAAGATGGTAAGCTTACACCTAGACCACTAATGCCTTTATTTCCTAGATCCAACCACATCTTATTGCTTTTCCTCCCCTTGCTATCATTCCTCATATGCCCACAATTGCTACCATACCTACACCAAAGCAAGAAAAGGCTTCTAATATCCAATTTAGTGACTCCCAAGAGCATAAGAATTTCTAGGAGCCTATGAGCATGTTTCAATACTTGGGAAATAAATTGGTTAATGTAAAGAGATAGTAAGACAAGTTTAATGGGTCTTATCAAGTTACATTACAGACTCAATAAAAGCCTTATCAAGCAAATAGGCCACCTTATAAAGGAAACTTCCAAAGCCAAGGCTAATAGAAAAACAAGGGATAAGGGCAACCCAAATATAATAGTGTTTTATTATTTTTAGAATAATGGGGATTTATTTCTAGTTAAATAAATAGGTATGAGCAAAGTAAATTAGTAAATAACATACAAGAATTAATCTACTAATTTTTGTAAATTGATTTGTATTTTTGCCTTTTCTAAATATATTAATAAATAAGAGAAATCTAACTTAGCTTATTCTAAATGATCCAAACTGAGGTAGGATCTGATACTAGAGGAGTAAGACTAGGAAACTATCACAAATTAGATCTTGAGGTTCATTTTTGGATTGGATTAGACCACCAAAAGTAGGACACCTTGCTATCCAATGTTGTGGTCCTTTTTTTGTACTATTGTCTAGGTGATCTAAGATTTATAGGTTTTATTTATAGTCTTGTGTTACCCTATCAATGAAATATCAAAGCCTAAAAGCCTACAAAGCTCATTGTGCATCTATTTTAAACCTTCAAATCCCTAGGATCTATTTGTGTATGAACTTGAATTGAAACTTGGAAAATATATATAAAAAGTTAGTGTGTAAAGGATATGTTGGATGCATTTTATACCCTATGTGTGGACACACTACCTACATACCAATAATTTGAGGAGGGATCAAGCTAATATAGTTCTCCCATTGAAGTGCTTGGTGAAATTATCTATGATAAATGTAACTAGATAGAAAACTATATTTACTTCAGATGGTTAGGGACTAGTGTAAAGGTTTTAATAAGCTTTAAATGATCTTAGAAGGTGATATGCAAAGAATAGGGAAGAGTGCTTGAGTGTACTTGCTTGTATTCTTTCTCCTTTCCTATAAATTAGTGTTAAACCTTCTAAATGGACTTTGAGTGGCATTTTATAAGGATACTAATGATCATTGGTTGAAGGATTCACATGAGGTTGACATGGAAAAAGATAATGTTTCGAGGGAATATGACCATTACAACCAATTATGAACTTGGACAATAGCATTAAAATCAGGACACCCTAGGTTTCAGTGCTCCTATCCAAGTTGGGAATTATTTTCCTAAGGGAATGAGTACTAGGGAAATGGATTTGGGCTTTAAATAGCTACCTAGGCTTGAGAGGGTTAAATATAGAAGGTTGGGGATGATTGGGAAGTAGTGAAAGAATAGCCTAGAAGGGTTGTGTAAGTAAGAAAGAAGGACCTATGCATTGGATGTCATTAGTTGTGCTTAAGTCATTCTAATTTTGCATTTTATATGAGTATATTTCTCCCCACTTTATTCTTGTGATTCAACAAAGTAAAATACTAGGATAAAGGAAACTAAAAAACATACCAAAACTTACCTATAAGGGAGAAGCTCATGAAGTTGTGTGATGTTAGATGTGCATAGAGAGAGCATGCTATGAAGTGTGAATTTGTAATGAAAACATAAAAATAGATCAAATTTTAATAGATACATTATATATATAATAATAATTTAAAAAATGTGGGTAAGAGGTAGAGAAAGGAATGAATACACCTCATTAGGTACGTGAACCAATACAAAACATGTTATGATGTTGGATTGTGATAGATGATGTTGGGTGTACATTAAATCTAGAGTAATATCATGAATGGAACTAAGTACTCAATTCCTTGAAAGGTGGATCAACAATTTAAAGGTTATCCCTTTCACTCCATCATCACCAACTAAGTGAATTTAATGAGTCATGCATGTGATAATCAATCTCTAGATTGTGTGTCCAATCCCTCTAAATATGTGGCTCAAGAATACAAAGGCTAGCCCTTTGGATCCATCATTTCCCCATGAAGTGAAGCTATTAAGTGATACTAGTATATAATATATGTCATATAAGATGGTTCATGGATCCCATGGATGTTCTAGAAATCTAATAATGTGGCATGGATAGCATAAATATATGCTAAAAACTAGGCCAATCTTGGCCATTTTGAAAGATGGAGGTGAGGCTTGTATGAAAGCCACTCCAAAACTAATGTACAAGGCTTATATGAAAGCCACCCTGGGAACTCAAGTACTCAAAAAGTTAAAATTTTATGAAATTTCAACTTGAAAGTGATACCGACTACCTAAAGATGGAGTAAGACACATAACTACTAAGAATTCCTAGATAATAAACTAAACTTGGAAATAAAAGAAGAACAATGCACCATGCACATTGCCCCCAATCATTGGTTTTTGAAACATGAATTATGATCTATAAGTTATGTCAACTACCTAATCTAAAACTAAAAGTGAGAACCATCATGCCATGCATGGTAACCCCCTATATCTAGATGTTCTAAAATTGTATTGAACTACTGATTCTGATTGATCCGGATGTGCAAAAACTATATCTAAACTACACTTTTTGCCTATTTATAAGAAACTTGTGTGTTTTTATGCCTAGATAAGAGTGCCAAAATGAGGACACCCCTATGCTAAAAATATTTAATGATCTAAAACTATCACTATTTTTATGCTCTATTCTGATTGGTTTGAGCTCTGGATTCTAAACTAGGTGATCTGAATGTTGTTGTTTCAACTATTAGAAACTTTGATCTCTATGACAAAACCCTTGTTTATTTCCCCCTCTTATGAGGGTAGGATTGATAAACCTACAATGATTTCCCTAAAAATAAAAGAGTCCTACAAGTGTGTTATTCTTCATAGATACATGATATAGCAATGATATTTAATAAGATATCTCTAGATATAGAAATGTTTGTATTGAGATATTATTAGATTAATATGGATATGCCTAGATAGATATAATAATTTATAAGTCTATACAAAGTATTGAACTAGAAATAGAATTTTTTTAGATGTTTGTTGTTAGTTATAAGGATGGAGCATGATGTTCATTGTTACATCCAAGAAATCAAGTGAAATGCATGATGTGGATCATGGCATTTCACACAATGATAAGAAAAACAAGCAATCAAGTAAGAAGAAAGAATTATATAGGGGTGGGCAAGGGGACATGAAAATAAGGGACATGAGGATACGTCACTCAAACTAGAAAGTAAGCAAAGAAGACATTTTCAAATGCCACATTAACATACAAGTGAAACAAGCAAAGTTGGCACAAGGTCCATAGGTACATGAAAGAGTACAAGCAAAGGAAATTGGAAAATATCCTAAAGCACAAAAATGAATAGAAGAAAAGGACATTGGAAAATGTCCTAAGGTATAAATAAGAGATAAGTAGGAACAAAAAATGCAATTAGACAAGCTATGATAAGGAAGAGGAAAAAGCATGTAATAACTAGAAAGGTAGAATCACATCTAACTAATCAAAGAAAATGTGAAAGTATGCAAAACATGTGTAGTACAAGATTAGGTATATTATATGAAATACACAAATGCTAGATACTAGTGAAATGTTGTTATGGTAATCTGGGTAATCTTACAAAGTAATGTAAATTAACATGATATCTCAAAGTGTGTATTATAGGAATGACATAACTTAAATGGTATAGTCGTGTATAATATGCCGTTAGTGGGTAGGTATATTGATGTGTGTCTTGAATGTAGAAGTAGGAATGGCCCTTCAATGGGTAGAATAAAGGAATCAAGTAGCTACATGTCACTATACACAATCAAAGGAGATCAAATGAATCATGGTAATGTAGATAAATTGACATACAATAACATGAAACAAAAAATATAAGTCTTAATATGATAGTAGTAATGTAAAGCATGGATGATCCATACAATCAAAATATAATTTGGTATTTTGATATATTTGAATGTTTTTATATTTTGAGGTTTTTTTTACTATTTTTATATTTTGATATAATATGTATATAGGTAAAAATAGGAATAAATTATACTAATCAATGAGTCTTAGATGAGAGTCCTTGTCATGGTATCCTATATCAAACAACTGAATCATGCATGATCATGAGACATAATTGAATGTCTGATGTTGTAAAGCTGAAATTTGTGTATGTTGTAACTACTCTAAAATATCTAAAGTGGAAACCAAATATGGGGTCCATGTGTAACTCTAAGAAGTAGATGCAACTATAGGGCTCTTAAGGACCCATCTGGAAGTAGAATAAACTCTTTGAATAGGTGATATCTATGTAGTTGCATGACACCTTAATGTTACTACTTAGGGTATGACAAATGTAGCTAGAAATTGTCTAGAATCCTAAAACTATGGAGGTGTGTGAACCCTCTATAGTAGTGATGTATGTCACAATTGTGGATAGATATGAAGTTCAATTAGACCTAAAAATGGAAGAGAAACTGAAATAGGTGGAAGAACTAGAGATAGTGTTTGTAAGCTATTAGAGGGATCTGAAGTGGGGTGGGGTGACTCATAATGAACTCCATTAACTATAATAACCTAATTATCATGAATGAATTTCACACATCTATGAACTATAGAATGTACTTCCCTATGTTTTATAATCCATGGTTAACCAAGTAATATGTCAATAACTCCCGCACTAAGAACTATAGTGAATGGAGTAGCCAAATATTTAGGACCAACCTAAAGTAGAAGTATTATCTCACATAATGAACTCTATATATGCCCAATGAAACCACTGATAACTATGTCTATTAGTGTGATATCTTTCTTTGAATAATTGAAATGTTGTAGTAGTGTTAAGGTTCACATGTTAAGGCTAAAACCATTGTCAATAAGCACACTATGAATAAGTTGATTATGAATATGTGATATGATAAAAATTACATTATAACCTATATTATTCTCCATAATCTCCTGATCTAAAAAATATATTGAAGGTCTAGCTAAAGGTGTAGCTATAACTCTAGACTCATACACATCTATCATACATCTTAAAGGATGTGCTTCAACTAAAGGTGCTTGGTATGTAGCTGGTGGAGGATGTGCATGGTATGTATGGTGAACTCCTGAGGTGTCTTATTTTTCATATTTAAAATGTTATGGAAATAAATATAAGAATATTTTAAAAGTTTTATCTTGTTTTGGATTTGACTTTGGAGGCCCAATTGAAGTCCCTAGATCAAGTAGATTGTCATTTATCAAGTCCTATATCTTATGTCTCAAACTAATGCATCTATTTTTTGTGTGGTAAGATTCCTTGGGAAAATCACAAAATGCATGTTGATCATATCCCCATAGAAGAGGCTTTAATAGGTTAGCTTCTTAGATAGGAGGCATAGTGATGATGTTACATTCTAATAATTATTGTAAAACCATGGCTGGAGAAACTGGTAGATTGGTAAATGCATGATGAGGAAGTGCTAATAAAACCACATATTGAGGGGGTTCTGAAGCCACATTGACTATTGGTTGATTCTTATTGTCATTTATTTTGAGCTTATATGGGACTTTTTTATTACTCTTATTTTTTGTGTCTAAGATACTTGAGTACTTAAGTTTTCCCATTGAAATTAGCTTGGCTTCTTATTCCTTTAGTGTTTGCCACACTTTAGTGAAGGAAGAGAATCACTTAAACATGATTGATTCATGAAGTACTAGTAGAAGACTCTTTTTGAATAGGTCTTATAACTCTTGATCTATTATGGGACTAGTCATCTTAGCCAAGATAGTTTTATACCAATGAACATAGTCTGTGAGATGCTCATTTGGTCATTATTTCTATTGAGCAATTTGACCATATGAAACCTTATCACCAATGTTGATACTAAAATTTTCTAGGAACATGTATGATAAAGGATTGAATGCCATGATTGACTAATTGTAGACTATAAAACCATTGTAAATCATAATCCTTTAGACTCCATGGAAATAGCTTGGTGAGTAGCCAATCATTGGGTATATAATCCAAACATGCTACATGAAACACTCTCAATTTTGTCTTTGGATCACTCTTTCAATCCTAAAGAGTAAGCTTGGGTTGAACAAAACATTGTGACAATGGTGTATAATTAATATGATGTGCCAATGGTGTATGCAAAAGAGTAAAAGAATCCAAATCTTATATAGGTCTAGTGGTACCTTGCTCAATATGTTGCAAATTAGATTGAAGAGATATTATCTCTTACACAAGGGTTGCCACATCAGGAAAAAGGGATGTACTAGCTATAACTAGTAGCATAGTGGTAGGTTAGGATACTATAAGGGGTTGTTGAGACATAGTTTCCCCCGTAGTGTCATTTTCAATTTTTTTCTCTATGGGAATAGAAGACTTAACTTGATTAACCTTTTTAATTTTCATGATAGATTGAAAAAGTATTATATGATCTTTAGTATGTTCTTTACATCTTTCTCTAAAATTTTATAAAATCAAATCTTTATTAAATACAACTTCATTATCAACAATGGGTGGAATTGGATTAATGGTACAATGTGATCGAGCATGAGCATCGGTGCACACATCATCAATGTTATTTTCATACTACTCTTTGTCAAAATTATCCTCATTGATATTGGTGTAATTTGGATGTGTAGAATCTATGACTAAAACCTAAGTTGGTTATTTATCCATGGTATATGGCTGAGTTGTAGGAATCTAGGTGAATTCAAGAGGATTGAAACTAAGTCTTTCACTTCTTATTGAAGGAAGAGATGTAAATAACTTAGTTGATATAAGGAAAAAAATTTGGGTAATGGTAGAAAATATTAAGCTGATATAATCTAAACAAGGAACTAGAATATGCATAAAAAGGATACATAGCTCCCAAACATGTAAGGTGATACCTCAAGAAATAAATAGGTGATAGTATATGTAGTTAAGGATTTTTCAAAAATCTTTATGTAAAATACTATGAAATTTTTAATTTAAAATTGATTTTCTAATTTTGATATGTAGTTAAAAATTTAGAAAATGATTAGAAAAGTACTGGAAAATAATTGGGAACTAGTTGATGTAAATAAGGTTTTTTGAATGAATTTTTTAAAATAAATGTAATAAAAATTTTAAATAAAATTTGTAGAATTTTACTTGAAAATTTTAGGAAAACCATAAAATATTTATAAAATTAATAATATATTTTTCCTATTGTTTGGAATGTGTTTGTATGCAAGAAGGACCTAGTATGTGAAAACTAGGGTTTTAACAAAACATGTGATAATTTTGCAATTAATTTATATATTTTTTATTTTTAAATGTATAAAAAATCAATAAATTATGGGAAAAAATATAAATAATTATCTGTATGGTTTTTAGGGTTTTATGAAAAATATGAACTAAGTCAGGTTCACTAAATGTTTTATTATTTTCAAAATAATGGGGTTTTATTCCTAGTTAAATATACAAGTGTAAGAAAAGTAAATCAAAAAATAATATGAAAGAATTAATATGCTAATTTTTAAAACATATTTTTATGTTTGACTTTTAAAATATAATAATAAATAAGGCAAATATAAATTAGCTTATTCTAAATGATCGAGACTGAGGCAGGGTCTGATACTGGAGGATCAGGACTGGGAAACTATCATAAATTAGAATTTTAGGTTTGTTGCTTGATTGGATAGGAGCATCAAAATTAAGAAATTGTGATATTTAGTGTTTTAGTATTTTTATGATGTTTTTTTCTAGGTGGTTTGATCCTTTTGGGTTTTATTTACCAAGCTTGTGTTCCCCTATCAATGAAATATCAAAGCCTAGAAGCCTATAGAGCTCATTTTGCATCTATTTTAAATATTCAAATCCCTAGGATCTATTTTTTCTTGAACTTAAATATAAACTTGGAAAAGATAGATAAGGGATTAGTGTGTAAATGATACACTGAATGCGGTTCACACCCCATGTGTGGTCATGTTGCCTACATAACAATAATCTGAGGAGGGATCAAGCTAATGTAGTTATCTCATTGAAGTGTTTGTTGTAATTGTCTATGATAAATGCAACTATATTCAAAACTAGATGTACTTCAAATGTTTATGGACTGGTGTAAAGGTTTGAATAATCTTCAAATGATCTTATAAGGTTGTATGTAGAGAATAGGGAATAGTGTTTGAGTTTACTTGATTATATTTTTGATTCTTTTCAGTAAATGAGTGATAACCCTTCTAAATGTACTTTGAATGGAATTTTATAGGGAAACTAATGATCATGGATTAAATTAATTCATGTTAGTCTAACAGGGAAAAAGATAATGATTCAGGGGAATATGATCATTAAAACCAATTTTAAACTTGGATGATAGTGCTAAAATTAGGACACCCTTGGTTTTAACACTCATGTCCAAGTTGGGTTATTTTATTATAAGAGAATGAGGCATGGGCGATGGATTCAGGCTTGAAATAGCTACTTGGGCTTAAAAGGGTTAAGTCTAAAAGGTTGGGGATGACTGGGAATTAGTGAAAGAATGATCTAGAAGGGTTGTGTGAGTAAGAAAGAGGACCTATGGATTTGTGTCATTATCCATGCTTAAGTCATCCAATTTCACATTTTATATGACTACAAATAGATAAAACAACTATAATCCAAATGCTACAAGAACTTTCAAAACTTTGGTCCCTACTCAGAATAATATTAATCGAGAAGTTAAGGGTATCATGCTTGAAAATTAGTCTTTTGGTCAATCCATTATCCCAAACACTAACTTCAACTAAGATTTCAATTATTAATGAAAATAGGCTACTAATTATGGGTATAATCAATCTCTTATGGCTCAAAACATAAAAGTACCTATGATAACAAAAGTAGAAGATTCTTAATAGGGTCAAGGGGCTAATCAAGGACCAATATAATTGCGTGCTACAATGGTAAATTATGATAAAGAATAATGATATGCATTCAATCAATAGGTTAGTTATATCCAAGCATACATTCTAGTAGTAGCTAATACAAGGTTTAAAAGAAGAGATATGGATGGTACCTAGGAAAAAGTCAAATATCCTCCTACTACCACTCCATTGCTATCAAATCCAAGTGAACCTAATGTTGTTTTAAAGGTTCTAATAACTCTAAATAATTAAAATTAGGTGAATGCCTTTGTTCCCCAAAACTCACAAGTTCAAAGTACAATTGTGACTCCCAAAGCACAACCAGAGGTTAGTGGTTTACCCCTCAACATTGTGCAACAAATGAAAAAGTCTAATGTGAGTATGCCAATGTAGGATATGATTTCCATGCCTAGATAGATGGATTTCCTTCAAGAAGGATTGGTAAAGATCAATGTTTCTAATAAGCCACCAAGAAAATAAAATATAGTTTTCACTAATGTAACAAAGGGATCTAATAAAGGGAAATTAAGTAAAATTCTCAAATCTCCTCCCTTCTACATTTCTATGATCATTTGTGATTGTTTGTTATATAATTTCTTGGTAAACAATGGGTCTATCACTTCAATGTTTCCAAAATCTATAGATAATCAACTTGGTCTAAAATATGAGCCCTAATTTAAGGGATCTTTACAACTTGATGGATCTTCCACTGAACCATCTAGTATCATTAGAAATTTCAATTTGACCCTGCATGCTTGTCTAAGTGTCTTAGTGGCCCAAGATGTGTTAATTCCAAATGTGCCCCTCATTTTAATCTATACTTATATAAATATCTCACAATAAAAATTAGAGGTTATCTAGTAGCCAATTAGTCCTACATTGATTTTAGAACAAGTTATGGGACCAAGGTATCTATCAAAGCTAAGCCTATTGCATAATTTCACATTAAGCCTTAATTGATAGATAATATAAACATCAATTATACCATTCTTGATGAGGATGAACCTATGGTTGGTCAATAACTAAACACTCATCTTGATAAGATACCTGATATGTTCTTAGATGATCTATGGAATGAAAATTAGTTAGTTAACCCCTAAGAAGGTGTTGATGAAAGAGATATAGATGTATACTAATTATATGAGGATAAATAGTCCATGCCATCCCTCTATATGATTCAAAAATATTATAGTGGTTTATGTAAATTTTTATTTGATGGTTCAGGGAGAAAACATAGAGTGGGTGTAGGTGAAATGCTATTTCCCACCTTTAATGATAGGTATTTATATTATTATAGGTTTAAATTTAGTTTCTATAGCATTTTAGTAGAGTATGAGGGATTTGTCCATGGACTTCAATGGGATAATAGTAGAGGAATCAATCCATTACAAGCATATGTGGATACTAAGTTTATTGTGCATCAGGTTAGAGGCCAAAATATCAACAAGAATCCCTTGATGAAGTGCTACAAACATAGAATGTGGGATATAATTAAGTACTTTGAGGCCTTTAACTTCCATGAAGTGCCAAGGAACCATAATGAACATGATGATAGGTTGGTAGCTTTGGGAGCTTAATTTGATATCCCCAATGAGTTGTAAAAGTCCAAAGTGTAGCCACATGTCAAGGTGGTGGAAGACCATCAATGATAGATAATGAAGCTCATTGGCAAGTCTTTAATAGTGATAAGTATATTGTTTATTTATTTTAGTAAGAAGTAGATTTTTCCTCAATGAACCAAGATAAGTTCTAACATCAGTATGAGGACCAAATATTTTATTTGAAATCCAATAAGCTTTGTAAAGGGATAATCACCCTTGAAGGCCTTCTTCATGAGGGATATCATTTGAGGATAGACAAAGTAGTAATTCCAATTGATGATGATACTTATGAAAGAGTTATTATCCTCTAGGACAAACTCCTCAAGCTTGGAAAGGTAAGCATTAGGGCTGAAAATCATGGTCTCATTGAGCTTTGTAGAGAATATTTTTATATATTTTCTTGGGAATACAATGAATTGAAATTTTTTTCCCAAGTTATCCTAACATACTATAGAATTAGAGGCTAATTCCAATCCTATTAGGTAGAATAAAAGGCATATAAACCATAAAATTAAAGAGATCATAAAGAGAGAACTAACCAAACTAATTAAATCCAAGATCACCTTTCCCATCAAGCACTCCTCATATGTAGCCAACTTTTTACCAAGAAAAATAATGGGGATATCTAGTTGTGTGTTTATTTTAGATATTTTAATAGTCTCTTTAAAATATCACTACCCCTTATCATCCATAGAGCAACTTCTTCAAATAGTTTCTAGTTTAGAACACGTATCTCTTCTAGATGGGTACTCAAGTTACAATAAAGTGATGGTGAGAGAATAAGATCAATAGAAGACTATGTTAAACATAAATGTGGCACATATGATTATTATAAGATGCCTTTTGGGTTGTATAGTGCTAGGACAACTTTTCAAAGAGCCATGAACATGGATTTCCAAGGATTGCTAAATTATATGGTGTTAGCCTACTTGGATGACATTACAATTTTATCCAAGAAAGTCATTGAGCACTTAGATCATATAATGTTGATCTTTGAAAGGTGAAAAGAGTATGAGATCTCTTTAAATCTTGATAAATGTGTGTTTATTTTTTAAGAAGTCAAACTTTTGGGTCACATTATCTCAAAGCCAGGATTATCTATTGACCCTAATAGAATAAGTGTTATCTTAACACTATCTTTATCCAAGAAAAAGAAAGGAATCCATAAATTCATTGGGAAAATAAACTTTGTGAGAAGGTTTATACCTAGTTTTGTTAACATGGTTAAACCTATCATTGATATGATAAAGAGGAACCACATGTTTAATTCATCAAATGAAGGTAAAGAAACATTTGAGGCTATCAATTAAGCAATTACCCAAGCACCCTCACTAATTAATACTAATTTCTCAAAGTATTTTATATTTTACACCTTTACCAATGTTGAGAATAGATCAACTATGCTAATGAAAAAGAATGGTGAAGGACTTGAGCAACCAATTGCCTTTTTCAGTCAAGGGTTACAGGGATATGAGGTAAGGTACACTTTTATATAAAAGTATGTTCCTAAATATTTTAGAAGCCTCAAAAGGTTCAAACTAATGTTATCCAAAATTAGGATTCATATTATGGTGTCTCATCATGTAGTAATGGATTTTCTCCTTAATAAGGATTTGAATGAAAAGAGAGTTGACTAGATTACCAAGGTCATGGAGTACAATGAGGAGATCAAGGTCACTAAGATGGAAAAAGTAAAAGGATTATGTGATCATATGGTAAATGAACTTAAAAAATTCAAGTAATTTATTTTGGTAACATAAGATAAATCACAAATAGATGCACCTCCACCTCACAATAGCTAGCTCCAAGACATAACATATTTCTTGGTAATAAGTGAGTTCCTACAGGTATGGACAAACCAAAAATAAGGTATTTCATAGTTCATTAAATACCTTATGCATTTTTTAATGGGGTTTTATATATAAAATACCTCAATGGAGTACTCCTTAAATGCATTGATGATAATCAACTGGCCAAACTATTAGAATAGTCTCATGATGGGCTTATAGGAGACCATTTTCCTCTAAAGATGACAACAACAAAAGTGATGAGAGATGGTTATTACTGGCCTGACATTTTCAAAGATGCCTATGTATGGGTTATAAAATATCAAAATTTTGCTCTCTTTTTAGGAAATCAAATATTAGTATCCCTTGCCATCAACCAAATTCAGGTGGAGCAACCCTTCATGTAGTGGGGATTTGAAATCATAGGAATGATTAATCCACCCTCTAGTAGAGGACATAAATGGGTGATCACTTCTAATAACTATTTCAGTAGGTGGGTATAACTAATTAACCTTAACAAAGCCAATAAAATAATAATGTTGGACTTATATGACATCATAGTAACCAAGTTTGGTGTACTAGCTACTATAATTTTAGATAATGCCTTAGCATTTGATAGTATGAAAATAAGTGAATAGGAACTTATGTTTGGCATCTATATCAGTACATCTTCAAATTAATACCCCTAAAGAAATGTATTGATAGAGTCCATAAATAATAAATTTATAGGGAATATCAATAGGACCTTGGAGGAGAATCAAAGAGTGTGACATACAAAGTTAAGAACAACCTTATGGGTTGATAGAGTGACTCCCAAAGTTACCACTGGAAACTCACCATTTATCCTATTGAATGGGAGATAATCCAAGTTGCCCATTTATCTTGAGCTACCTACCTTGGATTTAGCCCATGATCTTGAGTTGATGGAGAGTGAACCTATGAGCATGAGGATTATAGATCTCATGGAGCTTGAAGAAACCATGGACCTTACAATAAAGACATTAGAGATACATCAAGATCAAGTCAATAATTGCTTTGACAAGAGATAAATAATAAGGGACTTAAAATAAGGGGACCTAGTCCTCAAATGGGACTTAAATAAGGCCAAGCCAGGCAACTATACCAGGTTTGAAAACTTGTGGAGTGGTCCTTATTTAATCCATGGATTCAATAAACATAATGATTTTAGCTTACTTAGCTAGATGGAGAGCTATTACCCATTCTAGTTAATTAAATTCACTTGAATCCTTTTTATTAGAAGAGTTTTCATCTATTATAATTTATTAGACTAGATCTTCATGTTTTCCTCTAAGTGCCTTGTGCACATTTTTTCTAATTGTGTGTTACTCTTCCATAAGTTCCTTGGGCACATTATTGGTTTTGTTTATTTTGGTTCCTTCTTACATCAAGAGGAGGTTTTAAAATAAGGGAAACCTTGTATCAGTTTTACAATAGTTTATTTAGGAAATCTCATTACTTTGTATTCCCAATGGAAAAAACAATGCAACAAATCTATTGAATACAATGCATGCAATCCTAGGATGTCACCAGAAATATTGGCCAAAATATAACCCGCATAAGAATATTTAACTAAGTATGGTTTAAAAGGCCGAGCAAGGTTCTTTTTAAAAGAGTGATCCAATGATTTAGGAAGCATACAAACTTCAAGAGAAGGTCACTTGCTATTTTCAAGATTTTGAAACACTCTAAGAAAGCTTAACGTGTAATTTGATGACTTTAAGGAAGAGCCTTAGGAGTGTGTCTAAAAGTGTAAATAAAGGTCATACCCTATAGTTCATTAAGGTAATGAAGATATTTTGTAAGTTTAAGAGTTTTTTTGTAAGGTTTCATACTTTCTAGTGTCCTTATAAAGAGATAATAGTTTCTAGCTCAAACCTAAAGGAGCTAGACTATCATGGCATGTCATGCAGGAATACACATGTTAGTCTTGTTGCATGTTTGATAAATTCACTTGGGAAGTAAATTAAGGTCAAAATATTGCAATATCATGATATATTTGGCTCCATAGACATCCTCTACAAAATTGGTATCTTGATGAGTTTTCTATCTCAATATACAAGCCTTCAAAGGTGAACTAGTAGAGTGGGACGTGAATGGGGACATCAAGTTAAGACCATGAGAAATAACTTTTTGGATTCAAAAATCATTAAAAATCTTAAATTAGAATTAAAATATGATAAGTGTCATATTATTAGAGGTTAGATAACATATCTAACAACACACAGGTGATTAATGAACTTAGTGGGTCTAGATAGTTCAATAGAGCACACTAAATTATGTAAATGAAGATCAATGATGAGCACAAGGTCAATAAGTTAGATGATCTTGAGGATGAATGTACTGATGACAAGTGTTTCAATTATGGTTGGGTCCATATAAAATTAATGTGCACGTAAGGTCAAGAAGTCAATGAGCTCAAATAGAATGTGAGGATGCCATATGGCATAAGAGTGTTAGTCAAATGGGGATCTAACTGCAGGGAACACATAGATAACATGAGACTGATAAGTGTCATAATATAGAAGGCCAAAATCAATGATAAATGGTAAATAATAAATATCAAGCCAAATTAAACATTTTAGATCCAAAAGACACCATTAAAGCATAGTTTGGACTTAGTTTAAAGTTTTTAAACTTGAAAACCTAGTTTGATGAGATCACAATGACATCTATGATCATTTTTATTTGAAGGGGAATCCTATGTATGATGAGTTTTCATTTTCCATAAATCTTTAGAGGCATGTTAGGTTTTTATAAACCTAATAGATATCAAGGATGAGACTATGTAGCCTAATGGATGCTCATTAAGGTCATGATTATATGAAAACTAATAAATGGGATTGGTTTTCATCTATAGTACACCTATGTTCAAGGTTTGAATTACGCACATATATAAACAAGATATGGTGGAGTGCCTCATATTTTGACATAGTCATAGTCTCAACAAATGGGTACCTACAACCACTCAAGACAAATATAGTCATGATTCTATTAGATCCATAGATATGAGGATTTTTTCCTTATAAGGAAACCAAGTGGAAGATGGCATAGAATTCAAAGGAAGAGATTCGACGGTTGGGGGTATAGGTGGAGAATTAATTTTTTTTTATACATCATTTAAATTTTATCCTTCTTGATGGATCATGACTCATAAAATTCAACAAACTATTGTCATTTAGTGTGTTTCTCAACCAATGAAAGGTTTTATAGGTTATTGGGATAAATTAAAGTTAAGTTGTCAAAAAAGGACTAGTCTTGATTTGATCAAAATATGGTGGATAATTATTGAAATGAGGTGGTATATCATTTAATGATTTTTGATGATGTGTTACCTCTCACTCTCTCTTCACCTTTCTCTTATAACTTCCATTTCTTTCCCATGGTAACTCTCTCTCACTTTTGATAAGAAATTGGTTCTCTCATTTTTGAAGAGCAAGAGACTCTCATTTGATAAGGCTAACCTTATAATTTTTGTTAATAAATAGATCTTAATTAAATAAATATTTTATTTACCTATCTCTTGCCTTTGATTAGTGTTTGTAAGCTTATGCATGATGTCTTTGTGAAGGAGATTCTTCCATATTTATTATCCTTCTCTCTTGCCTCTTTCAAGGTGTTTTCAAGAAATTTCAGGTTTGAACTTGTGTTCTCTCTATCATTGATGTAAGCTCAATGTTATTCTTACAATTACTCTTTGTTTTCAATCATTACTCCCTAAAACTAGTTTATGAAATACTTATGAAGTTACCTAGTTTGTGAGATTGTGTGAGCTAGTATTGTCTTATGATGATCTAGTGTTGGTTTTAAACATACACGAGCCTCATTTAAATTTGGTGCATCACATTTTCACTCTCTTAACATCCCTTTACCACATTTATAACCTTTCTCCAAGTAGAAACATTAATCTATATGATTAATTAGGAGGAATTCAGCCTTCTCTGGAGGTTCAATGACACCATAAGATACCCATAGCATGGGGTTATCCCAATATAAGAACTTAGTTAGAGGGAGACTAAAGAAATATCTCCATGGGTGTATATTAATTCCATAATAAGAAAAATGTTAAAACTATAATAAATAAGTATTGAAAAGTGTAAGATGAAACTTGAGACAATAGGAGATAAAAGAGCAAATGAAAAAGGAATCAAAGAAACCATGGGGTCTAAATAAATAATGGGCACTAAGGAAACAAAAGGAACTCAAGAAATCAAAAAATCAATGTCCCCACATAGTTTTTTATATTTATTAATGCTTTACCATTTATTCCTTGGATACTTAAGATCTTAGCCTTTTTTATCTCCTCATCCTTTTCTATAGGTTCAAGCTCTTCTTACATTGATGTCCTAATAGTTGTACCCATAAGGCCCATCACAAATCTAGTATTATTTTTGTAGAAAATTGTTTAATTTTTACCCAAAGGATGAGCCTATTGAGTGGATGTAGGTGTAAAACCCACACTTTTAGTAATTGAAGCCAATTATGAAATGAGGATGCTAAAATCTTAAAAATCAAAAGAGTCAATACAAATCAGTTATTCAAGTTGCCTAACTAAACTTATGGTAGATGGAATTTATTCCACCTCTTTCTCTAAGTTGACAATTGTCATTTTAATTGGTGGTGTCTAATCTGGACCTTACTATATATACCTTGATACTACAAGGGATTATTTCACACCTTAATCCTTTTTAATTGTTATCATCACCATAGGTTGCATCTTGGAGGAGGTTCCTTGGTCTTGAGGTTGATAAGAACATTAAGAGGTCCAGTATCTTGTAGTTGATCATCCACCAAGAAGAGAGAGCCTAGTATACATGTTTTTAATTTTTATAGAGGGCTTTACCTAAATACCTCTAAAAATATCCTCTATCAATCTAGATGATTTTGATATTTCCATAATCTTGGCATCATATTTTACATTCAAAATATGAAATCATTCTCAAATGGTTCATAGTGGTAGGGGATGCGAAATCATTGGATTAGATTTTGGATTAGGTCACAAGGATCCCAATTCCTATGTGTCAAAGTAACTAATAAATATTACTCTCTATTTTTTCAAACTTATTTAAAATGTTTCTTGATTATATAACACATCTAATTAATCATCACAGAGAAACCATGAAATAGTAATTTATTATTTTCCTTCAAATATTCATCCATGATTTATCATATCTAGTATGTAATCTCATAGTCATCCAACTTGTTAGGGACATACTTTCAAAGACATAAAAAATCAACCATTTTTCCTCATCACCATGATCACTATGCAGTCAGGGTAAAGCTAATAATCTTCCCTTATCCCTAATGTTTCTCTAATTATCTTTGATACTATGAGTAGGTGTTCTTAAAGAATTAACCTCTATATTTGAGGGTAAATATTCTAGATAATTTTGACTATATTCCTTGTATATGAATAGATGTGAAGGAAAAAAAGATAATTGCATACCCAATTTTTAATATAATTTAGGGATGGGATCTAGAGAGATCCATTATGCATGTATATGATGCCCATGACTATATATAATAAATAGAGACATCAAGAAAAATTGTCATTTATAGGACTCTTATCCTTATTAAACATTTTCTCTTGTAATTTTTCATTGATTATCTCTCTTAGAGAAAAATTTAGCTCTAAGGTCATCAATAAATCTAGTAATGAAAGCCATTCTATGTGGAAGAAGTGAATACCAGGGTCACCATATAATATATTTAATAGTGACATTCTAATTTAGACCCACATTCAAAATTTGGTGATAGGTATTTACTCTTTAGATTTTAGAGTGACCACTTGTCCTAAAATGATCCAATTCTTGAGTGTGTTCTCAATTGTGGTCATTTTCTTCCATAACTTGACCTAGTGTCCATTAAAAGTGGCATATATAATAGATATCCATATGTACATCTATAAAACGTCGCTAAAGATGTAAGAAATGAATATCTCATGGCTTATGTGTATATGAAACCACAACTAGTCACCTTTCTTGTGAAAAATAGGTCCCTTAATAAGTTCATGTAGGGCATCACCTCAGTCTTAGACATTGTAAAATGTTTTTTTTTTAAAATTTTTTAATTATATTACATTCACTACCATCTACTTTTATGGGGCTATTAGAGCCTCATTGTGTGAGTGGGAATCTACATCCTCAATCACATACCAAAGAGCTTAATAGTTTTCATATTCATTACTAAACACCATAGGATCAAAGAGAATATATGTATACCCTGTGGAGTATTTTATATAAAATTTGGAAGGAGGAAACACTCCCCTAAATACCTTAGATGAATAATCCACTCTTGCCTAGTTTAATTACATAGTTCTAGCATTACATTAAAATGTTTACTCAATTTTTAGAAGTAATTCACATAAGAACATTGATACATAGGGCTTCAAATTCTATTATGAATGAAACTTCACTTGATCTCTTTAGTAAAAAATATTTGGATGTCTATTTAGAATTAAATCATATAACATTAAGTATTGAATTTTAATTCTAGTTTATATGCCATTAATTTCCAATGTGTCCAAGCTTATTGTACTCAAGTAATTCAAACTTTGTCACTTTAATTTGGTGGGTATGTCATGTATGCTTTCCATATGTTTAGATAAATTCCATGTTGTATCCTTTAACAAGTGTCACCTTATCACTATTTTATTACAAAATCAATTATTCCATGTAGCATGTCTTCAAAATTAAGGTGTTGATATTTGTGGTGGGACCTAGCTAGATAATTATTATGATATTTTGAATATGAAAACTATGAAGGTGAAGAATGTGATAGACAAAAGTTATGAACAAAATCCATAAAGACCAAACTATAATAATAAAACATGAAAACAACACTTTTTTGAATTCAACCTCTAAACACAACTTGAAAAATGTAAATTCTAAACAAAACATGTGAAATGTAGAATAAGTGAAGGAAATATCAAGTAATAATACATTAATAAAGATTATAAAGTTCCAAAGTGTGACTACACAAATGCCAAGAGCTAATTCATAAAGAAAGTTCTGAACAAGCTATGCAAAGAAAAAAAGCACTTAAGTTTATGACCAGTGAAAACTAAAATTAGTGAACATAACTTGTGAAGTGTAAAATATGTGAAAGTAGATCAAGTTATGTAGGCGTGAAGACCCAAAAGTTTATATATGCTAGAATAATTGATGAATGTTTTAATGAAGAAAACTTATGAACACAACATCTAAAAACATGAACCATGAAATGTACAACCTATGAAATACATAATATGTGTACGTATATCAATCTACATAGGCATGAATACCCAAAAGTTTAGATATGCCAAATTAATCAAGGAATGTTGTGATGAATACAACTTATGAACACAACTTCTGAAAACCTAAATGCAAAATGCATAACTTTCAAAGTGCATAATATGCAAAGTCTAATTATAAAAAAATATATTTATACAAATCTAGAAGACCATCAATAGGTTTGTCCAAATAAATCACATAATGGAAACCCAAATAACAAAGAAATTCTAAATGCAATCATATTAATTAGTAGTCATTCATATAAAAACCTTTAAATCTTGATCCTACTAAATACACAAGTAAATTCTAATGAAAAGGCTTTTCAAAACCAAACTAGACCTTTCAAATTGTAATGGGTCCCTACATAAGAGGAAAAAAAGAGTAGGGTGTTTTTAATACAAAATCAATCTACTATTTGTAGCAAATCTTAGACATATAAATTTTGGATATTGTTTATTGAAGTTTTGTTTTTTTAGCTTTCTATAGATTAGTTTATCACACTTGTGTTTTAACTAATTATATATTTCTTAACCCTATACCAACATTACCAAATTTAGTTTAACATATAAAAACTATAAAGGAGACATATCTATGGATTTTTTGGGAGTGATATGATCTTCTCATAATGCATCATACAAGATATTATGCCAATTCCTCTAATTTTTATCTACAAGATTACAAATGATGGTAACAATAATTTTATTGCTTGTTTATACTAGACCATTTCCCATTGGATAGTAGTAAAAATAATGAGACAAGAATATTCCATAACCATAATAAAATCCAACCAAATCAGTTGCATAAAAATTGGATGCATTATTAGTTAAATCATTTGATGAATATTGTACCTTATAAGAATATTCTCTTTAATAAAGTTGTATACTACTTCTGAATTTTTTTGATTAACTATAATTTCTTAAACCCACTTCATTAAGTAAGACATAAATGTGATAATATGTATATGACTATAAATTGAATGATTATTTAATGTTATAATGAGATCCAACCCCTATTTATGAAAGGTTTATTCAATTACAACTAATTTGAGTGGGAAAGCTATAAGTTTTGGCCTACCAAAAAATTATCGACAAGATTTACATTTCCTTACCCATTTGTATGCATATTTGAATAATTATGGATAATAATAATTAAGTCTCATAATATTTTATGCTATTAATGATGTAGAGAAATTATTGCCCCATTATTTGTCATGAAATTCTTGAAGAAGTTTATATTGTTTTTCTCTCTCCACACATCTTAGAAATAAGCCATTAATACTCTTTTTAAACAAAGTTATATCATAGCTAACATAATTACTTGATTTCAATTTAAATATTATTTTCTTATTAGCATCTAGATGTAGAGGACATTATACATACATAAATAAATACATAATATCCAAATACCATGCATATTTAGAGTCAATGAAAATTACTAATGGAAAATTATTTGTTTAATGATCATATTATCCTCTTAGAGTAGGAATTGTTTGGTTGTTAGTTTGTTATGCCATGATCTGACATAATCCTTTATCTCAAACAAACTTAGTATGATTAATTCAAAAATCATATTTTAACTTTTAAAATCTAATTACCTATTTTCAAACCAGATTATGTTGCATCAAAATAGATTCTATGGCTATATCAAGAAACATCACAATAGATTGAGAATTAAGAATATAATACCTAAACTATTTGATTTTATTAAAAACTACATACACATTCTTTTCAATAGGAGTGTATTTGAGTTTATAGTCTTTGAGACCAAAACTCTTGAAATTAATTTATGATTCAATCTCTTTAACATTATTATGAATCAAAATAGCTGAGAGGATTCAAGCAAAATAGTAGAAATATATGATGAAATCCCCTTTGAAATTATAAAACACCAAAGTAGGTTCATGAGAAAGTGTAGTCTTTATCTTCTTGAAAGTGTCTTTCAATTATTTTTTATATTTGAAATAAGGTATAAATATCATCATATCAAAAATATGTCTTGTGACTTTTGTGAAATAAAGTATGAACCTTCTCCATAATTTAAATTTATAGAAGGAATGTACTCCAAGCTTACTCATTGGAAAAGAAAATATTTTAAATCACATAGATACCATGAAGATGAATTTTTTCAAATACCTTTTCTAAATGCTCATAATGGTTTGCTCTCTTCTTTAAGAATACTATCAAATCATCTAGGTAGAGTAAATCTTATATTTTAGATACTTGAATGTGGGTTTCATTACTATTTAAAAACATTATAATAAGATTATGATACCAAAAGGAATTATTCGATATGAAAATGTGCCCCGAGGAGTGGTGAAATTAGTTTTGTGTTGAAATTATTTATCTATACCAATTTGATTATATTTGGAAAAACCATTCATCATGAAAAGCATCTTAAAACCTTTGAGTACTTGAAGTCCCTGATCCATGATAGGCATGTATATTTATCTTATAGAGAGGCCCAATTTATATTTATAAAATATACACATATCTTGATCTCCCCACTTTTATTTTGAACCTAAACTATACTATAAACCTATTTTAAATGGTAACAATAATTCAAGGATTCAATGTCTTTTAAACCTCCTATAAAATCATTCTAGATATCTTAGATTATACTACCTTTACTTATGCTTAAAATGTATCACTCCATAGTTGAGAGGTATTGTATGATACATATCATTTGGATAAAAATATTTGAGATTAGCATATTTGTAATAAAAAGTTATCAATGTATTTTTGAAGAAGTGAATAAAATTTTATTTTCAAGGAAGAAAAACTTACCATTGTTCAGCAACCTTGGTTGTTCTTCATATCCTATATTTACTTTTTCATAATTGGTTGAATTGAGAGTCTTTTTACATCTTATTTATAATAAACTTGTCATGTTTATCAAAAAATTAGTATGTATAAACAAAATCCTTGTGATTTTTTTAACTAAAATTATAATCACTCTTTCATTCTATTTTTCTAGCAATTCCATCTTCTTCATTTTACATTGAATATTATTAGTTTGTTGAACCACTCAAATTGTTTTTGAATATAATTAATATTTCAATAAAAGTGAAAATTTTTTAGTCATAATTGAATACCTAACATTATTTTATAATTATCTTGCATGCTGGGTCTATACACCAATTCATTAGTGTACTTGTCTTATCCAATATTAGAATTAGGAATCAACATGAAACTAGATACAACAAGCACATAATATTTTGTATTATTTTCTCTTAGAAATTCTTTTATATATAAATATTAAAATATTTAATAATATCCCATACCTTATTTCATAAGTTATTTATATGATCATTCTTCTTTTAATATTTTCCTTTGATATACTTCACAACCAACTATGCATCTCCTTCTACCTTTAAATTATTCATTCCCATTTAATAAAAAACATGTAAGACAAAGAGTAAATATTCATATTTAGTAATATTTTTAATAAATCTAAACTAAAATTTATATGAAAATGGAACACAATTATTTACTTTTAGACATAAGAATGAATCCTGCACCAGCTAAGGAACAAGTACCATCAAACTCAAGAATAAAAATGTCATTAGGATTATTTCCTCACTTCAAGAATATTCAAATATTCCTTTGACATGATATTTTTTGTCCCTAATCCTACATCCTCATCCAAAATATCATCTCTTGGGTCATCAACCTTATGTACTATTTACATAGTTTTATATTCAAGTTATAGGCACTAATGAACTCCTTTTTAGTGGAATCATAATATGAGATTAATCCAATTGAATTTCACCACATAATTATTTTTGGAATATTCTTCCTAGTAGGATGTCATATGAAACTGGGAAATCTACCACTGATATAGTCATCTTGATCCTATTTTGATGAAAAGAGACTAAATAAACATAGGAATATTTTACTTGAACAATCATGGGTACTTGTTTTATTTCCATGTAATATCAATGACTAAATGTTTTAATACAAGTCAAACCTAAGATATGAAAAAATTTAACTAACATCACATTATTAGAGGATTTGGTATTTATGATATAGTTACTCACTTTACATCCTTTAAGGAAAAATGAAACGTATAATGATTGTACTTTACCATACTTAAAAGTGGTAGTAACCATGGAATTTATATTACTTGAATAGGATGGGGTTGATACAATTCATAATTTATCTATACTAGGTTTTTTTCCCTTTATTAACTCAACTATCTTATCTAATTATTAAAGCTTAATCCTAGTTTTTCAGCTTTATACATCTTAATTTTTGTGTTATCCACATGATCAATAATGTTGAAAGTTGGTAGTCCAATGGAGGAAAAGAAATAATTTTTTTTAATATGTTGATACATGTTTACATCATTATTTGAATAAATATTAGATTTTAGATAGAAATAAATAAAGGTTTGAGGATTTTTACATACCTTTGTCACATCATGTTTTCCTTTTGCTTGACTTTGTGATGCCATCCCTTAACGAGGAATAAAAATTGGATTTTGTTATTTCTTTTTACTTTTTTAATTTGTATTTATTTATTGTTTTTTATTATGTTCTGATGAATATTGGAAATGATTGCCCATTCATATCAGTGATTTTATCATCATAATCATATTCCTTAGAATCATATTCATGAGGGCTTAAAGTTTCTATCTTAACTTAATCTTATTCTTCATCTTCTTCATATACAAGTATCTCTTATATTTAAAAAATAAAATTCATAGGTGTACTTTCATTCATATTTTTAGGTGCTTCTATGGTAACCTTTTTCTAAGGAACTTGCAAATGTGGAAAGTTTCATTAATAGGGAACATAGTTTCATATCATAACATCCTGATAGGGACACTAAATATACTTATAAGTAAATTTATTCTTTATTACCATTATATCATTGGCCATTTAATGAATTTTTTTAGTGGAAGTCTAATTCAAATTTTTCGTTTTGGATTTTGAAGGCTCTTTATTCAATTTTATAGACATATCATATCATCCTCAACATCAATGGATAGTGTTTGACCTACCTCCAAATCAACTACTCTCACATTTATTATCTAATATCTTACTTTGATGATTTGAATTAATGAACAAGAACATTTTATTTTCTACTTTTGGCATGGTTTTTTTTTGTATTTCATTCAAAGTATTATTTAACTTAGCCAAAAACTCCCTTATTTGTTCATATGCTTATTTAATAATTTCGGTAAACTATGTAATTAATGCATGTGTATCCTTATCTACTTTAAATTGAATGTAGAAGTTGGTTTTCATGGTATCCCATTCATTTATGGAACCAAAAATGAGGTGATAGAACCAATTAACTACTCCATTTTGAAGAGTCTCCACAAATAATTTGATTAAAATATATTCATGTTCAACCCCTAGGATTATGAATGCTACAAATAAAGATTTAATCTAACTTAAATATATTCATAAACCTTTAGTAATTTCATGTATGTTTTATATAAATAATGGACCTATTGTATCACCCCATGGTACTACCATATTTGGAAATATTGGTTGTAAAAGTAGAATGATCCTTGAGAGATCATGCCCCTAATTCACTATAAAACTATTGTAACCAACATGCCCCATTTTTAAAATTTCAAATAGGGATTTTTTATACATCAAATTCATATGCTTGGTCTTAATGTCCCCATCAAGGCATAAACTGTCCCTAAAAATCCAAACATGACAAATTTTCATTTTTATTATTTATTATTTATTTTATGAATTTTGGCTTAAAATCTAGACATTAATTAATTAAAAGGTCATTTTTCATTTTCATTTTATTTATTTGAAAAATTAAGTTAATAATTATTTAACAAGTTTATTGGGTTTAATTCTTACAGGTTAGATCTAATTTACATCTCATATTTTAAATGATAAGAGTCATTTTATCATTAAAATATCATAAACTACGAATGTATATTTAGTATATTGAGTTTCAAATATTTCTCACCAAAAAATTACATAAATTTATGCCAATTTTCACCATCGTAGTTTGTTTTAAGTCTTTGGCATAAAAACTAAGTCATGAAAATAAGAGACAAAGTGATTAAGTGAGATCGAGCCACATGTATTCATCTCACCCCATCACATATCCTAAGTTAGATTCTTAAGTTGAAAAAATAAGTGACCAACTAAATTAGTGAGATCATTCCATGTGTCATCATAACACTTTATCATAGACTTAAACCCAAAGTAAAAAATTACAAATATAATTAATTAACCAACTAAGTGATATCACTACATATGTCATCATCTCACTACCAATAAAAATCTATCCAAATTGATACAATATAATTTCATACACCAAATGATGAATCAAAATATTTCCATGTCATATAATGCATAATTAGTAACCACATGTCATGCATTAATTGATACATGTGTTCATTATAACATAACTAACCACCACATGTCATCACCTTGTTGCTACGTACACTAGTAGAATAAAGAGGTAACAATAAAATGCATATTCAAGAAAAGAAGAGGGATACCACCACATGTCCTATTATAATGTAGTTAAATTCCATGTATTAATATGGATATAGTTAGATACAATGAGAATAAAAATGGAGACCATGACTAAACAATAAAATGATAAATATAAAATATAGACAACCACATTAAAACATAAATAATTTCTAAAAAATATAGTCAATGATAGAGCATCACATGTCAAACAAAAACTTACAAAATATTATGTCATAAAATCAAATTCAAATAAAAAAGGAAAGTTGATAGAGATCATTAGTAAGAAATTAACTCATGAATTTATAAGTTGAACAATGAATTCACCACTAACAAAGGGGATAAATGATATGTTCCAAAAATAAATAGAATTACATTTTTCAATATTCTAACTTGTGAAATATATATATATATATATATATATATATATATATATATATATATATATATATATATATATATATATATATATATATATATATATATATATATATAATGACAAAAATATCTAATTTTTAAGATAATCACAAAGCTTAATAGAAATGATAATGGATGTCAATAACCAAGAACCATCTTCATTAATGTTATATTTTGGGACAACAAAATAGTTTAAGGATGTAAAGTTCAACCAATTGCTGTAATAATGGCTTTCATCACTATTTAGCTACTTATGTAGAGATTGGATATTTTTAAACATATGAAGATTAAGATAAATTAAATATTTGAAAGAGATAATACAGACATGATTTTTATCCATCAAATCCATTAGACTCAAAAAAACATCAACCAAACTCAAGGTATTTCCCTGTGTAAACAAATGCTTAATTTGTTTACAGTAGGTGAATGCATTAAGGACATATTTAATAAAAAATAACATGAAATAAATATCTTATGTATTTGGTGTATCATTTGAAAAGTATTATTGACTACCTAAATAAAACTTTCCCTAAAATTAGAAAACATATAGTGAATGGTTTAAGATAAATAAGGTTAGGGAAACTTTGGAAGGATGAGTTAAAAATACCAAAACAAAACATTGAGAAACTAGTCCTAATATCCTAATTTAGGCTTGAAGTCATAATTAACATGGAATTGTTAAACATGTTACATGGATTCCCATCCATAACCTATGTAGATGAGGTATAAGTTCCATTTTAATCCATGACTCTTGATAACATGGGCATCCCTCCATTAGGGGAGATCATAAGTTGTAACTAAAAATCCCAAAGGGTCACCCACAATAGACTAGACTACAAATTTTATGTGGTTTAGTATTTAGTAGATGTTATTTTCAGTATTTTGATCTCTATTAACCCTTCTCCCTAAGAACCTCAAAGTCAAAAAAATATTTTTTGATGATTTTTATTTTTATCACATTGATAAATTTTGATATCACATGTAAAGGATAACATACAATTTTTATCCAATAGTATACAAATCAATCAATAAAAAACCAATTCCAAGTTTATCTATAAATATCAATAGACCACTTAAATCACTAGGGGACTATAGATTCTAGCTAGTCCATATAGTTATTATATTGGTTGGAAAATTAGTGGAATCATTGTATCTACCTAGAATACTCCCTGACAAACTAGCACAGCCAAAGATAACCTATAATTTATCTCATAATATTGATTATAATCTTAGGAAGGATAAACTCAAAAAAAATCATAGGACACTTTTTATACCTAATATTCCATTTTTCTCATTAAATAATTGGGGGACCAATTTTTTGTGATTTGGCTACATTTCTTAAGTTTCCTCTATGTAGTTGTGTAAATTATATTAGATTTCTCCTTAATCTATATAATTGGAAGTACAAATAATAATACTATACATTTTTGACTAAATTTTTAATTCCTTCTTAGAGTTTTTGTACTATGTAGGTTTTGGGACTTATTTTTATTTAGATAAATTATTTGGGACTTGATATTCAAAAATTTTGCTTGGTCCTTCTTTTTGGGAACTTTGTTCTTCAAAAAGTGTGCTCAAGATTTATTCATTGAAGTTGGTGTTCAAAATTTTCTTATCAGACATTTTGTTTAGATATTTTTATCAAACACTTTGCTTGGTGTTTTGAATAGAATATTTTTTTGTTATTTTCTCATTGGGTTTTTCATTCATGACTTATATTTAGTTTTTCTTTTATTCAAAGTTTCCATATCAGACATTTTCTTTGGAGCTCCCACATTGGATATTTTGTTCAGATATTTAAATCAAATGATTAATCTAAAGGACATGTTTTTTACTCTAAACTCATTATTCAAAATTTATGTATCAAAAAATTTCTTAAAGATTTTTCATCAAAAAAATTATCTAAAGTAGTCATCATCAAATTTATGCACTTCATATATTTCATTCAAAGGTTTTTTCAGAGCTTTTGATTGGACAATTGTTTTGAACATTCTTATGAGGGATTTGGTATTTATGAATTTTGTTTAGGATTTGTGTTTAGATCCTTTGGTTCATAAAAATTATTGGCTTGATCCCAAAATGAAACTTGGCACCTGACACCTGACTACTAAAATCCCACTAGACTTAGCCAACAAAACAAAACAACTTCCCAACACTTGCCAAAGAACATAACCCACTGAATAAGCTAATGAGATTTGAATTATGCAAGTAAGACAAATATATGAATATTGGACATTAAAAGTGCATGAACTAGAATTTAATGCAAAAGGATATGTACATGACATGGAACTATCAATGTACTCATTTCTCACAAAAAAGTTCAAAATTAATTGATACTCTATGAAGAAAATCCCTAACTACCTATGAATCTATTATAAACAAGAAACTAGAAAAAAGGAGTTTGCATGATACATGTAATAATTATTTGAGTGCATTAGATAATTACAATGGAATCATCATCAAAGATTGTCATAAGAGTGTTACCACCACTACCATCTCTATTAAGGGTTCAATAGAGTTCAAAGACATGATGTTTGACATGAAAATATTTTATAATAGGTATGCTAATTAATAAGAATTATGGTATGTTGTAAATGTTGTAGATGCATTTTCACATGAAATAAATTTATCACTAGTACAATGCCAATTAGTTATATACTTAATCTCTCTTAAGAGATAAATATTATACTTCATGTTGACCAAGCTTGAGGTTATGCCTTGCATCGACTTACTACATGACTTGTTCTTTGCTATATATATCACATAAGATAAATTATTACACCATATGGTCATGGCCTACATTAGTGGTGATGATTTTAAAGGGTACCTATCTTTGCTAATTCTAGATTTAATGTTTTATAAACCAAGCTGGTTAAATGGAAAAAGTAGAATTCAATTGGAAACGTCCTTAGCTCACGGATTATTCTTATAGAAACTATGATCCTAAAGGGAAAGTCTCCCAACCACATTAGAAAATTTAGAATGGGGGTTTGTATTGGGATGACCTTATTTAATATACTGCATGGCATTCTAAGTATCCATTTTATTCACCTAGATTAGATGACATTGATAAATATGATAATTACTACTGATGTAACATTTTCCCTAGGAGAAATTATCAGTTTCAAGTTGAGGGAATAAGTTTTGGATAAATCCAAGAGGCCTAATTTATATGACCATTTTTATATGATGTTTTACCTTCTATATGATATAATGGGCATATTGTATAGGGACTTAGGAGAGCTTTAGATCCAGCCACAAACTATACCAAGAATCACATTTGTAATTACTACCAATTCATAAATACATACATACATATATAATATATATATATATATATATATGTATATGTATATGTATATGTATATGTATATGTATATAAAAATAATATAATCCAAATTACTAATGATGTGTATCCTCAAGTATGGCAGGTAATTCATGAGACCCCACTACCCAAAATTTCAATGAGAATAATAGATACACTATCTCCTCAGGGTGAATACTGATTGTATCCAAACTATATGGTGATCATGGTTTCTAGTCACAGAGTTCATCCACTATGCCTTACCAAATATGTATCAGATAATATTATAGAGTAAGAAAGTACATATCAACATTGGTGGAGTATGGAGTAGGATATGATAAAATAAAAGAAAATCACATTCTATGGATCTCGTATGATCATTGGAAAAATGTGTTATATGATGAGGAAGATTTTTTGGGATGTAGGAAACAAGATAAACCATTATCAATTACTTACCTTGATATACAAATATTGGGACCCCCATGGTCAGATCTAAAAGCATATCTAGGGTTTTGGTATTCTATACCAATGTGTCTCCTAAGACCATGATTTTCTATTCATGAATGAAAATGATGATGTCCAAGTCTTAGAAAGGGAAAAAAAATTAGGCCTAAAAGGAGATCATTTGAGGACTATTTAGGAAGATCCATCAATTTGAGTTCAAGATATGTATATTAGGTTGCCACCCCATGAAAGATAGGTTACTTTTGACTTCTAGGGAAATATACCCCAGTAAAAAATAGAGATACAAAAAACCCATTCCCAAGGAATTCCTATACTATTGAAGGATTTTAATAAAGATCTTATTTTGATAAAGACTAAAAATAAGGGAGATAAAGGGGATCTAATTTACTTGGACTCCTCTGATGTAGAGGACTAAAAACACCCAGGTACATTGTCATTACAAACAGCTACATCTATACCATAATTGTAAGAATCTATAGTGAAAGAGGTATATATAGTGTATAAACTACCTCAATTAAATGATATTTGTCCCCACCATTGAAGACTACTATTTTTATAAGAGGAATCCAAGGTCTCCTCCCCTCATAGAGAATTTAGTTGATAAAGAACCACAAAAAGACACACCTTTAGTTTCCAAACAATAAATAGAGATATAAAAAGAATAGGATGAAGAAGAGGAGTTATGAAAAGCCAAGGCACTAAGCCTTACAAATAATTAAGGGAAGTCACCAATCAAAGATATAAAATCAAGTAACAAGGCTCATCTTTCAAACCGTTCTTCCCAAGTTTCCTCATTTATTCCCATTTTTAGTTTAGCTCCTTTTAGTACTCTTTTGAGAACCCTGTTGCTCACTCCAAATATGGACAATGTCACCTCAAACCCTAATGTTTAAATTTCATCCAATACTATCCTAAAAATCCCTTTGCTCACTCCCAAAGTAGATGAGGTTTTTACTATCACCATTGTTTCAATTTACCCCATAGTGCCATCCATGTCCATTATTGCCACCACCATTGATATTCCCTTTAGGAATGTTACAGTCCAAACCATGAAAAAGATAAGAGCCAATAATAGAATTTAAATAACATTGGCAAGTTCCCAAATCCATATCTCTTCCATTCAGATCAATTTGCCAATACCTTCCACCAATTTATCCCAAGAAACTACTATCATGTCTTCAAAGAAATCCAAAAGAGGTAAACCAGTCTATATAGACCATCCATTCCACCAATATGGAGGTGTGTATTTGTCTATAATCATTTGGTGCTCCATCCCTAACCTATTCCTCAAATGAGCCACAAAATAATCAACATAAGATCTAGAGGTGGAGGCTACAACTAAGGATAAACAATCAATAGACCTAACCCAACTATTGATTCCACCATGGGTAGTTGATCTTATAGTGAAGGCTTCCCAAAATCCTAATTTCAAAATTATAGAATTGACAACAATAACCTCCTTGTTTTATAAGTCCTCATGGAGAATTCAAAGGGTTATAAAGAGGAAATTAGAGGATGAAGCTAGGAGGGAGATCATTCTTAAAGAAGGGAAGGAAGTATATGTCTTATCTACAAGAAAGAACAAATAGCTAGGGTAGTTCCCCAATAGAGAATATTTTAGGTCCCTAGAAAAAAACCACAAAGATGATATGATAGCATTACATGTGGGGAATTAGATGGCAAGGCAATAAATAGAGTAGAAAATAGACAAAATAAAATAATAACAGTAAACAATCCATCTTTTAACAGGAATTGAGACTGAATTTCAATAAGCTATATCAAAATTTTATATTACTCTAGAGGCTATTGAGGTAATGAGGGTAGAATTGGCCCCCATATAGATTAGACACATCAATTATTTAATTCTTTAAATAAATATGAGAATAAACTAAAATTATTCATTTTGTACACTACTAATAAGGCATACAACCATCTAAACCTAATGACACCATTGGAGTCATCAAATTCACTCAATTTGGTGGTGATTAGTTTATAGGAAATCAAAGACTAGGTTTTCATAGCAAGGGTAGTGATTCCCAAATATCATGAGCATGAAACCCTAATATTGTCAATTTTGGATGATTTAAAATTATTTGAGGCAAAGGATGTAATAATAAAGATGATCAATAGAGTAAATTTTGATCAACCCATTCAAGAATCATCTAGGAATTTTAAGCAAAGTCTACAGGGTTTCGCACTAGAAGATATTGAAGCTAAGTTGAGTTTTTCAAAAAAGTAACAAAAGTTGAAATTTTCAAGATCAACTTCTAAAATATAAAGGTTGAGCATGTAAAACTATTAGAGTAAGTTAATATTGTATACACACCCTTATTATTTAACTTAGACATGATAAAAAAGTAGCATGATGTGGGTAAAAAATATTATCTTGAGATGGAGGCAAAAAAGAAGAAGACTAAGGTTGTAACATCCATTTCAATGCCAACATCAATAGTGATGACTCCCATGAAAGTTAACATATTGATAAGACAACCACTCAACCTTAGTTAAAAGGGCTAGTTGTGTGTATGTCAATTTAATATAACAAAATCAAGTTTTACACTCATAGTAAATTATGTTAGAACTTAATGTAAAATTTGGCTATGTTGTTTTTAAACATGCACACATTACATAATATTGTAAAGGATAACTTTAATTGTTGATAAATGGAAGTTAAATCTATGTATACATTGCATATAGTTTTGAAACTATGGTTATAATTGATGTTATAACTTTGACATGTAAGAAATTTTTATATATACTTGGAGGATGAGGTGACCCTTCCCCAAGTCTATTTAAACATAGGTAACCCTCATTTAAAAAAAGTCAGTAAATTTCAATACAAAAGAAGAACCTATTTTTAATTGTTAGTGAACGTGTTTGTGTGTTTTCTCTCCAAGCTCTATGTAATTAAGTTTAATATTTTTGGTTGTTTGATTTAGTAATTCTTAGTGTACAAAATCTGTGAGGAATTCTTTCTTATTATGATTAATATGCTAGTTTTATATGTGTAAAAGATATTGAATAATTAGCAATTACATTTATTATTTTTGAGTAAGTTAATTGTTTCATTATTCTAAGTGTATGTAGGTGTTTTCAAGGATATAGTCTTATATGTATGTGTAATATCTCTCTCAGATACCTCCCTAGTTTGAGTCATAATATCTTGAATAAGGGTGTGCAAAAACCACTCTAAAATGAAAAACCTTTGATTTATACCTCTGAGTTTCCTATATCAGGTTATCCTAGACTAGTCGACCATGTCTGTTTGTGTGTATATAATAGCTACTAGCAACAAACATTGGTTATAAAATCACTTGTCCACTTAGAATCTTACCTAGAAGGTTATTAATAAACCTATGGAGTCTTTCTTTGCTACTCTACCATTCCCTCTATTTTTGAGTTTATTTATGAGATCCACCAACTCTATATTAGCAACCGTCAAACCACCAACTCAACTAGATTTTGACATTATTTTAAGTGACCATTCATCCATTCATAATACATATTAAAAATTTGCATCTCCTACCTATTATTCCATCACCTAGTTGTTAAAATCACATACCTAGAACTTGTGCCTTGGAGTGGTGTTTAACTCCATCGATATCCTAAAATGTTAGAGGCTACTTCATCATGAATTGGTGTAAATAAAAATTACATCAACATTATTTATATTTATAGAAGGATGGCTTGAACCTCAAATAAAAGAGGTTAGTTTCTACATAGATTTGCATTGGAGTCACCTAAAAGAGTGACCAGAGCTAGTTCTCAGGGTAGTCTTCTAGTCTCACCCTTATCAAATCATAGAAGGCCTAGATTTGTAACAACTACCCATATCAATAACAGAGCCATAATACCTTCCCCAATAAGGAACACTCCCCTTGTTAGTCATCATATGGATCAACCATCTTGGTTGGTCAGATCTGCTATCACAATCCTAGGGGATGTGGATGATCTATCGAGGAATCCTAAAAAGTATATATTGTCCTTCTCTTCTTCAGGGGGAAGAATGATAAAACAACACATCAAGTCTTTCAAATTTATGTTGAGATTGATGAATGTTATTATTGAATATTTTTCATGCAATATTTTTCCTTTGACACTAATGGATGTTTCTTGTGATTGGTACATAAATTTTGAAGATAATTCCATTACTTCTTGTAACATGTGTCAATATATTTTTCTTTCACAATTTAGGCAAGTTGGTAACCCTAGTTTGATATACTACCACTTTACCAGCATGAAAAGGGATCAAAATGAACCAATTAGGGCCTTTAATCTAATATTTTAGATGTACACCTAGTTAAGCTTGATGTATAAATTAGATGAAATATTGGAATTATAAATGTACAAGAATGTTCTAGATCTAATTACTATAGTCTTCCTATAAAGGGTTTTTGCTATCAACACTTTGGCATTAGCCTATGAATAAGCCATCAACATTGAAAGACAGCTTAAGCATTAGGTGCCTACCACACCAAATGTAAATAATGGTCTCCTTACTTTGAATCTAGTTCCACATGTGAAACAAAATATCCATGCATTTAATCAGAATCATCTATACACATCAACTCCTTTGATGTATATGACAAATCCAAATTATAGTTTTTTAAATAACCATTCACAAGGAAATTGTTACTAATAAAATAAACATATAGATATGCCCTCTACTACATTTTACACTAGCATAGATTCTATTAAATTAGAGTTTGATGCCATATAAAATATGGTTCATGTAAATTACGAATTTGACTCAATAGAGGATGGTTAGTATTTTATTAGTTCCAAAATGAAAACAATATGAAATAAACACACTAGATTAACATCTCTTTGCCTAGTTACTAGGGTAAGATTAATTAACAAAAAAATAGAAACAAAACTAGAACATAAAATAAAACTTATTTCACCTTCCTTGGATGCTTTAAAAGGCTTGCTGTAGTGATTTGCTCAGTTTTGTGCTCATGAAGTCTGCATCAATGGAAGCTTGGCTACCTCCATCTCTCTTTGGCACCTTATGTGGCTTTGGCTTAGCTTGGATTTGGCTCAAAATTTTGGCATCATAAAACTAATTATATGAATATTTCAAGTACATTTGGGCATGGTATCTTTTCAAAATTTAATGTTAGAATTATGGATATGTGGCTTGTTATTTATAGACTTTTGTAATCATTTGAGGATCAACCGTGACTGTCCATCTCAATATTGAGATGTGTGACCATGGATAAATCCAAATATTAAATTCATTGTACAAATATCCCCATTAATATTTGGGATATAGGGGCATTGAATAGGCATGTAAGAGATTTGATGAGGCATGGGGTGGCTTGATTCAGATATTTGTGGCATTTATGGCCTAGGAATGCCTTCCAAAGAAATGAAGTCACCTGATGATGTAAATATTTAATATTTATTTATAAAAAAAATTATTTCAACAAGTTTCCATGGAATTACTAATTAGGTCCTAATTTGGTTTAATTATATCTTAAGCATGATTATCACTTTATGCACAAATTACTCAAATTGATCAAAATGCCTTGTTATTTGTCTAAAATTTGAATTGAAAGTTGATTTTAGATGCATTAGATCCACAATCATATTTAAGATGTTGTCAACACAAAATAACAAAGGCACATGTCTCATGTAAGATATTTGATAAAAAAGAGCAATATAGAGCACCCAAGTGTAAAATTGACATTTTAACTTGAAATGATATGATCAAAGTTAACTAGCCCATAAAATACATTATCCCATTTACTAATACCCTAGCCAAAATCATCACTTGAATATATCAATTTCAAATTTTTAAATGTGTTTTAGTGTTTTTAGGCCAAATTTTGCATTTTGATACAAATTGGTCAAAAGCTTAGTTGAAGGTTATTGGTGGCCACATTTAGGTTTCTACAATTTGCCCCTTTTTGGGAAGGCATTGCAAGCTATAGGCATATTAACATCTTCTCTAATAATGAAAAGGTCATGTATGCCTAAAATTACAATGATGATGAACTAATTGTATGATGCCACCTCAAGGGAATGATTGGCATAAGAAAAGGTTGGCAAGCAGTCCATCAAAAAGAAGCAAAATGAGGGGACCAAAGAAAATAAAATGATGGGGGTTAAAACATAATGTGTTTTGAAAAAGTAGTCAAAATCTTAGAGAATTCAAGTGGGAAAGTGTATAATAGTTTACCCATAGGTAGTTATAAGCAATATACCCTGATAGTGGCAATGTGGTATGATAACACAAAGATTTTCCCAAAAGTGGTTATAATCATTTAGAAGATGGAGTTTCCATAGTTAGGATAGATAAATAAAATAAAAACATGCCCCTGTATGTGTAAAAAAAAGTAAAGTTTGATGAGAAAATAATTATTTGCCCAAAGGTGATTATAATCATTGAGAAATATAGGTTGGATGGTGTACAATAATTTGCCCATAGGCAGTTATAATCATTGGACCTTGATTATGGTAAACATGATTGATTTGTCCATTGATGAAGATAATATAATATAGATGTTAAAGATGAATGGGGATAACCTACTGGTAGGGAGATGCTCATCCAAACTAAATAAAGGTTAAAATTATTTTATTGTTTAATTACTATATGTAGGATATGATTGGGATTAAATCAGGATGTTGATGCCAAAAAGATGTTGATGCTACCATTTATGAATAGAATTTTTGAAGCGAGGTCTATTATAGCATGTGATAGTAGGCATCATGGTATAAAATCATGAGGACTTAGCTGAAATATAAATAAGGATTAACTCCCATAATCCAATACTAAAAGGAAAACAATGCACCAACGATAGAAACTATGATGTCAATGTTAGAAGATTAATATAGATGAATTAAAGTGTAAGTATAGGAAAATAATCACCTAATGAATGCACATAGATTGAATCAAGGCTATAGTACTAAAAGAAAACAAATGAGCACATAAACAATACAACAAAGAATCAAACAAAGAAATAAACAATCTAATTTAAGCCATACAAACATTGCCCCTAGAAAATAGGCAATAACTTAACAAACTAATATAATGGGGGAATAGAAGAAAAAGGAAGGGGGTGGCCAAGTTGTCTCCATATGCAATAGACAAGTAGACGGTACCTACATAGTTTCATGGATGGAATATACAACAAAAACTTTAGGCCAAATGTAGTTCTCATAGGAAATAAGCAGAAAATAATAATAGATAAAAACAAATAGAATGGATGTAATAGAAGAATATGAATAGTCTTTCAAAATGGCAATGGTGTGAGAGAAAAATCAAAAAATAAAAAGGAAACTAAGGAATAAGTGATTTGCTTGTGACTTAGTAAGGGTTCCTAAAATCCTCAAGGCAAGGAAGTAGTCAATGTTTTTTAGTTTTCTAATGATTTTACAAATGTTTTTGGAATTTTTGAGTATCTCAACTTGATAGAGAATGATGATACACTAAATGGTTCAAACTCAAAAAATAGCGAGAGTGTGGCTTAGGTTACTCATAAAATGATAAGATCATGGCTTAGGTTGCTTACAAAATAATGAGAGCATAGCTTAGGTTACTCATAAAATGATGAGAGCATGGCTTAGGTTTCTCATAAAATGGTGATAACATGTTTTAGGTTGCTTGTGAAATGGTGAGAATGTAGCTTAGGTTACTTGTAAAATGGTGATAACATGGCTTAGGTGTTCATAAAATAGTGAGAGTGTGTCTTAAGTTGATCAAAAAATGGTGAGAGCATGGCTTAAGTTTCTTGTAAAATGGTGAGAGCATGGCTTAAGTTGCTCATAAAATAGTGAGAGCCTAGCTTAAGTTGCTCACAAAATGGCAAGATCATGGTTTAAGAAGGGTGACTGAACTGACCTCAAAAATATCAAGTGCTACCTACATAATCCCAAAGTAGGACCTTAAGTCACTAGTCCATTCACATAAAACAAGCACAGTTGGTATAAATTCATAGTATGACATAGGCAATATCAATTTGGTATGTCAAGGCTCAATAAACAAATGTTACCCCTATTTTTCCCATAGGTGGTTATAACTAAGACATAATGGTATTAGTCAATGGTACTAATTTTCCCATACGTAGTTATAATTAGTAGAAAGATTGGTGATATAAAAAGAATTAAAAAAAAGGATGCAACTACCAAAAATTCTATCATAATGCTCTAAAATACTATTATTGTCTAAAATGATTGAAATAACTATTAGAACTGAGCAGATTCATTGGTGTTGAAAATGCATAATCATTGATAAAACTAAGGTCAAATGGTCTAGGTAGATAAGATCAAAAATATGGTTGGTTGATAAAACGGAATGTGAAAATGAATAAGTAATAAGCTTAAGGGGAATGATAAGAATGACATTCACACAATGAATAATAGTGATAAAGTGGTATAACTAAAATTATCCTTATAGAAAATACACCATAGTGCTTAATAATAGTACCACTTGAGGTGAATCATATTCATTAGCTTAGGAAGTTCATCTTTGTCTGGTGTGGTGAGCTTGTATGCTCCTAATCCATAATCTATAGTAAATATGAAAGGCCCTATCTATTTTGTTTTAAATTTACCTTTATGCTTCTTCTCGATAGTGGTATTCTTTTGGTTTTCATTTAAGAATAAGATAACCAAACTCAAATGTTCTATACTTGATGTGCCAATTGTAGTTGGATTTGAGTCAGTTCCTAATATGCCTAAAGATTGTTGAGTGTAGCTATGTATTTTTCATTAGGTAGTTCTATCTCTTATAGGAGATCTACTTGATAGTCATGATCATTTAGGACATGTTTGAAAGATATGCATAGTGAAGGCAACTCAATCTCGATGGGAAAGATGGATTTTATACCATAAACAAATGAGTATGGAGTGGCTCCTATGGGGTTATGGTGATTGGTATGGTATGCCCAAAGGGCACAAAATATCTGAATGTGTCAGTTATGACTGAAATCACTGAGAATAATTTTGAGAATATTGATAATGGTTTTGTTTGATGCTTCAGCTTGGCCATCACTTTAAGGGTAATATGCTATATAAAAATGTTATGTGATGTTATATTTGGCACATAGCTTGTTGACATCCTTTTCTTTGAATGATCCTCCATTATTAGATATAATATTAAAAGGGATACTATAGTGGTAGATGAGATGGTTGAAGATGAACTTGGAAATTTTCTTTCTAGTCATATAAGTGAGGGGTATAACTTCAACTCACTTAGTGAAATATTTGGTAGTAGTAAGGATATGTTTATGGCCATCTAAAAATGTAGGATTGATCTTCCCAATGAGGTCAAGTCCCCATGTAGAAAATGGACATGGTGTCAACATTGGTTTTAGATTTTTTGTGGGGGCATGAATTAAATTAGCATGCCATTGGCATTTGTTGCATTTCTTTACATATGCAGCTACATCTGAACCCATCGTGGATGGGTGGGCCAATAATAACTAGTACATAAAATATTTTTAGATAGGATTGCCCCATTATAGTGGGATCCACATACTCCTTCATGTACTTCCCATAATACTAGTGTAGGTTATACCAAAGTTAAAGAACAAAGTAGAGTTCCATCAAAACTATGGTAGTAAAGGGTTCATCTAAGGTCTAATGAGTGGTTTTGTGCATGAAGGATTTGGTTTGTTTTTAGGATAGGTCAAGTGGTATATCTTGGTCATGAAGATAGTTGTAAATGTCAAAATACTATATAGAATTAGGACCAAAAATATCACAAATCATTGTAATGATCAAAGGTTCATGAGCTAGTGTTACCAAATTCTTGATGAGGAATTGATACTCTCTAGCTTTGTCCATTTGTTGAATTAGAGAGCTTATAGTAGACATGGCATATACACAATTGTTACTAGCCCTTGGTATATGCTCAAATTAGATATCTATAATCTATTGTTTGAGAGTGTTAACCATGGGCTTATATGCAACCAATTTGTCATCTTTGGTCTATAAATGGTCTATGACTTGATTGATTATTAATTTAGAATCACCATAAACTTTGAGATGAGATATGTTCCATTTTACTACTTATCAAATCCCTAAAGCAATTACTTCATATTCAACCATGTTGTTGGTACAAGTAAAATTGATTTGAAATGATTTAGGGATTAGATCCCTCTATGGTTTAGTAAATAAGAAGCCTACCCTTGATCCATGTGTAGTAAATGATCCATCAAAATATAGATTCCAATAGTGATCTTCAAGAGGTATGTTAGTGATGGTCATTATGGATGCATCAAGAAATTGGAATGTGAGCAACGTTATATTTGTAAGGGGTGTGTCACCAAGCTAATTTTCAAGGACCTATCCCTTAATTACCTTCTAATTGACATAATCTATGTCAAACTCACTAAGAATCATGATCCACTTGGTGATTCTACCTTGTAAATCTTTTTTAGATAGTAGATACTTGAGTGGATCTACTTTTTAAATGACCATGGTCTTATTGTTCAACATGCAGTGTCATAATTTATGAGTTACAAATACCATGGCTAGATAGGCCTTTTTAATAGGCATATAGTTATGTCCATATGTGACCAATGTATGGCTTAAGTAGTATACTACATGCTCTTCCATTTTGTCATCATGTTGAGCTAGAAGTTCCCCTAATGCACTATCTATAGCTAATGGATACAATAAAAATGGTTTTCCTAGTATAGGGGGTAATAAAATAGGAAAATTTACTAAGTGATATTTTAAATGCTAAAAATTTACTTGGTAATGATTATCATAGTGGAATGCAACTCCCTTATTCAAAATATGTGTAAATGTGTGAAACTTATTTTCTAATTGGGATATGAAGCATCAGATTGATTGGACCTTGCCTTGCAAACTATAGAGCTACTTCAAATTGGTTGGTGGTAACATCTCTGTTATAGCTTGGACCTTTGATAGATTGACTTCAATTCCCATAAAAGAGAAAATGAATCAAATATAATTTCTTAAGGTTACTCCAAACACACATTTATTTGGATTCAATTGAACTTTGTACTCATGTAGTCTTTAAAATATTCTATGTAGTACTGTTGGATGGTAGACCCTAGTTTTTGATTTGACTAGTATGTCATCGATGTAGTCTTCCATAATATTGTGCATACTATCATGGAATATGATGTTTATGGATATTTGATATGTGGATCTAGTAATATTAAGACTAAATGTCATTACTTGATAACAAAATGTTCCCTATGGAGTGGTGAATGCTATTTTATATTGTCTTCTTGTGCTATTCTGATCTGGTTGTATCTTAAAAAGCCATCCATAAGTGAAAGCATTTGATAACCTACCATGGAATTGATGATCATGTCAATGTTAGGCAATGAAAATTCATCTTTAGCACAAGCTTTGTTTATGTCTCATAAATCAGTATAGAATCTAATTCGTTTAGGGTTTTTGATAACATGTATAACATTAGATATCCAGTATGAGTAGTCAATGGAGTGAATACATCATTCTTCTAAGATTTTTTCCAACTCTTTCTTCACTAATATAGTAATGTGAAGATTCATATTTCATAAATTTTACTTAACTAGTTTGGCATCAAGATTTACCACAAGGTGATTTAAAACCAAGGCGGGGTCCAAACATGGCATGTTAGAATAAGTCCATGTAAAGATATCTATAAATTCTCTCAATAAATATATAAAGACTTTACATTCCTCCTTAATGAGGTACATGCCTAATTTTATCCATTTTAGGTCTGATGGAGTAACAATGTATACCTCTATTATATCTTTGACTAGAAGGGTTGAACCATCTTCTAGGATAGTAGGTAAATACTTGAACTATCACTCTACATCAAAGTCATCTATTAGGAGTAGCTCTTCAACTTCTCCTAGACATGATGAATCTGAGTCCCCAAGGGGAGATCTAGCTATGTCATAAAAATAGTTAGAAATTATTGAAGAATTTGGTCAAACACTTTTTTTATTAAAAACTAAACTCATATCCATAGGCAAGTTCATCATTGGTGTTATCTTTGTCTAAATTTGAAGAAGAATGAACACCCCCATCTAATGGCACATGAAACAGGTTTTCACCACTAGATTGGCCTTTATCTTTACTTCTTCCCTAGTTATAAAGTGTCTCAAAGAGGTTTTCACTTTGGGACATCAATGTTTTATTTTTTTTGGATCAGGGCATTCACCCACTCTCCAAAATAGGCTTTAGTATCTAATGTGATTTAGAATCATGATTTATGATCTCCCAACAAAACATTGTCTCTAAGGCCTAGAAAGTCACATAATGCCTCATCATTCTGAAACTCATCAATTGGCAAATTGTATTCCTTTTGGTCCCAATCTATCAATTGGGGATAGTATAATGGTAATGGGTTGTGATGAATGATTGGGAAAAGGGAAAATATGGAATTATTATTATTAAATAGGTTAGTCTCAAATAGGTCATAAAAGATAAGGCTATGTTAAGACTTTTCTTTGTTGTCGGCTTCATCATCACTAGCCACTAGTGATGGAACTCAAATAAGATATGTGGGGTCACCCCCAGGTTGTTTAACTCTAGTTTTCCTTATTGATTTATTCTAAGGCCTCTTCCTTCATAGTCATTATTCTCCATGATCCCATTGGGAATAAGATACTTTATACTTTTATAAAATCAGCTTGGTTGTCATAGTAAAACCATGATTCATTTCCTTTGAGAGTGTCTAGTTCTAGGCTAGATGATGGTACAAACATGATAGGTCCCTTATTTTTGTATTTTTTTTACCAATGCACGTGTGGGGCAATTTTATATCATCCTAAGGTCTTTAAATTATGAGGAACATTGGTAATATGTAAGGTTTAATGGGTCACATATTCCCTTTGGCTATTAGTTGAAATAGTAAAATGATTAGAAGCCTTAGAAGGCATCATATGGCAAAGGAAATCTAGGGTATTATGATCTATGAAATTGTCCTCTAGAGAATTAATAAGTATGGCCTTCTTTTATCCTACTTGGAACTTAGATTCATCCCATATTGGTAATTATATATTTGAAACTCAGCCTCAAGATGTTTGTAGTGTTCATATAGGTGCAAATCTCCTAGAATATTCACCTCCATCTATGAGTGTTAGAACTTGATACATTGGTGCAACATTGATGGGATTACATGAATCTCATGTAACCAAGGTCTACCCAATAACATATTACATGACAGCTCAATATCAAGCACATGGCAAAGTGTATCATGGGTTAACAACCCAATGTTAATTGATAGACTAATGGTGCCTTGTGATTCTCTCCCTTGATTATCGTAGGCTTTGATAGTTATCATTTTTTGTTATAAATCTACCATTATGTATCCAATAATCTTGATGAGATTTAGATGCACTATGTTGATGCCTAATCCATTGTCTATAAGGACACATTTCACTTTATTCTACTTTATATAAACTTGTATGTACAATGGATTGTTATAAAGTGGGCCAAGGGAAGACATATCACTTTGGTTGAATATGACTTGTTGGGCTAGAGCTAGGTGTCCAACCAAAGCTTAAAATTTATTAGGGGGTATGTCACTAACAATGTTATATTGGGTTATAAAATTAATTCAAAATCTTCTTATGGATTATTGACATTCACAATAAATTTAAAATATAGATATGAGCTAGTGTGTTATACAATTATTCCACAATATCAAACTTCTTGTCTTGGTCAATGGTGAATGGTTTTTTTAGAGGCTAAACAGTTGGTTGGATAATGGGTGAAGTGGTAGATGGTTATGGGCCTAGGATGGTAATCCTTGACCTTTGAGTTATGATTTCATAATTAATATTAGATGTCATACCATGATTGATAATAAATGGTGGAAATTGTATGGGACTAGATAGGATGAGTCTCGACTATCAATGCACTTTTATGTGGTCATGGGGTAAGAATGAGTCATCGGTATAAGCTCCAAAAGTGAAAAACCCTATCTGTTGGTTCACTTGTGTGAAATCCTAAGTCAAAGAAGGATTATCCATGTAATCTGGCTAAGTGGAATTATTTAGCAATGGTCTAGATTGATTGGTGCTCAATCTAGGATTAATGGAGATGGTATTAATGCTACCCCCTACAATATGACTTATAACCCAGTTGTAGTCATGTGAAACTACATGGTTAGGTTTATTGGTTGTTACTATTATGACCTTGGTTTTGTCCATTATTTTGATGTTGTTGGTTTTTTTATTTACTTTATTAGTTCTATTGGTATGGTCATTGATTTTGATACTATTGATTTTGTTGTTACATGGGCTAGTGTTGTTATTGCTCTTATTATTGCTTTTTATGTTGTTACTAGTTGTTATGTTGAGGAAAGGGGTTTTGATAAATCCAAAGATCCTGATTATAGGTGGAAGCATCATTATTTAATAGTATCTCCCCATTTTCTAACATATTCTTCATCAAATTCTTGGCTTGCACACATATTCATAAATTATGCCCATTGACTCGATGATCTTCATAGATTTCATTTTCATGGTACCAATTAGGATAAGGAATGCCTTGTGGATAATGTTTTGGTATAGGCCAACTAATAAAATTAGTGCTAGCAAGTTTATAAAATAAAAACTCAATAGGATCACCAAGGTCACTAAAGACATGACACATAGGTACCATTCTCCTTGAAGGAGGAACTTACAATGTCAAAGGCTGCTATATTTATTGTGTGGGTCTTAGTTGTTGCACTTATGGTGTTGGTTGAAGAGACTATTCAATAGGAGTCAACTAAAATGGTGGTGCATATTTTGTTTTCACCATTTTAACATGATGTGACTTAGTTACTCCATTTCCCACAACATTTATATTATGGTTGAATTGCTTGGGTCTTTCTTGACTATTGGCCTATGCCAGTTGTGATGCTTACACTTCGATTAGATTTTGGTTTTGGGTATTTCCCTAATTTTTACCTTGGTTTTAATTAGTTGAGTTAAGCTTGATGAATCCTTTATTAATGAGTTCTCTCTCAATCAATAATCCTTTATCAATTATTTCTTTAAATGTATACACACACTATAGTTTCACATGATAGGCTATCTCACTATGCAAGTTTTTAGTGAGTACATTGGCTAATTATTTATTTTTTAAACTATAATTCAATAGCTTTTAAGTGCTCTTCATCATTTTAGATAACTTGTGAAACCCTCACCAGCCTTTTGTTTTGCTTGTGTCAAGTTAACTAATGAAATCTCATGCTTGAGATTATAGGAAAAGTGCCACATAAATTTATTAAAAAGATCATTGAAATCAGTTACTAAATTCTTTGGCAACTTTAAGAACCACTCCAAGGATTACCTATCTAAGCTCCTTATAAACAATAAAAAAATGTATTTATCACAATACACCACTGGCTGGCAATAGACAAAGAACTTGGTTAAATGGGATTTGGGGTCACCTTTCCTCTTGTATTTATCTAATTTTGATGGTTCATATCTTGGAGGAAATTGAATATGTAAGTATTTCATATTGAAAGGATATGAACACACATCATCTAATTTACACTAGTGAACTAGGACCCTACCTCTGAATGAGTGACACATTTTGAACAAAAGGCAATTGTTGCCTCATAGGTACTTGAGAAACATTAAAACCTCATTTTTGCATAAATACTTATTGGGAAATAGACACTTGTTGGGGATTAGGCATCTATCATTGTCTAACATGAATACGATGTTGATTAAACATTATTTGGTTTTGAATTGGCATGTTGGTATGTAAGGAATCAAGTATGTTTACTATTACCTAGCGAGGTGGAACATTGTTTGCCCCTTGTTCAGGTGGAAATATGTTTGGCCTCTACTTTGTTGGTATATTAATTTATGATTATTATTTTGGAATGCTACTTACCACTTGTTGAGGAAAAATAGGAATCATCACATTATTTTGTTGAGTCATTACACTAGTTACTAGTTGACTGCTTGATCTTGTTGGTTGCATGCTTGATGAAGTAACTAGTTAAGGATATGAAGTAGTGGTGAAGGTTGGGGTGCAGAATCTCCTATTATTTGGTATGTTGATCCACTCATGGTATTGACTATAGGCACATGTTGTTTAATATTTATTTATGCTCTAATATGACTTTGATTTAGATTTGATGTGCCTTGCATATTATCCACTATATTTTTCTCATTATTCTATGGAGAAGTAAAAGAAACTTCTTCAATAATTGGTTAATGTAACAAGTTGTCTACTAAAGTGTTTTGTGATAAAGGGTCTACACCGTAATTTTTTTGACCAGTTAACTCTATTAAAACTCTTGTTGAAGGAACTAAGTCAATAGGAGGTTTATTTACCATGGTCATCTGATTAAATTTGCATGCTAGATTCAAGTAGGTTTGATATGCTACTTGAATTTGGCTAAAGTGCTCTTCTATGATATTCTTTCCTTTGTTATACATATTAGGATTTTGATACATTATTTTGACTAGACTCGAAGGATTGCTAGAAGAAGCTTGCTGACTGTACAATATGTTGTGAGGCATTCTTACTAGTCTTGGTAAACTTTCATGATTAAAGTACACTAAAAAATTAGCCCCTAATTCTATGGATCTAACCAAAATATCATATTTGTTCTCCAAAAAATGTCATTCAAACAAATAAGGATCAAATTTGGAAGGTGAATTAGTAAAGTAGAATTATTGAGGAACTATTTCTTCAACTATGGGCATCATAGCTAGGTATTGTGCAATTTGTTCTTGATGTTGTTCTGAATATGGTGGAGTATTAACCAAATAGTTAGATAATGGATCTTGGTTTTGTGCCCCTATTTGAGTGTTATAAGAGGGATAGGGATTTGGATCATAAGCAATATTATCTGCATATGGATCTTGCACCATTTTTTTTTGTGTAGCTACAATACTAATCCTTGGATAGTACATGAGTCCACTATGGATGTAGGAATACATGTTGGGATCAATAGTGAATGTTTTTCATTATAGAGTTCTTCAAACTCTAAAAAGATAATGTCTGAAAAGAAGTTCAAACCTTGGTCTAGATTCATCAAAAGAATGCAAAGGTTTATGTAATGATTTTTGATAAAATAAGCTAGCATTAAGTATCTAACGTTACATGTCTTATACAAAAGAGATTAAGTAAATAGACTAAAAATAAAAATGCTAAACTCTAAGTTTGAAGTGTCTCAAATCAGTCTAATCTATGAAAATAAATAGTTGCTAGGTCTTTTGGCCAAACATGACATCAAAACCTAGGCTCAAACATAACATGCACATAGACTCTTGGCCAAAAAATGTTAAAATATAGACTTTGAAATAGATGATATTTTAATCAAATAGATTTGAAACACTTCTAGCAAAAACTAGGCATTTGACTCTTGGATTTAAATTTGATCAACTAGGTATGAAATATGAAATAAAAGTCACTTTGAGATAGTTTATTTTATTAAAAATAATGGAATAAACCTAGGCTCTTGTGATGAATAGGATAGACAAATGTGAATAACATAACCATGCTAGACAAAAATATTCTCAAAAGGTATACTCTAATTGGCTTGAAAAATGTACACAAACTTAAACTCTATGCAAGACGGTATGTGAAACAATGTTTGAAATGTTTTGGGTAGTGTAATAATGCTAGAATACTCAAAAGAAATGAAAAAATGTTTGTTTCAAAAACTCTCTGAGGCAAAGATGGTTTCTCACAAATTTGGTAGCATAACACTACCTCTCTTAACTTAAATGACATACATATCCTCAAATTTTTGACAATATCTCTAAGGAAAAAGGTATGCTTCAAATGATCCCAATGGAAATAAGATGGTAAAACAAAAAAAATTATTTTGTAGATTCAAATTTCATGTGTTTATAAAAAAATGACTTAAGTCTATCAAATGGTGAGAGTGATTATGAGTCTAAAATGGCCTTTAATTCAAATGGAAATTTGAACCTAAGTTAAAACAAGTTTAACATACAAATGGTGAACCCACTTAACACATCAACCCTTAGAACTTAGAAAGGTTCATATTTGGATGTGAATTATAAATGGACATTAAACAAACTTTGGTAAAGGTATAGACTCAATTGGGAAGCATAACTCAACCAAAGTTGATGATATGACTCCAAGTTTTTTAATAATGATTTTGAAGAAACGAAAAATGAAGATTTATGTGGGTAGCATAATGCCTCTTAATCAAAAAAAATTGGGGGCCATGTTTTTGGTTTGTATCATTTTTTAACACCAAGTTTTAACCCAAAATAAGACATAAAACTAAGACAAAACCAACTAATTAATCTCTTTAATTCATTAGACAAGTTGATTGGTATTGTTGGAATCCATCAATATATGTCATTTGAGATGATGTTAGTGTTCATACAAAAAGTAAAATGTGCATTATATAGTAGTGTTTTTACACCGCCCCTTCTCTCAAATGACATTACTATGACATGGACCTTGAGGCACACCTTGCACCAACAACACTTCCATGGCAAGTGGGAATTTGTTTAAGATGTATAAGGTTTCAAATTTCTCTAGGGGAATCAATTACACAATGACTTTCACATCAAGATGCAAAAGAAAAGTACATAATTAGGTATCCATGACACTTTTCTTGTTGTAAAAGGGTCTTGCCCTTTTTAAAATCACTATAGCCTATTGTTCGCTTAGTGTAGCATGATGTCCAAAGTGAAAATACGTCCCATGTGCAAATCCATCACTAAAAAGTGGTTTAACCACTCAAACCTCTAATCCTAGTGGGAGTGGATGAAGTCAGTGCTAGGAGATGAATCCTCGGGTCAAAGCTTCTTTAAATAAATCATGGGGGGTAATGAAATCCCCCTTGAAAGTCAAGATGTAATGAAATAAAATACATAAGAGAAAGACTTTAAGGTCATTTTCATAATCACCCAAACTATGATGAGTTGTTAGGGAGTACTTTAGATGACATTCTTTCTATGCCTTAGAATAATATTTTTTGCAAAAATGAAGGGTCTTTTGATTCCAAGGGCCCCTTGAATGGGATAAATGGAAGATCATACATACACAAACCTTCTTTTTTCCAATCAAGTTCTAACTAAACAACCATTGAAAACAAAAATTGACAAGTGTGTTCAATTTTAAGCCCCAAATCAAAGATGAGGTGGTGTTTTTTTGACCCCTTGGTTTTAATTTATAACTTTGAAAGTCAAAATATCAATCATTTATCTTAATCACCTAAATGTTCCATTAAGCACTAGAACAAAGTTCGTAGTTCATTTTAAAACCATGTAAAAAATGGTTTAAAACATGTTTTATCAAATTCCCAAGATTGATCTTCAAATAAAAACATTATAGTATCATTTAGCTTTGAAGCTAACTTGGAAATGTAAGAATCAACTTTGAAATTTGATTTCTCTCTTATAGAATAAAAATTACCCAATCAATGACATTGTTTCTTGTAAAATTGTCACTATTAGATTAAAAACCATAGAAAAATGCAATATCATTGTTATGTGAAATTGCTACCCAAAATAGAGATATCACTGCTCAAGAAAATATCACTATTTATAAAAAAACACAAAAATAACATCTACTATGAAATGACTGCATGAAATGATGATATCATAGTTTTGTGAAATCGTTGCCTAGAGAAATGAAATCATTGCTTGATAAAATGAAATCATTGCCTATAAGAATGATATCATTATGTCAGATGATGATATCACTATGCCAGATGATGATTTCACTATTATAGATGATATCATATCTGTTGATGATTTAAAATTGTGTTTGATCTTAATCAATCAATAATGGGAAGTTTCAAGATGTGGGACAATGCGGCTTAAAAAAACCTACATATTTTAGAGAAGTCGGTCTCTTCTTTTGCATTGGGTGTTGGGGAAAAGGGATAGAAATTTAAATAGAAACACAAAATGTAGGAATTGAAACCTAACTATGGTGATGCGCCTAAGTGTAATCCTAATCCTAACCTGAGCATAGTGAGACTATTATAGGAGCCAAGTACATTTAATAGTAGACAAGTGCATGATCAATGTAAAAGATTGAAATAATAGAAACAAAGGCTCACAATAGGGAATTATTTTGTTGAGATATAGGGAATGTCAACAAAGGCATAGTGTTCAATCTTCTTAATAGAATCTTTCAATCACATAAGAGCTGCAAAAATCATGTACAGTTATGTAGAACTTCCAATTCAAAAAAATGAGACAAAAGTAAATAACATTCTTAATCACAACTACAGAAAATCTATTGTATAAACTACCTTTGAAAATGACACAGATAACATCAACCAAGGCATGGAGTTCAATCTTATTAATTCATTCAACCACATAAAAGGCAAAGAAACATGCATAGTTACATCAACTTTATAACTTGAGAAAATTGAGACAAGAGCAAATGATATTACTGGTCAAAAACTCTAGCAAGTCTAAAACTATGGAAAAATCCCCCCCTTGATTTTACAATTCTTCTTCTTTTATAGCCTCGGATGTCTCCTTACATCACTCCCTTTCACACACATTTCTACTCAATCCTTTACTCTCAGGGGATAAATAGACGGTGCCTTTAATGCTTTGGGGGCTCCAAAAATCTACCCGATGAACTATTCCATCTACTCAAATTAACTCCAGTTGATTTTCCCTCCATCTTTGTTGTAACAGATAGACAGACACTCTGTTCTATTGAAACAAAAGAGGAAACTTAGTTAATCCATGAAAATTCTCTTTATGGTATAGAAGGCACTAGAGAATGACACTTATCACCTTCCACTTTTTCTATATTCTACTCAGGAATGCTCCACCTTTGACACTTGTCACAATCCACTTCCTCGATATTTAGCAGTTTTAACAAAATAAAACTCACCGTATTCTTTGCCCGAGCAACTTTTTAGGAGGGGATGGATGTATGTGGTAGTCTTTGCATGTTGACACTTGACACTCCCACAGTCCTTTGAAATAACATCTGGGACCCACCATAATCTTTATTAGGTAATGAGGTTTGAGGATGGTCTCTCATAAGTTGACATGTGGTGACCTCTGCTACTTCTGGGAAGATACGTGGCATCTTCTACTTCTCCTGCTAGGGGTATGTGGCATCTTCCACTTTTTTTAGGGTGGAGTAAGAAGGGCCTAAGAGGGTGACACTTGGTAGCTTCCACTACACTTTAACACTTAGGAAAAAATTAACCCACCCTCTGCTCTAAAACTCTGCCGCTATGTCTAAGGTATGTAGGAACCAAAATTGCAGTGCTCGATTGAAAAAATTAAATACGACATAGAGTAAAAATTACTCTATAGTTAATGGCGACCCTCAAGACTTTTGAGCCTGATCAAAAAGAAAACTCCACCTCCTGATAAATCAAAATTATGAAAATTATAGCTTCAAAAGAGCCATCGACATATGTTTAAAACACTTATTCAAAAGCAAAGTGGGAAAACAATGGAAAAATAATGCGAGAAAGGGAAACTATTTAACTAAAATACATGAGAGACCAAATTCAATTGAAATGTTTCACATAGATTCCATTTACAAGAATCTTTTCAAGTTCTCCTTCCATTGATTCTAGCTTGAAAAAATTCTTCTACTTGCACACGTGAATTCTATATAGACCAGTCCATAGTGCTTTGAATTTGGTATGCTGACCTAGCTTGGCGGCCCTTGCATCCCATTTCAAAATAAATGCGCCTACTTAAAAATTAGGATTTGAAGTCCTTTTATCAAAATAATTCTTAACCATTCCCTGATGCTTGGTCAATGAATCGTGGGATATATCCCTCTTTTCCTGAACTTCCAAAAGTTCTGTGAGTCTGACTTGCATGGGGCCATTTTCTTCAATCTCAATTTGTTTGATCAGCTAGAGAGTAGGGATTTCAAAACTTAGGGGAATCACAGTAGAATTTCCATATACCAATTCATATGGAGACATTTTGATCACCTACTTGGGCATAATTCTATCAGCCCATAGTGCTAGATTAAGCACTTTATGCCACTCTTTGTGATGATCAGCCCCTATTCTTTTGATGAGTCTTATTAGGTTCTTGTAGGTTGATTCTGCTAGACCATTACCTTAAGGGTAATAGTAAGATGAAGTTTTTAGATATATTCCATGTCTCAAGGAAAAGTTAGATACTTTAGACCCCAAGAACACTTTAGCATTATCTGATATGATGGTGCGAGGAACCCCAAACTGACTAGCGATACCCCCTATAAAATCTAAGATCACATTCTCTGTTGCTTCCTAAAGTGGGACTACCTCGGTCCATCTGGTGAAATAGTCTATGGTAGTTAATATCTATTTGTGACCCATGCTGGACACTAGATTTATCATTCTGATGAAGTCAAGACCCCATTGAGCAAAAGGTTCATCCACAACTATAGGACTAAGTGGCATGGCTGTGTTCCTCCTCATCCCCATATAATACTGGTAGGATTGACATTTTATAACCAGCTGATAACAATCTATAAATAAAGTAGGCCAAAAATATCTTGCTTAACTTATCTTTATGGTTGTGGTATTTGTAGAAAAATGCCCCCCTGATATTCCATGATGAATTTCATGTAGTATCCTTCTATATTTAGCCTATTCTACACATCTTAACAATTTTCCATTAGAATTTCTTCTGAAAATGATTTGTTCAATTAAAATAAAATGAACTCCCTGTATCCTATAATATCTCCTCTTGTTTCGAGGGAGTTCTCTTAGATAAATCCCATTTTTCATAAATTGAATCTTGCTTGTGGCCCAAGATTCTTGATCAACCTCTTGTAATGTTAGCATGGTCTCTGTCTCTCCTTTTGAATCTTCTTCCTCAGGTAACATCTTTTCAAGCTCTTGGGTTATATATTGGCACATACCCCTACCTATAACTAGTTTGGTGGGTCTAACTTGTACATCATATTCAAGGATCTTAGTGATCCAATTAGCTCTTTTCTTAGTAATCTCACCCTCCATGATGTATTCCTTGACACTTGGGTGAGCTACAAGTATCAAAATTTTGTTCCCTGATATAAGATGCCTAAATTTCTTGAGGGATTTTACCATGGCATAGACTTGTCTTTCCATAAAATTTTACCTGTTCTCATAATCCCTGAGGGTTCTTGAGAAAAATGCTATTGGGTGTTCCCCTTCCAGCCTATCATCCTTTTACATCAAGACAACAACAATACTTGACTCTCCTCTATAGACATACATTATGAAGGGCTTGAGAAAATCTAGATTTTTGAGCACTGGGGCTACTGAGATAGCCTTCTTGACCTCTTCAAAGGCTTGCTTCCATTATGTAGTCCATTTGAAGACTGGGTTTTTCTTTAGCAAGAGTGTCATTGGTCTAACCAAACTTGTAAAATCAGATATGAATTAACTAACAAAATTGATCTTCCCTAAAAAGGACTGGACTACCTTTTTATTTATTGGAAGAAGTAGGTCCATTATAGCTATGATTCTCTTGGGATCTATAGAAAATACTTCCTTAGATACTATGTGCCCCAATAGTTTACCCTGAGGTACAACAAAAATACATTTCTTGGGATTCAATGATATCCCAAAATCATGACATCTCTTGAAGACAAATTCTAAATGATCAAAATGATCATCAGCATTTTTTGAGAAAATAGTGAGGTCATCCAAATAGACCAGGATGACCTTATTTACAAGTTCACCAAAGACTAATCCATAGCTCATTGAAAGGTGGCTCCTGCATTTGATAAGTTGAATGGCATCTTCGCATAGGCAAATGTTCCCCATTTGGTAGTGAAAGTAGTTTTGTACTAGTCTTCCTCAGCTAGCCAAATCTATTGTATCTAGAGAAACCATCAAGTAAAGAATACCTCTCTGATCCAGCCATAGTTTATAGAATTTGTTCTATGGAGGGAAAGGGATAGTGGTCTTTTAGAGATTCTCTATTTAGATCTCTGAAATCTACACATAGTCTTACATCTCCATTCTTTTTCCTAACTGGGACTAGATTTGATACCCAAGTTGAGTGCTTGATTAGAAATATTATTTTGGAATCTAGAAGTTTCTACAACTCATCTACCATTAGAGGCTTGATCCTTGGATTTACTAGCCTCTATTTCTGCTTGATGGGCTTGGACCCTTCAGTCAACTCTATTGTGTGCTGGATAATGTCTCTATTGTATCCATGAAGGTCTTCATAGCTCCAAGCTACGACTCTATCATATCTCTGGTAAAATTTGATTAATCTTTCCTTTTCTTCTTGAGTTTCAAAATTCTTGACTTTTAGTCTTTTCCCATTACTCACCTCTACTTAATAATATTCTACTTTATCTACCTGGAACCTTTTCTTCTCCAGGCTTACATCTTTTGGGTCAAACAAGTTTTCTAAGGTGATCAATCCCTTGGGGAGCTTACTAGTCCTTAATTGTATAATCTGATCACCATATGCCTCTTCAATTTTAGTTTGCAACTAATCAACAAACTCATCTAATTGTTTTAAGAAAGAAACTACCTGAGCATCATTTTCAAACACTTGCTAATTTTCATCATTGTCTAGGATGGTTGGTCTCACTATAACTTTTACTGACTCATTGTTAACCAATAGGCCAGTTGCTGGGTTAAACTATGAGCCAATCTGGGCTATCCTATCAACCTCAAATTTTTGACTTCTAGGGATTATCTCAATATTGAAATCTACAAAATCTTCTATCAAATCCCAAATCCTATGCTTTTAGGATCTCATTCTCACATTCTTGGCCGCTGCCTTCTCTCGTATTTGATTTACTACTAATTTTGAATCTCCTTTTACTTTTAGATTCTTTATTCCCTTTTTCTTGGCTAACAGGTGCGCATGTACTAGAGATTCATATTCTGCATCATTATTAGTGCAATAAAATTGGAATCGGATAGCCCTTAAAATTTTATCACCATTTGGAGTAGTAAGACAAATTCCTGCTCTAGCACCATGTTTACTTCTAGCCCCATCAAAATTCAAAGTCTAGAGCTCTGAATCTTAAGCAGTAGGTACCTCTTTCCTTATAACATTTGGGATCATATGATCCTCATCAAAAATGGCATACATGCCCAAACCAGTAGAGTCATAGTTCCCATATGGGTCGCTATGCATCATAGCCAACAACTGACTATTTTCTTCTTCTTGATCATGCTCAATCCAGTCTCCTAGTTCTTTGACAAATTTTCTTTCTTCTTTATTCATCATGGCATGATTTGCTTCTAATCTTGTTGTTGGTTTATTGGTGATATGGTCTTTGGATAGTGGTTCAGATAGAATTTTCATCTTTGAACTGTATCTGGTTCTTAGGATGAGGTGAGACTAGTCAAGAGACATATATCCTCTTATTTTTGTTGTAAAGTCTTCGGATAGACATAAACCAAAGACGGGAGGTATATCTATGAAAACTCTATCTTAGTTGACAATTATGTTGGGACATGTGTATAACTACAAGGGGAGTTGTTTAATTCTCCCTATGGTTTTCACTATTTTACCATCTAGCTGCATAACTCCTTTATCAAGGGGTTCATAATTTATTTTCAATGCATCAGCTATTTGCTTGGGCATCATAGTTATACTAGCTCTCAAATCTATCAATGCATTATGTAGGAGTTTCTTTCCAACTATCAAAGTCAAATAGAAAGGCTCTGTCTTGGATTTACTTACTTGTGTTGCATTATTCATGAAGGCTATTATCATTGGAAGAACCATATCTTTAAGCTTTTCCTTTCTAGCAGGTCCTTCCTTGGTAACAACACCTTTGGGCACTAGTTGCCCTTGCATGGCTTCTTGTAGTAGTGTATTTTGTTTAGGAATAGCTAAAATATCCCATATCGATACTTGTGTTGGAGTCCTCTTTAATTGATCTACTGCATTGATCAGTCCCAAAGACTAAGTTTTTTGGTAGTAGGGATACCTCATTTTTTCCTAAATCTGGGTAGGAACCTCTTGATCTCGTATTGGCTGAGGCACTTCTTTTCTAACAACATTCTTTTACCCCTGAGATGGAGGATTATTCTTGACTTGACCACTTACAATCTCAGACTACTCCACCATCCTCCTCTTTGATCTAGTGTAATAATCAGATTGCACTACTGGCCTTTGGGAGGTAGATGCTTCATTCAAGAAAATTGCTTCTTCATCCTCAAACCATGAGAACAAAGCATGTTCTGGGGCTATTTCTTCCTCTTGTTGCAAGGACATTCCTTGCATCTGAGCCATTATCACTGATTTTTGCATGCCAAGAGACTGGTAGGCTATATTGTTATTAGTATTGTCAAACTGGCCATCCATTCTTCTCTACTCAGCCACCCTTTATTGTAGATTACCCCTAAGACAATCTATGGGTGTGTGGGCATAATTGTAAGGGAAACACCAAGCATTAATATCATCCACATAATTATTCTGACCTAGAACCATCTCCCTATTTGAGTTATGAGGAAGGGTCTAGGAGGGTGTGGGAACTGCAACTAATTGATTTGCTAGTCGGTGGTTAGTTTGTCTTAGAGGGCCCTAATATTGGTTTGGTTGGGACAAAAACATGTTTCCTTGATAGCCTTGATAAGGAGGCTTAGGGAAATTATTTTGCTACCTCTTTATATTAATCAACTCATTAGGGAATGTCCTTAGCATATTCTTGATATCATCCATCTCAGATGACTGAGCAGGGACCGGTTGCTTCACAGATGATGGGGGATAAGTATACATATACACAAGTAGGCTTACAACTTTAGGAAGATCTTGAGGTAGGGGAAAGGTAATTTTTAGGAATACAGGCATGGGAGGCCTTGGAAGTAACTTCCTAGAATTAATTAAATGATTCTCAGCTCTGATCACAAGGTCATAAGCTGTTGGCAAAGTGTGTCTTCCTAGTGACTGAATCATAACAGATATATCTGAATTCAAAGCTTTGAGATAAAATACTATGGCCATACTAGGTGGTGTTTTAGTTGCAATAGGGATTCTATCCCAAGTTTTCTAGAATCTAGTGTTGAAGTCAGTCATGTCCTCTTGTGGTCCCCTCTGAATGGTAATCAACTGTTGTAATAAAGAAGACTTATTACCTTTCTTTGCAAATCTTTCAAAGAGCTGATCTCTGAGCTAGTCCCATGTGGATATGGTATTTGGGGTCAAATATCAATACCATTCTAAGGCCTTCCCTTTTAATAAGGCCACTAACAACCTTAGGGCCATATTTTGCTATGTGACACCATGTATGGCACAAACATCTGATACATCTTGAAGATGTTCCACAGGTGTTTTTGAGTCTTGCCCACTAAATTTGGGCAGAGCTTTTAGAGAATTTACTGGGATAAGATCCCAAATAGCTGGTGGTGTTGGGAGGATTAAGGGACTACCAGTGTTCTAGCTTGCATAATTTCTTAGGGGTACATGGGCTCCCATGTTTGGTACTAGTACAAACTGGTTAGCTCTTCTTCTTGGACTAATTACTAGAGGTGGCAAAAGAATACCTAGATTTGCAACAAATTGCGATTTGGTGACTGGTCCACAGCTCTGACTCCTCATAGCTCTTTGGTTCATGCGGTCTTGAGAGAAACTTCAAGACTGGTCCCACTAGGTGTGCCAAAAACTATTGATGATTTAAAATTGTGCTTGATCTTTATCAATCAAAAATGGGAAGTTTCAAGCTGTGGGACAATGCGGCTTGAAATAACCTCCAGATTTTAGAGACGCTGGTCTCTTCTTTTGATTGGGTGTTGGGGAAAAGGGATAGGAATTTAAACAAAAATGCAAAATTCAATAATTGAAACCTAACTATGGTGATGCGCTTGAGTGTAATCCTAATCCTAACCTAAGCATAGTGAGAATATTATAGGATTCAAGTACATTTAAGAGTAGACAAGTGCATGATCAATGTAAAAGATTAAAATAATAGAAACAGAGGCTCACAACAGGGAATTCTTTTGCTGAAATATAAGGAATGTCAACAAAGGCATAGTGTTCAATCTTCTTAATATAATCTTTCAATCACATAAGAGGCACAGAAATCATGTATACTTATTTAGAACTTCTGATTCAAGAAAATGAGACAAAAGCAAATAACATTCTTAATCACAACTATAGAAAATCTACTTTTCAAATGACACAAATAACATCAACCAATGCATGGAGTTCAATCTTCTTAATTCATTCAGCCACATAAAAGACACAAAAACATGCACGGTTACATCAAATTTATAACTCAAGAAAATTGAGATAAGAGCAAATGATATTACTAGTCAAAAACTCTAGCAAGTTTAAAACTATGGAAAAATCCCCCCCCTTGATTTTACAATTCTTCTTCTTTTATAGCCTCAGATGTCTCCTTACATTGCTCCCTTTCCCATGCAATTCTACTCCATCCTTTACTCTCAGGGGATAAATAGATGGTGCCTTCAATGCTTTGGGGTCTCCAAAAATCTACCCAATGAACTATTCCATCTACTCGAATTAACTCCAGTCAATTTTCCCTCCATCTTTGTTGTAACAGATAGATGGACACTCTATTTTGTTAAAACAAAAGAGGACACTTAGTCAATCCATGAAAATTCTCTTTATGGTCTAGAAGGCATGAGAGAATGACACTTTGTGCCTTTCACTTTTTCAATATTCTGCTCAAGAATGCTTCACCTTCAACACCTATCATAATCTGCTTCCTCAATATTTATCAGTTTTAACAAAATAAAACTCACCGTGTTCTTTGCCCAAGCAACTTTTTAGGAGGGGATGGATGTACATGGTAGTCTTTGCATGTTGACACTTAACACTCCCATAGTCCTTTGAAATAACATCTAGGACCCACCATAATCTTTATTTGGTAATGAGGTTCGAGGATGGTCTCTCAGAAGTTGACACGTGGTGACCTCCACTGCTTCTAGGAAGATACGTGGCATCTTCTACTTCTCCTGCTAGGGGTATGTGGCATCTTCCACTTTTTGGGGGGATGGAGTAAGAAGGGGCTCAGATGGTGACACTTGGTAGCTTCTGCTACACTTTGACACTTAGGCAAAAATGAACCCACCCTCTGCTCCAAAAATCTGCTGCTATGTCCAAGGTATGTAGGAATCAAAATTACAGTGCTTGACTGAAAAAATTAAATACAACGTAGAGTAAACATTACTCTATAGTTATTGGCGACCCTCAATACTTTTGAGCCTACTCAAAAAGAAAACTCCACCTCTTTCTAAATCAAAATTATGAAAATTATAGCTTTAAAATAGCCATCAACATATGTTTAAAACACTTATTCAAAAGCAAAACGGGAAAACAACAGAAAAATAATGTGAGAAGGGGAAACTATTTAACTACAATACATGAGAGACCCAAGTCAATTGAAATGTTTCAAATAGATTACATTTACAAGAATCTCTTTAGGTTCTCCTTCCATCAATTCTAGCTTGAAATAATTCTTCTGCTTGCACATGTGAATTCTATATAGACCAGTCCATAGCGCTTTGAATTTGTTATGCTGACCCAGCTTGGCAGGCCTTGCATCCCATTTCAAAACAATCGAGCATACTTAAAAATTAGGACTTGAAGTCCTTTTATAAAAATAATTCCTAAACATTCCCTGATGCTTGATCAATGAATCATGGGCTATATCCCTCTTTTCCTGAACTTCCAAAAGTTTTGTGAGTTTGACCTGCATGGGGCCATTTTCTTCAATCTCAATTTGTTTGATCAGCTAGAGAGTGGGGATTTCCAAACTTAGGGGAATCACGATAGAATTTCCATATACCAATTCATATGGAGACATTTTGATCACCTGCTTGGGGGTAATTCTATCAGCCCATAGTGCTAGATTAAGCACTTTATGCCACTCTTTGTGATGATTAACCCCTATTATTTTGATGAGAATTATTAGGTTCTTGTTGGTTGATTATGTCAGACCATTACCTTGAGGGTAATCAATAGATGAAGTTTTCAAAATATTCCATGTCTCAAGGAAAATTCAAATACTTTAGACCCCAAGAATGCTTTAGCATTATCTGATATGATGGTGCGAGGAACCCCAAAGCGAGTAGTGATACCCCCTAGAAAATCTAGGATCACATTCTCTATTTCTTCCTTAAGTGGGACTACCTCAGTCCATATGGTGAAATAGTCTATGGTAGTTAATATCCATTTGTGACCCATTCTAGACACTAGATTTATCATTCTAATGAAGTCAAGACCCCATTGATCTAAAGTTTCATCCACAACTATAGGACTAAGTGGCATGGCTGCGTTCTTCCTCATCCCTAAATAATACTGGCAGGGTTGACATTTTCTAACCAGCTGATAACAATCTGCAAATAAAGTAGGCTACAAATATCCTACTTCACTTATCTTTATGGATGTGGTATTTGGAAAAAAATGCCCCACTGATATTCCATGATGCATTTCGTGTAGTATCCTTTTAGCTTCAGCCTATTCTACACATGTTAACAATTTTCCATCAGAATTTGTTCTAAAAAGAATTTGTTCAATTTAAATAAAATGAACTCCCTGTATCCTATAATATCTCTTCTTATTTCGAGAGAGTTCTCTCAAATAAATCCCATTTTTCATAAATTGAATCCTGCTTGTGACCCAGGATTCCTGATCAACCTCTTGTAATTTTAGCATGGTCTCTATCTCTCCTTCTGAATCTACTTCCTCAAGTAACATCTTTTCAAGGTCTTGAGTTATATATTGGCATATACCCCTACCTCTAACTAGTATTGTGGGTCTAACTTCTACATCATATTTAAGGATCTTAGTGATCTAATTGGCTCTTTTCTCAGTAATCTCACCCTCCATGATGTATTCCCTGACACTTGGGTGAGCTACAAGTATCATAATTTTGTTCCCTGATATCAAATGCCTAAATTTCTTGATGGATTTTACCATGACATAGGCTTGTCTTTCCACAAAATTTTACCTGGTCTCATAATCCCTAAGGGTTCTTAAGGAAAAGGCTATTGGGTGTTCCCCTTCTAGCCTATCATCATTTTGCATCAAGACAGCAACAATACTTGACTCTCCTCCATATACATACATTACGAAGGGCTTGAGAAAATCTAGATTTTTGAGCACTGGGGTTGTGGAGATAGCCTTCTTGACCTCTTCAAAGGCTTGCTTCCATTCTGTAGTCCATTTGAAGACTGGGTTTTTCTTTAGCAAGAGTGTCATTGGTCTAACCAAGCCTGCAAAATTAGATATGAATTAACTGACAAAATTGATCTTCCCTAAAAAGGACTGGACTACCTTTTTATTTACTAGAAGAGGTAGGTCCATTATATCTGTGATTCTCTTGGGATCTATAGAAAATCCTTCCTTAGATACTATGTGCCCCAATAGTTTACCCTGAGGTATAGTTAAGATACATTTCTTTGGATTTAATGATATCCCAAAATCGTGACATCTTTTGAAGATAGATTCTAAATGATCAAAATGATCATTAGATTTTTTTGAGAAAATAGTGAGGTCATCCAAATAGACCAGGATGACCTTATTTACAAGTTCACCAAAGGCTATATCTAAAGCTCATTGAAAGGTGGCTCTTAAATTTGATAAGTTGAATGGCATCTTCACGTAGGAAAATGTTCCCCATTTGGTAGTGAAAGCATTTTTGTATTGGTCTTCCTTAGCTAGCCCAATCTGGTTGTATCCAGAGAAACCATCAACTAGAGAAAACCTCTCAGATCTAGCCATAGTTTTTAGAATTTGTTCTATGGAGGGAAACCAATAGTGGTCTTTTAGAGATGCTCTATTTAGATCTCTAAAATCTACACACAGGCTTACATCTCCATTCTTTTTCCTAACTGGGACTAGATTTGATACCCAAGTTGAGTGCTTGATTGGATATATTATTTTGGAATCTAGAAGTTTCTACAGCTCATCTACCATTAGAGGCTCGATCCTTGGATTTACTAGCCTTTATTTTTGCCTGATGGGCTTGGACCCTTCATTCAACTCTATTGTTTGCTGGATAATGTCTCTATTGTATCCATGAAGGTCTTCATAGCTCTAAGCTATGACTTTGTCATATCTCTGGCACAATTCGATTAATCTTTCCTTTTCTTCCTGAGTTGTGGAATTTCTAACTTTTAATCTTTTTCCATTACTCACCTCTACTTTAGAATAATTTTATTTCTTTACCTGGAACCTTTTCTTTTCCAAGATTACATCTTCTGGGTCAAACAAGTTTTCTAAGGTGATCAATCCCTTGGGGAGCTTATTAGTCCTTAATTGTATAATCTGATCACCATATGCCTCTTTAATTTTATTCTTCAACTGATTGGTAAACTCATCTAATTGTTGTAAGAAAGAGACTACTTGAGCATCATTTTCAAACATGCCCATTTTCGTCATTATTTGGGATGGTTGGTCTCACTATAACTTTTAATGACTCATTGTTAACCAATAGGCCAGATGCTAGGTTAAACTGTGAGCTAATCTGGGCCATCCTATTAGCCTCAAAGTTTTGACTTCTAGGGATTATCCCAATATTGAAAGCTTCAAAATCTTCTATCAAATCCCAAATCCTATGCTTGTAGGATCTCATTCTCACATTCTTGGCTGCTGACTTCTCCCGTATTTGCTTTACTACTAATTCTGAATCTATTTTTATTTTTAGGTTCTTTATTCCCTTTTTCTTGGCTAATAGGAGCCAATGTACTAGAGATTCATATTCTACATCATTACTAGTTCAAGCAAATTGGAATCAGATAGCCCTTAAAATCTTATCACCATTTGGAGCAGTAAGACAAATTCCTGCTCTAGCACCATGTTTACTTCTATCCCCATCAAAATTCAAAGTCCAGAGCTCTGAATCTTGAGCAGTAGGTACCTCTTTCCTTAAAACATTTGGGATCGTATGATCCTCATCAAAAATGACATACGTGCCCAAACTAGTAGAGTCATAGTTCCCATACGGGTCGCTATGCATCATAGCCAACAACTGGTTGTTTTCTTCTTCTTGATCATGCTTAGTCTAGTCTCCTAATACTTCGACAAAATTTATTTCTTCTTTATTCATCATGTCATGATATGCTTCTAATCTTGTTGTTGGTTCATTGGTGATATGGTCTTTGGATAGTGGTTTAGATAGAATTTTCATCTTTGAACCATATCTGGTTCTCAGGATGAGGTGAGACCAGTCAAGAGACATATATCCTCCTATTTTTGTTGTAAAGTCTATGGATAGACATAAACCAAAGATGGGAGGTATATCTATGACAACTATATCTTGGTTGATAATTATGTTGGGACATGTGTATAACTACAAGGGGAGTTGTTTAATTCTCCCTATGGTTTACACTAATTTGCCATCTAGCTGCATAACTCCTTTTACAAGGGGTTCATAATTTATTTTCAAAGCATTAGCTATTTGCTAGGGCATCATAGTTGTACTAGCTCTCGAATCCATCAATGCATTATGCAGGAGTTTCTTTCCAACTATTAGAGTCAAATAGAAAGGCTATGGCTTGGATTTACTTACTTGTACTACATTGTTCACAAAGGCTATTGTCGTTAGAGAAACCGTATCTTTAATCTTTTCCATTCTAGTGGGTCCTTCCTTGGTAAGAGCACCTTTGGGCACTACTTTCCCTTGCAAGGCTTCTTACATTATTGTCTTTTGTTTAGGAATAGCCAAAATATCCCATATCGATACTTGTGCTAGAGTCCTCTTTAATTGATCTACTACATTAATCAGTCCCAAAGACTGATTTTTTTGGTAATAAGGATACCTCATTTTTATTGAATTTGGGTAAGAACCTCTTGATCTCGTACCAGCTAGGCACTTCTTGTCTAATATCAGCATTCTTTTTCCCCTGAGATGGAGGATTATTCTTGACTTGACCACTTACAATCTTGGGCTGCTCGACCATCCTCATCTTTGATCTAGTGTAATAATTAGATTGCACTATTGGCCTTTGGTTAGTAGATGCTTCGTTTAAGAAAATTGCTTCTTCATCTTCAACCCATGAGAACAAATCATGTTCTAGGGTTATTTCTTCCTTTTCATGTAAGGACATTCCTTGCATCTAAGCCACTAGCACTATATTCTGTATGTGGAGAGACTAGTAGGCTTGATTATTACTGGTACTTACAAACTAGCCATCCATTCTTCTCTACTCAACCACCCTTTGTTGTAGATTACCCCTAGGACAATCTCTAGGTGTGTGGGAATCATTGCAAGGGAAATACTAAGCATTAGTATCATCCACATAATTATTCTGACTTAGAACCATCTCCCTATTTGAGTTGGGAGGAAGGGTCTGGGAGGGTGTGGGAATTGTAACTAATTGATTTGTTGGTCAGTGGTTAGTTTGTCTTGGAGGGCCTTGATATTGGTTTGGTTGGGATGAAAAATTATTTCCTTGATAACCTTGATAAGGAGGCTTAGGTAAAATATTATGCTACCTCTTTATATTAATAAGCTCATTGGAGAATGTCCTTAGCATATTCTTAATATCATCCATCTCAGATGATTGAGCAGGGACCGATTGCTTAGTATATGATGGGGGATAAGTATACATAGACACAAGCAGGCTTACAACTTTAGGAACCTCTTGAGGTATGGGCAAGGTAATTTTTGGGAATACAACCATGGGAGGCCTTGGAGTTAACTTCCCAGCATCAATTAAATGATTCTCAGCTCTGACCGCAAGGTCATAAGCCACTGGCAAAGTGTGTCCTCCTAGTGACTGAATCATAATAGATATATCTAAATTCAAAGCTTTGAGATAAAATACTATGGCCATACCAGGTGGTGGTTTAGCTATAATAGGGATTCTGTCCCAAGTTTTCTAGAATCTAGTGTTGAATTCAGTCATGTCCTCTTGTGGTCCCCTCTGAATGGTGATCAACTACTGTAATAAAGAAGACTTATCACCTTTCTCTAAAAATCTTTGAAATAACTAACCTCTGAGCTGGTCCCATGTGGATATGGTATTTAAGGTCAAAGACTGATACCATTCTAAGGCCTTCCCTTTAAATGAGGCTGCGAACAACCTTAGGGCCACATTTTTCTGTGTGACACCATGTATGGCACAAAAATTTGATACATCTTGAAGATGTTCCACGGGTGTTTTTGAGTTTTGCCCACTAAATTTGGGCAGAGCTTTTAGAGCATTTACTGGGATAAGATCCCAAATAGCTGGTGGTGTTGGGAGGATTATTCTAGATTGCATAATTTCTTGGGGGTATAGGGGCTCCCATGTTTGGTATTGGTACAAACTGGTTAGCTCTTCTTCTTGGACTAATTACCAGAGGTGGCAAAAGAATACCTAAATTTGTAGCAGATTGTGATTTGGTGACTAGTCCATAGCTCTGACTCCTCATAGCTCTCTAGTTCATACGGTCTTGAGAGAAACTTCAAGACTGGTCCCACTAGGTGTGCCAAAAAATGTTGATGATTTAAAATTGAGCTTGATTTTAATCAATCCACAATGGGAAGTTTCAAGCTGTGGGACAATGCAGCTTGAAACAACCTCCAAATTTTAGAAAAGCTGGTCTCTTCTTTTGCATTGGGTGTTGGGGAGAAGGGATATAAAAAATGCAAAATCCAAGAATTGAAACCTATGGTGATGCACCTGAGTGTAATCCTAATCCTAACCTAAGCACAGTGAGACTATTATAGGATTCAAGTACATTTAAGAGCAGACAAGTGCATGATCAATGTAAAAGATTGAAATAACATAAATAGAGGCTCACAACAAGGAATTATTTTTTTGAGATACAAGGAATGTCAACAAAGGCATAGTGTTCAATCTTCTTAATAAAATATTTCAATCACATAAGAGGTGGATAAATCACGTACAATTATGTAGAACTTCTAATTCAAAAAAATGAGACAAAAGCAAATAACATTCTTAATCACAACTATAGAAAATATACATTATAAGCTACCTTTGCAAATGACATAGATAACATCAACCAAGGCATGGAGTTCAATATTCTTAATTCATTTAGCCATAGAAACATGCACAGTTACATCAACGTTACAACTTGATAAAATTGAGATGAGCAAATGATATTACTAGTCAAAAACTCTAGCAAGTCTAAAACTATTGAAAAATCCCCCCCTTGATTTTACAATTCTTCTTTTATAGCCTCGGATGTCTCCTTACATCATTCCCTTTCCTGTTGAATTCTACTCCATCCTTTACTCTTAAGGAATAAACAGACGGCACCTTCAATGCTTTGGGGGCTCCAAAAATCTACCCGATGAACTGTTTCATCTACTCGAATTAACTCCAGCCAATTTTTCCTCCATCTTTGCTGTAACAGATAGACAGACACTTTGTTCTATTGAAATAGAAGAGGACACTTAGTCAATCCATGAAAATTCTCTTTATGGTCTAGAAGGTACCAGAGAACAACACTTGGCACCTTCTACTTTTTCTATATTCTACTCAAGAACACTATGCCTTCAACACCCGTCACAATCTGCTTCTTCAATATTTAGTAGTTTTAACAAAATAGAACTCACCGCGTTCTTTGCCCGAGCAAATTTTTAGGAGGGGATGGATGTACATGGCAGTCTTTTCATGTTGACACTTGACGCTCCCATATTCCTTTGAAATAACATTTGGTACCCACCATAATCTTTATTAGGCAATGAGGTTCGAGGATGGTCTCTCAGAAGTTGACACATGGTGACCTCTGCTACTTTTGGGAAGATACGTGGCATCTTTTGCTTCTCCTGATAGGGGTATGTGGCATCTTCAACTTTTTTTAGGATGGAGTAAGAAGGGTCTCAGAGGGTGACACTTGGTAGCTTCCACTACACTTCGACACTTAGGCAAAAATGAACCCGCCCTCTGCTCCAAAACTCTACCGCTACATCCAAGGTATGCAAGAACCAAAATTGTAGTGCTCAACTGAAAAAATTAAATACGACGTAGAGTAAAAATTACTCTACAATATTTAAAGTCCAAAAAATCATTATTTAGCTAATAGTGATTTAGTTCACACAAAATTGCAACTACATAATAGTGATATCATTCTAGAGAGTAAAAATGAGGTTCTAAGAATAAAAACATAGTTAGAAAAAGAGAAATTTAACATAAAAATTTCAATATTGTGAACCTCCCACTCTAATATCCTACATGGAAAGGATTAGTAGGTTTCTTGGGGAGGATTTTTAACCAAATTTATGTAGAAATATCCCATTGGGAATTCCATTATGTAGACTAAGAATTTGACTCAAGAGAGGATGGTTAGTATTATGTTAGTTCCAAAATGAAAATAATATGAAATAAACACACTATCATAACATTTCTAGGCCTAGTTACTAGGGTGAACTTAGTTAATAAACCAAAATAAAAACACAACTAAAACATGAAAGAATCCTTCTTTCACCTTCTTTGAATGCTCAAAAATTCTTTTTGTAGTGGTTTGATCAATTTTTTTCTCATGAAGTCTACACCAATGGAAGCTTGGCTACCTCCATCTCTCCTTGGCAACTTGTGTGGCTTTTACTTGGCTTGGATTTGGCTCAATATTTTTGCATTATAACATTAATTATATGAAGCTTTCAAATACATTTGGGCATGGTAACTTTACACAATTTAAGCTTAGAATTACAGTTTTAAGGCTTGATATTTATAGACTTTTAGAATGGTTTGAGGATCAACCATGACCGTCCATCTCAAGATTAAGATGTGCAGCCATGGATAAATCCAAATATTAAATTCATTATACAAATATCCCCATTAATATTTGTGATAGAGGGCCATTAAATAGGCATGAAATAGCTTTGATGATGCATGGGGTAGCTTGATTCAGATATTTATGGCATTTATGGCCTAAAGATGCCATCCCAAGAAATGAGGTCACCTAATGATGCAGATATTTAATATTTATTTATAAGAAAAAATATTCAATAATTTTCAATGTAATTCGTAATTAATCCCTAATTTGGTTTAATTATCTCTTAAGTATGATTAAACACTTTATACATAAATTACTCAAATTGATCAAAATGCCTTGTTATTAGTCTAAAATTTTACTGGATTAAAATTGGAAGTTGATGTTAGATGCATTGGATATTATATCCCATTTAGGATGTTGTCAACACAAAATAACAAAGGCACATGTCTTGTGCAAGAGATTTGATAGAAAAGAGAAATCTTGAGTACCCAAGTGCAAAATTAACATCTGGAGTTGAAATGATCTGATCAAAGTTAGCTAGACCATAAAATGAATTATCCCATTTAGTGATACCCTAGCTAAAATCAATGATTGAATATATCAATTTCAACTTATTTAATGTGTTTTAATGTTTTTAGTCCAAATTGTGCATTTTGGTATAAATTGGTCCAAATCCTAGTTAGAAGTTATTAGTGGCCACATTTAGGTGTCTACAGTTCAGAAGCTAAGTAATGACTTCTTCAACATAAAGATAGGAAACACTAATGCCCTAAATAAAAATTATAATTATGGGTTATAAATGTATAATATATAATTCAATAGGCCTAAAAATAATTCAAAGTAGTCCAACAAGCCTCCATAGATCAATATAGTGGACACAACTTTGCTCAATCAGTGTAAAATCCACAATACATCTTAGCATGGTGAATTTGGCTATGGTGATTTTTTTGAATCATTTTATATATTTCAAAGAGAGGTGGTAAGGCAAGATTTGATGCATAATCTACCAACTTCTATTAGGACTCTATCCTTTTAAGTACTTCTATGTTTTTTGATGCTCATGAGTTCCTTAGTGAAGATGAAAACATACCAAAAGATAACATTGATGAGATCCATGCTTTTCAGCAATTCCAAAAAGGTGGTTACGACCTAAGGAATAGGCAGCCCTTCACAATGTCTACTTCTCCAAATAGTAATTATATTCCACCAAATCTAAAATTTGATTATAATCCACCTACCCCAAAAGGGAATGATCACCCTTAGAATAAGGAGGAATAAAGCATATGAGGGTATAACATTGTTGAGGACATGAAAAAAAATCAAATCAAACATCACCCTTCATGACTTAGGTTAGATCACTAAATAGAAAGAGTTAATATGGAAGTATATCATAAGGAATCCCCTTGTCGAAAATAAAAAAGATCCTGTAGAAAAAATAAAGGCTTTTGATACCAATGTTGTATATAAAATCAAGCTAGAGCTTCCACCCTTTTTGATGACTATTAGGGATTTCATTAAGCATATTAATAATTTTTTAATCAATTATAGAGCTTCAAAAACTATGATGCCTACTTTTATTTATCAATATCTTGGCTTAAATCTAATCTTAGCAAAGAGAATAGTCTCGCAGTTGGATAAAATAGTGATACCAATAGTTGGAGAGCTTATTAATGCGCATATTCAAGTAGCATCCAAGCCATGAGTCTAAATGACTATTGAAATTATTTTAGTAGACATACCTAAAGGGTATGGATTATTTCTAAGTAGGGACTAGTCTAAAAAACTCAATGGATGCCTCTTAACAAATTTATCTCACATTTGGTTACCATAGAAAGGAATTACAAACAAAATTTGGATTGATTGAGAATCAAGAATGAATTATCCTATCATTTAATACAATGTCAAGAACAAATAGGTAAGTTATGAATCCCATAGCCTTGGTATATATAATTTTACTACAATAAATGAAATAAAAGAGCAACAATCCTAGGGCCCCAATCAGTTATGGACTCTCCACTTTTATGGTGTTAGATCCAAACAAGGATTAGGTGTAAGAATTGAATTGGTTGATCCATAGGTGAAAAAGTTCCTATATCCATACAAATTACATTTGCCTTTCACCAATAATAGGGTTGAATATGAAGCATTGATTTTGGGATTGTACTTCATACTAAAAAAAAATGCTAAATAATTGTTAGTATTCATAGATTCAAAGTTGGTAGTCAATTAGGTTAGAAACAAATACTAGTGTAATGTTATCATATCTAAAAATATATAAACATAGATCATGGGATTTGATTAAGAGATCTGAATATTTCAATATACTAAATGTTCATATGAACTAGAATCATGCTATAGACTCACTAGTTTCTTTAATTACCAATTTTGAGCCTCTCCAAGAATCCAAGGTAAAGATATTTTCAATTGAGTTAATACCTTATCCTTCTATTCTTGACAATGTAGATAATTTATAAGTCTTCAATGATGACTAATAGATCATTCACTTTTTGACCAAGTTAGGATAATTTGAGTCCCAAATCATTGATGATGAATAAATTATCTATCTTTTCTAAGATAATTCATATGAGGAAGGTATCCTCCACCTCAAAGAAATTTATCTCCCAATTGTTTTGGTATCTTTAGAAAGAGCATTTCATATTTATCCCCAAGCTCAAAAATAATGGAAACCCAAGGTTAATGAGTCTAATTTCAAAATAAATAATTTAAGAGATGAGAATAGCCCATGATACATCAATATTGACCTTAATTGTAGTCTACAAGAAAGATAACAGGTGAAGAATTTACTCACTTGATAAAAACATGTGATTGAATGTACATATGAAGACTTGAAGTTTTATGACCTAAAGTTCATCAACCTTACAATTCATATATAACTAGACCACAAGATGCTTATATAAAGACAAAGGCTAGTGAATCTAATCTTAAAACCTATCATTCAAAGAGAAGTAGAAAAGTTGTTAAGTGTAAGGATAGTCTTCTGAATCTAGCATTCTACTTGGGTGGCTAATTTAGTCCCAATAAGAAAGGAGAGTGTAAAAACTAGATTATGTGTTGATTTCAAAAACATAAACAAAGATTTTTAAAAGGATAACTACCCACTACATTCCTTGGATGAGGTTATACATATAGTTAGTGTCCTTGAAATGATGTCCTTCCTAGATGGATTTATAGGATATAACCATGTACTAGTATAATCAGATGATAGAATGAAAATGAAATTTAATTTAAAATGGGGTACCCATGTGTATAAGAGGATTCCTTTAAGCGTAATTAATATAGGATCCAAATTTCAATGATAAATAGATCACACATTCAAAGGATCAATGGGTAAATTTATAATCTGCTATATAGATGATTTTATTGTTTTCTCCAAGAATAGGGATGATCACATAGGTCACCTATAGTCAATATTCAAATATGTCAAAGGTTTGACATCTTGATAAATCCAAAGAAGAGAATATTTGGAGTTATTAAGGGAAATATTTTGGGACATATCATTACTAAATAAGGGATCATAATTGATCAAGATAAAACATATGGGATTTCAAATATCATGCCACCAAACAATAAGAAAGATCTCACTTTATTCTTTGGGAAGATTAATTTATTAAGGAAGTTTATCTTAGGATTTGTAGAAATTGTGAGATGATTTTTTTCAATTCTCAAATAGGATGGTTAAATAAAATGTGTAGCTAAGGCCTGAAATTATTTTCATGCCATCAAAGTTGTTATATCTCAGGCCCTAATAATGATTAGTCCATATTTTATAAATGATTTTTGCTTTTACTCATTTTATTTAGAACATACAATTATTTCTATATCATAACATAAAATAATGATGATAATAAGAAACCTATTATTCTCATAATCACAAATTTGAAGGATGTATAATATAGGTACTCCATGATTGATAAATAGATCTTCTCGCTTATGAAAGCAGTGAAGAAATTTCAACACTACATCTTGAGAAAATAAGACTATCACTATTGTGTATGATCTTGATATCAAGATCACCTTGTCATAAAATGAATAGGTAGAACATAAGGGTATATTTATGGGAAATTTTTAGGAGTTTGATATATAAATGAAGCCTTCTAAAATCATTTGAGGTTAAGGCATTATCCAACTAATGACTAAGCTTGAACCACACATTACTATTGAGGAGGTTTGTGAAGCCCAGGTATCTAGATGGGAATGGTATACTAACATAATTAAATATATAAATATAATTACTTGTCCCCCATAACTCAATTGACAATGAAGGAGATATTTGAGTATCAGAGTTGCTCTCCACATGATTAAGAAAGGAGTTATTTATAGGATAAATTATGAAGTCATCTACCTTAGATGTGTATATATATAAGAGGATCAAGAGATTATGTAAAATATACACCAAAATATAGGTGGTGTTCATCTACTTAGGAATACCATAGCTCACAAAATCTTAAGAATGGACTATTACTAGCCAATAATGTATAAGGATGCCCATGCCTATGTAAGGATATGTCATGAATTCCAAGCTTTGGAAAACAGAGAAGTACATGTAACAATGCACTTGTAACCTATTATTAAGGGAAGGCCATTTTATCAATGGGTGTTAGAATTCATTGGTGTCATCAACCCAAACTCCTTACTAGGTCATAATTTTGGACTTACTGCCACAGATTGTTATACATGATGGATGAAGTTAGTGGCCACCAAGAATTCTATATCACAAGATGTGATTTAACTCTTTGAGGAATGAATCACAAATATATTTGGCACCTCCATTTCTATAATTTTTGATAATGGGATATCATTTATATTAGCTAAATTCACTAAATGGGTTCATGATAATCATATCACCATGAAGTCATCTTTTAACCACTACTCTCAGGGAAATGGATTGGTTAAATCAATAAATAAGAACTTGATATATGTAATTAATAAATTGGATGGGGATAAGCTTAGGGATTAGCATAATATACTTAAGTAATCATTTTGGGTAGATCAAATGAGATATAATTAGGCCCTCAAGGCCTCATCTTATCTATTGGTGTATGGACGTAGGCAAGTATTCCCAATCATGTTGAAGTTGCTAACTTATCAATTCATGGAAGAATATATTTAACCAAATGAAAATGAAAAATAATGAATACTAGATATAATATAAATGGAAGACTCATGGATTGAGGCCATATAACTTTCAACAAACACCAAGATGTAGTCAAAATATGGTTTAAGAAAAGAGCACAATTCAAATCATTTAGGATCTCTGATCTAGTGCTTATGTGGGATAAAACCCATAAAAAGAAAGGACATCATGATAAATTTACCACACTATGAATTAGACCATATAATATTTTAGAGATCTTGGGCAACAATGATTTTCATTTATGAGACCTTCAAGGTAATGAACTCAAATATCTAATTAACAAATAATTTCTAAAGCATTACTTCATGGTTGTACCATCTAAGGATGCCCCCAATTGATAAATAAATAGTGGTAGAGGTAGAGGTAGTATTAGTTTAGTTTCCTTATTTATTAGGTTAGTTTCCATCTTTCTAGATTAGTTTTCTTGCTTTCTAGTTTAGTTTCTAGCTTTCTTAGGTTAGTTTCCTACTTTCTAGATTAGTTTCCCATTTTTTAGTTTAGACATTTTATTATTTCCTATGAAAATCTAAATTGGTTTATCATAACATGGCAAAGCTAAAATCCTACCATTTGGTCCCTTATTTTATGCTTCAATTGACATATAAGGGAAAGGGAAATTGCAAAGGGATTGACAAATTGGGTTTTGTTCACAAACTAATTATACTTTTGTGTTTCAACTTTTCAAGATTTAGGTATTTAATCATAATCATTCATGGTTGTGTCAAAATTGAATATTTATACTAGGTATGTGAATGTTACTCTCAAATATTTCATATGAATTTATAAAGTTTTCTCACTCCATTCGACTAGGCACACTTTTTATATCAATACTTGTTTGGAAGTGATAATCATTGTTATAGATGTAGCTAACAGGGATATTCTGTTAAATGATTTGTTTTATAAATAAACTATCTCATAGTGGTTTTGGATCTCCTCCTTTTATTCAAATAAAAAAATAAAATAACCAATGTATTCAAAAGGGTGATCAATAAAATCCATAGAACATCAAAGGCTCACATGATGAAATAAGGTCAATTTACCGCACATCTTGATCAGAGAAAATGAAGGAAGAGGAGATAAGGAACCCAAGGTATATTTATCAAGGCTATGGATGCTTGGTTGGTGATTGATAAATTCCTAAGCTTCCTTGATTTATTAAGATTTAAAAGAACTAGATTGAAACCTATAACTACTCCAAGCCTTTAAAAATATCCTCACAATAAGGCTTAAATTAACATCACTTTAGCACACATAGATCCATGGATTATAAGTCAAGTATATTGTATGATGTAGTTGGGAGTCTCTTTCATATCTCCAAATTTAATATTTTTCTATGGAAAAGTTCATGTTTGATTTGAAATTGTTAACCAAAGTTTTGAGTTCTCGAATACTTGCAAGTATTCCCCCTATAAGTCACCATTTATTTTACCCAACATTCACATTTTATAATTAAATAAATGGGTACCCACTTATTTTTTTTTGATTTGGCCTCATTTGTTAAGTTTTCCTATACATAGTTGTGTAAATTCTATAGAATTACTCCTTAAGCTATACATTTGGAAGTACAAATAATGATATTATATATTTTTTACTAACTTATTAATTCCTTCTATGATTTTTTGTACTATATGGGTTTTGGGACTTAGTTTTATTTAGATAAATTATTCGAGACTTGGTATTCAAACATTTTAATCAGGCTTCCTTTTCAGGAACTTTTTTCTTCAAAACATGCATTTGAAATTTATTCATTAGAGCTAGTGCTCAAAATTTACTTATTGGACATTTTGTTTAGAGATTTTTATCGAACATTTGATTTGGAATTTCAACATGGAATATTTTTTTAGTATTTTCTCATTGGGTTTCTTATTTTCAACTTATTTTCAAGTTTTCTTTTATTTGGAGTTTGTTTATTGAACATTTTGTTTGATAATTCCACAATGGGTATTTTATTCAAACATTTGGTTCAAACAATTCTTCCAAAAGACATGTTTTTTATTCATAACTCCTTATTTGGAATTTATGTATCAAAACTTTTTTTGGGGATTTTTCATCAAAAAAATTATTTAAAATATTCATCATCAAATTTATATGCCTCAGAGGTTTAATTCTAAGGATTTATTTGGATTTTTAGATACGAGATTTTGTTTAAACATTATTTTGAGGGATTTGGTATTCAATAATTTTGTTTGGGATTTATGTTCAAAGCCTTTGGTTTACAAGAATTTTTGGCTCAATCCTAACATAAAACTTGACTCCCAACTCCTAACTATTGAAATCCCACTAGACTTAGCCAATAAATTGAAACTACTTCTTGACACTTACCAAAGAACATAACCTACCAACTAAACAATGAGATTTTAACTATACATGTAAAATAAACATATGAATATTGGAATTTAAAAATGAATGAATTATAATTGAATACAAAATGCTATATACATGACATGAAGCTATCAATGAATTCATTGCTCATAAAATAATTCAAACTCAATTACTAATTTATGAACAAAAGCCCTAGATACCTATGAATCCATTGCAAAAAAATAACCAACATAACGGATTTTTCATAATAGATGTAAATAAACTTTGAGAAAACAAAATAATTATAATGGTATCATCATCCAATATTTTCAGAGGAGTGTTACCACCATACCCATTCTCCATCAAGGATTCTATAGAATTTATAGACACGATGTTTGATATGATAATATTTGATAATAGGTATGCTAATTACTTAGAATTATGGGATGTCATCCATGATATAGATTAATTTTCACATGAAGGAAATATGTCACCCACATAATTCCAATTAGTTACAAACTTACTCTCTCTTAAGAGACAAAGACTACACTTCATAATGGCAAAGCCCAAAGTTATGCCATGTATAAACTTACTATGGGACTTGTTACTTTCTAAAAATACTACAAAATATGCCTCCTTGCACCATATGGATCAGTAGATGGTCATGGACTACATCACTAGTGATTATTTTCAAAGGTACCTATCACTTTTCATTATAGATGTAAATTTGATAAGTACAAGTTAGTTTCATGGAACAAGTAGAATTCAATTGACAAAGTCCTAAGCTCATGACTTATTCCTAGGGAGACTATAGTCCTTAAGGAAAATTATTCCACCCCAAAAAAAAATATGGGGGTCTATATTGGGATGGCCTTATTGAATAGACTATATGGTACACCAAGCATCCATTTTCTTCGCCTAGATTGGGTGACATTTATAGATATGATAATGACTAGTGATGTAACATATTCCTTAGGATAAATTATCAATTTCAAGTTGAGGGAACAAGTTTTAATCAACCCAATATTCCCAATTTAGTTGGCCATTTTTATATGATGGCTTACCTTCTAGATGTCGTAATGGGCACAATGTATAGGGACTTAGGTAAGCTTTGGAGCCTAAACACAAACTATATAAAAAATAACATTTAAAATTACTAAAAATTCATGCATATATGAATATATATAAATAATATGGTCCAAATTATTGAGGAAGTGTATCATCAAGTATGGTAGGCAATTCATGAGGCCTCACTACCTAGAATTTCAAAGAGTATAGCAGATACACTAGCTCCTCGGGGTGACTATTAGTTGTATCTAGACTATACGATGATCATGGTTTTTGGTCATAAATTCCATCCATTTCAACTCCCAAATTTTGTAATAGATAATCTTAAAAATCAATAAATTTCATATCAACTTTGGTGTAGTGTGGAGGAGTGTTTGATAAAATAGAAGAAAAGCACATTCTATGGATCTCACATGATCATTGGAAGAATGTGTTATACCATGAGGAAACATTTTGGGGATGTAGGTAACAAGATAAATCATTATTATTTTCCTACCTTCTCACATAAATATTAGGACCCCCATGGTCTAATCCAAAAACATATCTAGGGCTTTAGTAATCCTTACCAACATTTCCCCTACAACCATGATTTTATATTCATGAAAGAAAATGATAATGCCCAAGCTTAGAAAGGGAAAAACTTTTAGGCCTAAAATAATATCATTTGAGGATTTTTTAGTAAGATCCATCAATTTTAGTTTAGGAAAAACATACTAGGCTACCACCACTTAGAAGATGGGCTACTTTTGACTTCTAGGGAAATATACCCCAATAATAAATATAGATACAAGAAGGGCCTCCTTAAGTACTTCCCCTACTATTGAAGGATGTTAAGAAAGATCTTGGTTTGAATGAGATTGAGCACAAGAGATCTCAATAAGATCTAATTGACATGTAATCCTCTAATGCAAAGGACCAAGAGCACCCAATTCCATTTCCATTTCAAACAACTACAGTTGTACCATAATTTCAAGAATACATAGTCTAAGAGGTAGATACTACCTTAATTTAATGAGCCTCTTCCCCACCATTAAATGATACTATTTACTATAATAAGAAGCCAAGGGATCCTCCCCTAACAAAAAATATAGTTGCTAAAGAACCATAAAAAGACACACCTTCAGTTCTTCAACAATAAATGAAGATAGATCAAGAACTAGGTGAAGAAGAAGATTTTGAAATAGCCCAAACACTAATCCTTTAGATGAGAAAAGGAAGTAACTGAGTTAATATGGTAAATTAGTTAAGAAGGCTCAACCTTTAGACCTTTTTT
>JARHVA010002839.1:542500-970000 GCA_037957365.1 Torreya grandis | reverse complement strand
CCCAAGTTAGAGATAAGTTCAAAAAGAAATTTGGAATTTCTAAACCAACTTTCAAGAAGAACTAGAATAAGAGGAGTAGATATTTTAAGGGTCAATTGAGGAATTAGAATTCCAAGTTCAATAGTGGTGTAGGGAACATGAAGCCAAGTAATGGTTTCAAGGTAAACCAATAAATTAACAAGAAAGGACATTTTGGAGGTTGCTTCATTTGTGGAGGTAACCATTTTGATTGAGAATGTCCTCAATACAAATTTAAGAATAAGGTTTTATCTTCTCAACAAGGTATGTTTCAATAATAAATTCATGCAGTTATTAATAATCGATAGGATAAGTATCAAGATTCACTTATAGAACTATTAGGTATTTTTTCAATCATCTAGTTTTTATTTTAATTGACATGTGAGCTACTAAATGCTTCATTTCTCATAGAATGATTAGCATAATGTTTAGAAAGGTTATATTAATGGAAAATACATGGATGGTACAATATCAGAATGAATCAAAGGTCAAGGTTGACAAGTGTCTAGTCAAAGAAGAGATTAGATTGCTTGAGTTTAATATAGTAGTAGATCTCTATGAAACATTGTTGGTATCATATGATGTGATCCTAACAGTCAATTAGATTTCAAATCATAAATCCAAGGTTGACTATTTTTTAAAGAAGGTAGAATGTCAAGATGATTTTGAAAGTTAGAGATAAATTTAGGGTGAGCGAATGGAGTTGAAACTAAGGAAATTTTATAAAACTCAACTCAATAAATCTCAAAGGAAGGGATGTCAAGAATTTATCATTATGATAAATGAGATGAAATTATCTAAGTAACATTATATCAAAGATTGTCCTTTTATGAGAAAATTTTGTGATATGTTTGTAAAAGAATTACTAGGATTACCCCCTAAAAGCAAATTGGAATTTTAGATTGATATCATACCTCGATCAAAACTATAGTCTAAGGAAGCATATATGATGACAACCACTGAATTGGTTGAGTTAAAGACACAACATTAGGAGTTATTCTTGAAAAGACTAATTCAATTGATTATGTCACCATGGGATGTTCTAGTTATCTTCAAAAAGAAGAAATGTGACACTGTCTACCTATGCATAGACTACATGTTATTGAATAAATCAATAATAAAAAATAGATATCCATTTGCATGTATTGATGACCTTTTTGATCAAATACAAGGAGCCACAATATTTTCTAAGATTGATCTTAGAGAAAGGTATAACAAGTTGAAGATCCATAAAGAGGATATCCTTAAAATAGAGTTTAGGACTTGGTATGAGCACTAAAATTTCACAATTTTATCATTTGGATTGATGAATGTTCTAGTAGAATTAATTAATCTTATGAATATGTGTTGGAGATTACCTATATCACTTTGTGTTGGTATTTCTTAATGACATCCTCATTTATTCCAAGGATGAAGAGGAGCACTTAAAACATCTAACATTGGTTTCACAATTTTTACAAAATCATATATTATATGACAAGTTATCTAAATGTGAAATTTTACAAAATAAACTATAGTATCTAGGACATATTATCTCTACATATTGTATTTTAGTAGATCAAATAAAGATAAGAGCCATTATGGAGTAGTCAACACCAAATAATGTGTACGATTTAAGAATTTTCATGGGATTAGTGGGCTATTATAGGAAATTCATTTCAAAATTTTCCAAGATAGCTAATCTAATTACCTCTCTTAAGTGTAAGAATCAAAGTTTCATCTAGTCAGATAATTTGTAAGTAGCCTTTTAGGAACTAAAAATGAAGCTTATCTCTACACCACTATTAAGAGTTCTTGATCTTAATGGTCAATTCTTAGTAATCACAAATACATCTAAGGATGGATTTGAAGGTGTTATTATGTAGTATGGTTTAGTACTATCCTATAAATCTAGGAAACTAAAGCCTTATGAGGTGAATTATGCCCCTCATGACTTAAAATATATAATAATTGTGCATGTTTGTCAATTTAAGAGGAATTATCTCTTAGGAAAAACATTTAAGCTCAAGACTACTAACTTAAGACTCAAAAATTTTCACCCAACTAAATCAGAATTCTCATCAAAGGTGATGGTTAAATTTCCTATCTAGCTATGATTTTGATATTAACTATATCAAAGGCAAGGGGGATAGATTATCTAATGATCTAAGCTATAGAAGGTATGTATCATATGTGGATACTATCAGGAGTTCTTTCAAAGATTAGGTGATCAAATTATCAGTAGGAGATGAATTCTATGATCAGGTCAAGAAATTGTTGTCTAAAAATGCTCTAAATCTTATGTATTAGGGATTCATAATAGAGAGTGATGGTATTTTATGATATAATTATATGATGTATGTATTAGATAGAGATAATTTGAGGAGCATAGTGCTAAAGGAATTACATAATGTCCCATATTCAATACATCCAATAGTAACCTAGCTCATGGCTAAACTTAGAACACTCTGTTTCTAAAAGGGAATCAAGAGAGATGCAACAAATTTTGTCTCATTATTTGGAATGTCAGTATGTAAAAGTTGAACATGTGCATCTAGTTGGATTATTGTATCCACATGACATACCAAAGTGAAAGTGGTAAGTGATCAGTATGCATTTTTTCTAAAGGTTATTCTTATCATATAATATGCATGACATGATCTTGGTAGTCATTGATAATCTAACCAAGGTAGCTCACTTTATACTAGTAAATTTTATTGATGATGCACCTACACTTATGAATATATCATAAAGTAAGTGTATCCATTGCATGGTTTTTCAAAGAAAATTATTTCATTTCATGATCTAAGGATGACTTATAGATTTTGGTTAATTCTAAATTCAAGTATGGGTACGCAATTAAACTTTAGGACTTAATATCACAACAAACTAATGGATAGACACAGTGAGATAATTAAATTTTATATGATCTCATTCATATGTATTACATGGATCAAAAATATAAATGAGAAGAGTATCTTACATTAGTTGAGTTTGATTATAACAACTTATAAAATTCATCATTGAATATGACTCCATTTGAGGTAGTGTATAGAAGGATGTGTATAACACCGATCAATTAGGATAGGTTGGAAGATAGGGTAGTCTTAAGACTTGAGATGCTTTCATAAATGGAAGAACAAGTCAAGACAATCAGGAATAGGTTGGTTGAGGCCTATGATAGATATAAAAGTTATGAAGATCTAAAGAGAATAGATAGATAGTTTTCTATAGGATATAAAGTGTTTCTATGGGTTAAGCCTCAAAATATTGATTAAATTTGGAAAGATATCAAAACTTTTACTAATATATGTGGGACCCTTTGAGGTCTTTGATGTGGTCAACCTTATGGTGTATAGGCTTCAATTTACACTAGATCTATCTATTTTTCATAATGTCTTCCATGTGCTTTATCTTTAAAAGTATATAGCTCCCCTTCACATGTGTTGTATTGGAATGCTTTATAGGTTCTAGTTCTTAGGGTGGTTATGGTAGAACCAATTAGAGTAATTGACACTCAAAAAATTTATTTACATAATAGATAAGTGTCATAGTGTAAGGTCCTATAGGACCAATACTCTGAGGATAGTGAAACTTGAGAGGACTATGATGAGTTTTATAGGATATATACACATTTTTTTCATTGATTTTATACTACTTATTATATTATTTTCTACCAAACAATGTTTTAAATTAATAACTTGTATTTGAATAAATGTCATCAAGATGATGACCAAATTTAAGGGGGAAGGATGTCACATCCTAATTTCTCTCTAAGTTAAATAACCTATTTAGTCTATGGATTATTTTGGTTTATTAGCTGATTAACTAATATTTGATTAAGCTTAATGACATATGTTGATTATGAGAGAGTTTGTGTTGCTTAATTTATGTGATTATATGATATGAGTTACTAATAATTTTATGTCCATTATATTGTGATCATGATTAATTATTTTACAACATTATTCTATAAATATAATAATGTTTCAGGATAACTAAATTTATTGGCATGAGGTGGATGCAAGATAGATTCTTCCCTCAAATCATGATGGAGGGAGAGTATCATCAGAGAGGGTGGTTACATGGAAATGTTGATGGTCTATAGATAATGAATCTAGAAACCATTTCACACACCATGTAGTATAAAATGTTACATAAGTTTGATATGGATTATTATACAATATTTTGTATACTTTTCCTTTAGCTGATTATTAGTATTAAGTATGGCAAAATATTAATTTTTGATTATGATCATGTTGATTGTTTGAGTGATTTAACTATTTTTATGATCTTACGTACCTCATCTTGTTTGGCTAAATGAAATAATTTGTTTTTGTTTACTTATATCATTGCCTTATTATGTTTGAATGAATAGTAAAACATTATGATTATATGAAAAATTTCATAATCATTATTTAATCTATAACATATATATAGTAATAATTAAATATTATTATTATAATAATTATATTATAATGTCAAATTTTAATAACATTATTTTTAAAGAAATTGTATTTTGATTAACTATTTCTTTTAAGTATTTATATTCATATAAATAAATGGATATATTAACATTAATTATTAAATGATTTTATAAATCATTATAATTGTTATATATATGTTTTTAATAGTATTTAATGTAAACTCTAAGTCTTTTTATGCATAGTTGCATTGCCAAATTTATAAGGTTTCATTGTGTTAGTCATTGCATGGGGAAATACAATGGATATCAACTAGTTAAAGTCTTGCATGGAATATAAGTATTATTTGACTTATGTGATTGGGGTGGTCGATGATGGATTGATCATTACCACATGGATTTGATAAAGGAAAAGAATATAATTAATTAGGGATTTGTAGAGAAGCATTGATAATGATTAGGTGACTAATCACTCATTGAATTTAGTTAACCAATGTTTGAGAGGATATTATGGGGTTTACTATGTTTTGAATGGAAGTGGATTGCAAGTTATCTAGGAATGAAAAATTAGAATGATTATTATCATCTATTAATTATGGAGTAGTGGAATAAAATAGAGGATGAAAAATAAATAAAAGAAGAGACTAGGGATGTGAATAAAAAGCACATGACATAGATGATGGAACATGGAATTTTTAGTGGAGAAGGTAGAAGGTGGACAAGATTTGAACAATTATGAAGAACAAATTTTTATCAACTATCTTAGAAATTCATATGTTCACTAGGTTGGTCTTGTAATTCAATTTTTTAGATGAAATAATGAATGGGTTTTCTCTAAATGTTAAGGTTACTAGGTTTCTTTGGTTAAATAATTAGAAAATTTGGGTTGTATGTGCAGCCCTATCAAAGGATCAGCCTCCACAAAACCCAACATTAAAACTAGGTTAACCTAAGAGATGGGGTAGAGATGGACATGGTTATTTTTGGGTTATTAAATTATCTATCCTACACATCTCTAGCTATATGGATATCTTTGCTCATTATATTAAGAGTATCTTGATAGGTATATAAGTAATATGCCTCATAATAGTTAATTTCAAACTAGATTATTATATATGAATTTAGGGTATATGAAAATATAGAATGAAATAAGTTAACATGTATAAACATTTGACTATTAAATCAAATCAAACATTTGGATTTAACATATGGGTTTTTTAGGGGTTTTAGTTATGTATACATAAATATATTAATGAGTATATAGCCAGTTAAAAATGATTAAGTATGTAGGCATACTTATATGCTTGTATATTGAACTATATAATTTCATTAAAGGATTGTACATACATACATACATCATAATAATAATAATAATAATAATAATAAACTATTAAACTCTATAATGTGAAAGTGTACACACACACACACACACACACACACACACACACACACACACACACACACACACACACACACACACACACACACACACACACACACACACACACACACACACACACACACACAGACATATGTGTGTGTAGCCGACAATCATATTTATAAATGACTGTGTTATAAATTTTAAAATGAAGTTATTATTTAGATTGGGATTAAATTTTAGTTGGGATTTAAAGCTCAATTATAAAATTTTAATTATCCATAATATATTTTATACAAAATTAGGATCATTTGTCAAATCATTTGGTGTTACTTGGGTAGGGGTAGATGAGTAGTTTAACTATAGGATTACTATTTGCCTTTATAAAAATATGAAAATTAGTGGACTGATAAGGTTTGATGGATCAATTAAGTGATTTTATGAACATTTCTCATATACAAATGGGCATATGTAGATGAATTATGAATATATAATGTGTAGTCCATAAAGTGACTGGGTATATGGGTTCCTATAGGTTCATTTTCATAACATTATTATTTACTCATATTTGTGTTGAGATTGTCTTAGTATATCAAATCTAAGATATTATGAGTGATACCTAAGTAGTAATCTGATTGTGTGTTAATTTTTTATTTGTTAAAATCATAATAGTGTAAAGGCATCTATGTTTATTTATATTTGCACTTATGAATTTCATACAATAGGCAAAGCATGAATGATTGTATTGACTTAAAATGATTTGACTATGTTTCAAGATAAATGAGAACTAAGTTTGAATTATATCAATTATGTGTATCTATTTATCATGAGAAATGGATATTCTATACTTTAATAAAAGGGTTATCGGTCCTTATATATAAATTCATTGTAAACTTTGTGTATACATTACACTCTATGGCAAAATAAAGTGGATGTCACCTTAGTAGTGTAATCTATAAATGAATTATGTGTAATGTAATTATATGTATGAATTCACACACACACACACACACACACACACACACACACACACACACACACACACACACACACACACACACACACACACACACACACACACACACACACACACACACACACACACACACACACACACACACACACACGTGCACGTGAACGCACACACACACATGCACATGCACACACACACACACATACACACACACACCACCCACCCACATGCACACACACACACACACACACAACTATTTTATAATTGTTTTTATATCAATGAATAATAGATGATTGATTATATCTGGTGTTTATAGAAGCATTTGAATATTTAAATATAAAAAATGCATTGTATTTATAAGGTTAAATATAAAACATAAATGTATGTATTGAATGGATGTTTTTATATGTGAAATATGAGAGATTTAATAGCCAGGTTTATAATATTATTTTATGGAGAAATAATATTATAAGTTGATTAATGGATAAGGAAACTAGCAGTCTATATATTCATAACTCAGATGGGGTGTTATATTAAGGATTTTTATTATATTTTGTTTATTATTTATATTAAACTAGATGGTTGGATTCATTTACTTCATTTTAGGTATTAAATGAATGTTTTTTATATTTCTATTTTTAACATATTTTTTGATTAGCTAAAGTGAAATATGAAGAATGAATGTATTGGTTTTTGTGTTATTATTTATTTTACAAAATCTCACATTCATGACCCTAATTAAGTAGTGGATGGATTCCACTGGCTTAAATACCTCCATTAATGTAAGATAAAGAGTAATTCGATTAAGTGGTGTATATGAATTTGAGTGATCCCAAATATTTTTTTTTAGTGGAAACTTTATCCAAAGTAATATTAGATAAATATTATCATTTCATATGTTTATGTAGTTTTAATATTTGTGTAATATCATATTAAAATAGATTCCTTTATGGTGCACATTATGTATTAGATATCCTAGACACATGGGTTCTAGTTTGTTACTCTAGATTCCCACACTGTCATTATATACCAATCCACGAAGGGATGGCCATCCTCTTATTTGGGAAATACTGTGGGGGATCTATGATCAGTGGTTGGTATACAAAATCACTTGAATGATGCTATCCCTCATAGTTGGATTACTATACTTAACACTATACTTGACACTACACTTGATATTACATATTGATACTTGAATCATGGAGACCCTTGAATCATGGAGACTCTCCTTTGAGGATATCTGTATCATTCTTTATTTTCTAATATATTTTATGTATTTCAAAAAAAAATTAATATTTATGCATTATACTTTTATATTAGAGGTTGTATTATTGTATCAATTGTGGCTGAATTTATACCAAATCACTTATGATGAGATGCATTGTTTATGGTTTTTTAGTACTATTCATAATTTCTATATCTATTCAAGGTGATCCTTATCTAAGTGGATTGGCTATAACCTTTATGGGTAACTAAAATAGTGTAGTTAGTTAAATATCACTATTTAGCATTTCTCATGGTGATATATATATGTTTAATATATGTATTTAATTTCCTTAAAAAAATATTATAATCTTCTAGTAAAACCTAGTGATGTTACATGGTTGGAGTTTGCTTCTCTCTTGCAAGTCTAAGAGTGGAGAGTTTCTATTTAATGTCTATATATCAGATGGGTTTAATAGGATGATAAATTGATAATAACTTATGCTTAAGGCTCAAATATATTGAATATTATCTAGAAGGATTTTTCTAGCCTTGATTGAACTCTCACAACAAATTACCACCTATATCTCTCTTGAGATTCTTGCTAAATTAACTATGTAGACATATAAAGGGTTTCAATGAGTCTACCAAGTTGATCTAAGGTGTATGTAACCTATGGATAGGTTATGATACATGTATATAAGGTGAAAAAAGTGTCATGAAGTTCTTCATAGGTTGTCGAGGTGAGAAGATGCAAGAAAAAGGGATTGTAAGGCCTAAATGGAGACCTAGAGGTATGCCTATAAAAGGCATGGAAAATATGATTTTTGGTCATTGTTTTGGGTGTTTGAAGTTTTTTTGGGGTAACAATTATGATATATAATTTTCTTAGAGTGATATAACCCTATGAATGTTTAATAAACACCAAAATAGGGCTTTTAGTATCAAAGTGTCAAATCTACCTACAAACCCTCATCATGGCCAAACATGGTTTCAAACATATTGAAGGGGTAAAACACATGATAATACCACTATAATACATCATATGATATAAAATATGCCTATTCAAGGTGTTTTCATATATGAAAGGGGAAAATATGGTGACTTGTATGCTAATAGGCCTATCTTGAGTGTGTTAGCTGACCTATCAACTCAAGAAGGGTAGTTTAGAATTCTCAAAAGAATGTTTGAATTTTGAATTAGAATAAATTACTATTATATATGTTTATAAGGTGGCCTTACTCTAAAATTTGGGTATTATTTCATAAGTTGAGGTCTTTAACTTTATGAATAATCATTAATAAGCTTGAGCACTCTAAACCTTCCTAAAACCCTTCTAAGAGCCCGATGATTGAGTTTTGTATTCCAATTTGTTAAAATGAATATAATTGACTTTGGAAACACCTTTATCATCATTTTAATTCTCAATATAATCCATATAATCAATAAATTTTCACGTTTGGGAAGAAAAGGTATGAAAAATGGTCAAGAAATGACATTTTTAGGCCTATTTATAGGGATACAAACTAATGAAGGATATTGAATAGTTTAAAATACATTATATTATTGGTAAGGTATCTAATTATCCTCAAAATTTTCATTTCAAATCTCTTCAAGGTGCCAAGATATACTTCAATCATTAAGGACATGTCTAGGTAAAGGTTTCTTTGTGTTTGCCTATAAAACTAAGTTGTAGACCATTTCAAAGGTAATTTAGGGTATAAGAGATTTCAATGAATCCTAATAATAATTCTCATGAAATCCATATAAAACTATTAAATTATTTAATAATTCATTCTAATGATGAAATGTAGTCTTGATGTGCCTAATACATAGGGATATTGAGCATAATCCTTGAGTATATCATTGAAGATCTTTGAGGAAGAAGTGTAGTGAAGTAGAAGGGATTCAAGACACAAGAGAACTTGAGATACATATGAATAATTAGTTATAAAATTTATCAATAATTTTTAAGGTCTCAATAAAAGCAAATGGTAGCTCAAGGAGAGTTATAATATTAAGAAAGTAACTTGCCACTTCTCAACAAGAAGGGGGTAGTTTCCTAGAAGAGTGATTAGTTATCTAAATAGTTAAAGAATATCCTATACCAAGCCTATATAATATAATGATAAAACCATGCCAACACATTAAAAAAAATATTTATATGATTGTTGTCTTGTTCAATATCTTGTATTGTAACTACCTAATGACTATATGATACTTGTCATGAAATTTCTTAACATATTTTCTCTCTATTTTCTCTCATTTATCCTATACATACTATCTTTTTGGAATTTTATGGATGATCAACATTATTATTTTGAATCCATTCTCAATTTAAAAACATGTACCTTTCTTGTGAGATGAATACATGTTTATAACTAGTGTATTTTCATGGTGATTGATGAATGTTAGTGATAGTCTATAGCTTCTTTTCATTTGTCATATCTTATTAGCTTGTTTGAGTGTTCTTAGTAATCTTTGTAGGTCATATAAAGTGTGATACATTATTACTATAATGGATAAGTGTGGATATTGCTTCACTAGTGTCTCCTATGAGACCTCTTGATCATCCCCTCTTGGTTAGTGTCTTGATCATAACATTTGTATTGAAATGTTGATGTTTGTAGACTCATATTGAGTTAGTGAAATAGGTTTCAATCATAATTCATGATAGTAGTTTAGTATAGGAATTTATATGGTGTTAAATTAGGTGTGTCACCTCCCATTTATATTTTTCAATGATTTCTTCCCTTTTCTTTGGCAAGTGATAGGTTTGGTATCAGTTTTAAGCTGATATATCAAGGGAGATAGTCGTAATCTAGAGATTCACCTCATCCATTAGGTCACCCATAGCCTATAGGTGTCTTTATTATATCAGCTAATAAACAAGGATTTAATAACCTTATTAAGGGTGTAATTTAGTTTGATAATAGGTCATACCCATGAGGGGATGTAATCACATATGAAGTAAGTCAGCATGTGCCACCTAGTTATGATCAAATGGAAATATAAGTTGACTAACATGAGGATAATTAGTCAATGATTTAATTTTAAATATTGGAAAAAATGGGGAAAATAATGGGATAATACTCTATGAAACATTTTAGGGTCTTTATGTAAGGGAATATTTGGATGTTTAATAATTTTTGAATATTTAAATGCTTAAGAATTTTTGGAAAATGATATAAACAAGAGTATTATAAAAAAATAATATAAAATATACAAGAAAATATAGACCCAAAAACATATATCAAAGTGTATAGTGACTATAAATACAAATAATAAATAGGAAATGTGAAAGGGTTATTCATACACAAGTAAATCAAGGAGCACCATTCAACAACAAATTTGAGTAGGATACAAATTATCTTTTAATAATGAATCAAAATGATAAAGGATTCAATGGGTTAATGTAAATAGGAATGGAAGGAACTTAATGGATATATGAAATTCATACAAGGTAAAAAATCATGACATCATATATTCTAATAGTTCTCCTAAAAATAGATTCTAATATAAACCATTCAACAACTCTAATATACTCCTATTTAATTTGCTCTAGATTCACTTTTTATACATATTTAATCATAATCTAGTTGGGGTGGTATTAAGAAAATGGGTGAGATATAGTGAAGGGATGCCACCAAACAAGGGAGAAAATGAGAGAAAGGAAAAAATATAGACCCCATGTACAAACACTTATAGGCAAGATCTCAACAATTCAAGCATAAAAATGCTTGAGATGAAGTGTTCATTGGATCATATAATTCATATCCATCTAGATTATATAGTTTATATACACGTGATCTATATTTATCTATGACAATGAAGGGTGCTAGCCAATTTGGTTCAAACTCTCCTTTCTCTTCCCTATCAAAATTAGTATTATTTTGATTTTATTTTAACATAAGATCACCAAAATCAAAATATTGAGATATAATGCACTTATTATAACCTTTATGCAGTTGATTTTGATACGATTTGAGGTTATTTAGGTTAGATATCCATTTATCATCTAGGAAATCTAGTTTAAATAGTATAACAACTTGATAATCTTCCTCACTAAGAATATCCTATAATGAAATACACAAAGAGGGAAACTCAATCTCAATAGAAAGGATTATTTTATAGCCATAGACCAAGGCATATGGTGTTTCATTGATGAGAGTGAGGAAATTAGCTACATATGCCCATAAGGTTTGGAATATTTTAAAATGTCAATCACACTCAAATTTACTTACAACATTTCTAAATTTTTTGACAAGGGTATTATTCGATGCCTTAGCTTGGCCTTTACCTTGGGGGTAATAGGGAGTGGAATATCTATATTTAGTATGGAATTTGGAATAGAGGGATGAAATTTCATTATTTTTAAAGGACATTTCATTATATTAGATGATATCATAAGGGATTCCATAACAATAAATGAGGGGATTCAATATGAATTTAGAAATCTACTTACCAATTATATAATTGAGAGGGATTATTTCCACCCATTTAGTGAAATATTCAATAGTAGTGAGAATATGTTTATGGCCATATGAAGAGGTGAGGTTAGTTATCCTATGATACCAATCCCCCATGTGGAAAATGGCTTAGGTGTTGTAACTAGTTAAAGTTCTTATGTTGAAACATGAATAATGTCCCATATTTTTGGCATGCCACACATTTATTGACATACACACATGCAATTACTTCTATAGTGAGATAATAATAAATAATAAGAAGGATATTTTAAGCTAGGACCATACAAATAATATGGAACCCATAAATTCCTTCATGAACTTCCAAAAATTCTAAGTTAGATTCTATCAAATTTAAATAACTAATTAGAGTTCAATCATAAACCATAAGATAGAGCATGTTTCCAAGTATTGTGTAATAGGATGCAGTTTGGATAAAATATTGAATTTGATTTCATGATAGGTTATCAAGATGGATTTGATCATGGAAATAAAAAAAAATGTATATGTACACATGGAAAAATGGGACCAAAAATGAAAAATATTATCTTATAATCAGAATAATCATATGCTAGAATAACAATGTTTTCATTTGAGAGTTGATACTCTTTTATAGAAGGATAAATTGAAATCATGGAGCTAATGGTAGCCATAACATCAATAGAATTTTTTTTGGCTTGAAGGACCTATTTAAATTATATGACTTAAAATTTAAGCTTGAGTGTATATAACATTACCTTGTAGAGCACAAGATTTTCATCCTTAGTTTTATATTGATTAGTTTCTTGATTAATAATTAGTAATGAATCACCATAGATGATTAAATGTTGAAAATGCCACTAAATATTAAGATGAATGCCAAGAAAAAAATCCTCATTTTTGTAGATGTCATTTATGCATGGGAATCTAATGTGAAAGGCCCTAGGAATAAGATCTCCTTGTGGTGTAATGAATAATATGCCTACTCCAAAACCATGAGATGTAAATGAGATATCATAGTATAGCTTCTATTATTTGGATTCACCTAGATTCATAATAGACTCATCAAGAAATTTCACTATTGTAGGATTGGAATATTGAATAGGTTATTCATCCAATTGATCTACTAATACCTACCCTTTAATATCCTTCTAGTGTGTATATTTTCTATTAAACTCACTAGGAAACATAACTCATTTAGCCATTAAACTAATAAAATATATTTTTTTCTAAGAGAAATTTTAAAGGATCCACTCTTTCAATCAACATAGTATTGTTATTTAACACATAATGTTTGAGATTTTTAGAATTGAAAACTAATGCAAGACAAACCTTTTAAATTTAAAAATAATTATGCTCATAAGAAACTAATGTTCAAATCAAATAATAGGTAGTTGTTTATTTTCCTTGATCATCATGTTAGGTGATGATTGCTCCCAAGGCACTTATAGTTATAGAAATGTATAATAACAAAGGCTTCCCATGCATTGGTAAAATGAGTACTAGTGTATTTTTTAGGTATTTATTTAATTTTTCAAAATCTTATTGGAATTCTGCATTCTACTAAAATGTATTTCCCTTTATTAGAAGGTGTGTAAATGGATGGTAACAATCAAAAAATTAGGAAATGAAGAATTTAATGACCTAAATATTTCCCTATAAGTTGTGAATTTATTTCTAATTATAAGGAGAATCATCTCAGTAATGGCCTAAAATTTAGATAGGTCAAATTTTATTCCTATACAATTAATAATGAAGCCTGACATTTTTCTAGATGTAATTCCAATAACTTACTTCTAAGGGTTCACGTTCATTTTATATTCATGAAACCTTTCAAATATTCTTCTTAGTAGTTCAAAATGTTCTATATTCATCCTTGAATTTCATATAATGTTGTCTACATAATCTTTAACAACACCATGCATAAGATCAAGAAAGATAACTATCATCATGTGTTGATACATAGCTCCAACATTTTTAAAGTTAAATTAGATAACTTAGTAACAAAATGTTCCCCATGGAGTTGTTAATATTGTTTTATGTTGATCCTATAGAGAAATATTTATTTGATTATGAAAAGATAATCTATCCATAAGAGATAGAATCTCATAACCTACTTTAGAATCCACAATCATATCTATGTTTGGAAATGGAAAATCATCCTTTAGACAACAATTGTTAAGATCTTTAAAATTTGTGCATATACATATATTAACTAAATTTTTATTCACTGGTACAATATTTTAAATCTAATATTTATAAGGAATAGGTTTTATAAAAACATACTATAAGAAAATTTTCTAATTCTATTTTCACTAGGACGGTAATTCATGGATGCATATTTCATAGTTTTTTCTTAATGGGCTTAGCATCTAGGTGCATAAATAGATGATGCACTACAAAATAAGTATCTAATCATGACATATCATATTATTATTAAGTGAATATATCAATGAATTATGTTAGAATAGAAATAATAAGTTCACATTCCTCTAGATTGAGAGACGCACCATGTTTGATCATCTTAGGATTCCCCGATGTGTCAATATTCAAATTTTTAGTATCTTTCATAAGAAGAGTAGAAACATATTCCATTATTGTAAAAAAGGAAGTTAATTGATATTATATGTTTGAATGTGGGATATCAAACCCACCCATATATGAATAAATCAAAATCATTCATATAAGGTAATAACCAATGAGCTACTAGATGTGGATTTTCTAGGACCATACTCTCAAATGCTTCAGGGTCTTCATGATTGATTTCTAATTAAAAGGGCAAACATGAAATTATAGAACTTTGGGATTTTTATGAAGTAGAGTGAAATTCCCCATCTAATGGAACCTAAAATAGGTTTTCACTAATGGACCTATTATTTTATTTACCATTTTCTTGATCTAAATGTGACTTAGAAAGGTTTTGACTTAAATATCTCAATGTTCCATTTTTTATTATGACAAAGGAATTTTAACTACTCCCCAAATTAGGCATTAGGGTTAAAATTGTATAAACTTTCTTGTGGTCACCCAGTAATATACCATATCTTAAATCTATAAATCGTAAAATGGATTTTTCATTTTAAAATGCAATGAGTAAAATATATTGGTCTTGCTTGTCCCAATAAATTAGGTCAAGATAATGGAGTGTAAGAGGAATATTTATAAAAATAGAAATAGTGAGAATGGAATGAGAATAAAATATATTAGCATTGGCAAGCTCATCATACATGCTATAAAAGGACTTTGTGTCACTATCAATAATATCATAATTAAAAGTAGGTGTTAAATTACTTTCATGATGTGTGGGGATAACCTTAGAAAATTTATATCTAAGACCTTAATTATTTTCATGCTTATCAATCTGAATAGGACCAAGTTTACCTTGTTCCTTTACTCCCTCACCTTTTCCTTTATAAGTGTGGTTTTCCATAATTATATTTGGAGCAAGTTACTTTTTTACTTGAAAATATGGAGTAAAACACTCACCATAAAACCAAGACTCATCTATTTGTTTCATATCTTCATGATTAAATGCCTTTTATAAGATAAATGGTATATACCCTTTAGGTGAGATTCTACCCTCTTCTTATGCCATTTCATCTTGGGCCTACCATGGTATTTGGGTGATATAAGGAGTTTGGTAATATGAAAATAATTTTTGATATTATTTGTACCAAGGCCTTTATATTGAATAATAAAATGAGAGGGATTGAGTTGGGGAGGGGGTGATTCTAAATAGCAAGCAAGGGTATTGGCATCTAGATAATTAGATTAGGTGGATCAGAAATCACTGTCTTGTCATTTTTTATAAGATGGTCAACACTAGGATAATAAGTGTATTAGCAACCCTTTAATTATAAATACTTACAATATTGATAGGATTGTAGGTCCCTAAGAATAATAACCTTTATTAGATAATGGGGAAATATTATGCATTGATGTAGCACAGAGGGAACTACATGTATCTCAAGGATTGAGGGGTGACAAAGGAGGATATTATATGGAAGGTCAAGGTAAATACCATGTTATAAGGTACTATTAATGATAGGCCCAACCTAGATGGGCAAGGAAATTATACCTGCTAACTACCTTTTAGTATTATCATATCCTTTAATGGTGATAGTACCATTCTTCAAATTAGTATCATATCAAGGATAAAATCATTATCTATGAGGATCCACTTGATTTTATGGTGGGTAATGGTAAATTAGCTATACAAGGAATTTGTATATGAATAACCAAGGGATGATATATCACTTTGATCAAATATAAGCTATAGGCAAAGATAAAAATGTCCTTAACAACATTTAGAATCTATCAAGTGTATTCTTTTAGGAACCTTGATTGGTTGAAAAGCTCATTCAAAATATCCTTATGGAGCTAAGATTTACATAAAATATATAATATGTAAATCTACATTGGTGTCTTATTCAGTTGATCAAAAATATCATACTAATTCTTGACATAATGTATATACTTGGGTTTGGATTGATCCTAAACATGATTAAAAGATGGATTAGGATTAGTAAGAAAAGATACAAGCCCTTATAAGGTAGTTTTTTAGCATCGGTTTGTAACATCATAATATTGAGAGGGAATAGGAGTATGAGAATTTGATAAAAAATAGATAGATCTTGGGATTTCAACTCAAGGATTATGTGGAAGAACTCCTAAAATAGATAGGTCTAATCCTAAAATGGATGGATTTTCTTGTTGGGAATTATTAGAATGGGAATGGGGGTTGATTGTGGTATTTGACACATGATTTACCATGATACTATAATGTCCCCTTTTTTAGCGTGATCTTGTTTTATGATGATTAGCCTATTATGCAACCTTCGTAGGCTGATAGGATGGATAGAGGGTCATGATGGAGCTTGGCTTGGCTTTGACTAGCAAAATTTTACCAATTGGCTTTTGTTTGGGCTCTTTTGGACACTGTTTGCATGAGTTCCTATTATTTAGGGATTTTTGGAACTTAGTAGAGTACACTTGTTATGGTATGGTCATATGCAAAATCACTCCCTTGTTCACCAGCTTCAGATGGATTAGGAATCGGACATGTATTGAGGGAGATATTAATATTTGATTGATTTAATTAGATATTAATTATTTGGCCTATTTTTTATTATGAAACCCTAATTCTTAATTATGAAACCCTAATTATGGAAAGCACACCTTTTATAGGATATAAGGGTTTCTCATTGGAGAGAGGCCATATTATTCATAATTATTCATGTTGAAGAAAAAAATTTCTAAGTATTTTTTGAGAAGACTAAGCCAAGGGTTTCCAGTATTCCATTTGCATTAGAGAACGTACACTCTTCAGTGTGTGCAATTTAGAGGTTGTGAGATATCGGCTAATCTATTACCAATTTGAGAGATAAATTCACACAGAGGTTATCACAGAGATTCACAGGTATTTATTTCATTAGGTTTTTTGTCCAAAATATGTCTAGATAAAGATCTTTGGTATTAGCATAGTATTCCTTCAGATCAGGTGTCTAGCATATAGGCCGTACAATTTTACTACTTTTGTATGGAATACATATAAGTTTTGTACCAAGCTATACAATTTTAGGAAAAAAGGCATGTTTTAGTAGTCACAGGTCGTAGGGATCTCAGAGACTGACATCAGCCGACCTAGTATCGACATCGGTAGAGTAATCCGACTTCCAGAGACCGACATCGACAGACAGAGACTGACATCGACCGACTCAAAAAATGACATTGATAGAGTTCATAGTGTTATACTATCAACATTGGTAGCATAACTGATGACAACAACTGTGTGTTTGAAATAGCAACCAGAAAACCATACCAGCCGTTCCAGATCTAGGGTTTGCAAAAAAATTAGGTTTTTTTATGAGACAATATTTATATTATTTTGTTGCATGACAGACATTCACTATTGTTGAAAAATAAGATCATTGATTAGATAGTTAAGATATTATACTACTATTTATTTATTTATTTGAATCTATTCAAATTTATCTTGCAAAAATTGCATTTTTATTCATGCAAAAACATCAAAAAAATCAAAATACACAAAAACAATCCAAAACATACAGTGTCAGAATTCAGGGGAAAGAGGGGTTTCTATAGATACATCCCATCATGTTATAATCAAAAGGGGATTATCATGGTAATTAATATTTTTATCTTGGGAACCTTGATTGTGATTGTGATTATTATCTTTTTGATCCTACCATTTCTCATTCCGATTAGTATTTGTTGAGGAAAAAGGTAGATCCCCATGTTTTAATTATAATCGGATGAAGTATTATTTAATTTTATCTCCCCTATTTTAAACATGAATTTGTTAAGATGTAAAATTTTCACACATCTATGAATACCATGAACCTTTACATGATGATATTCACAATAATCATTGTATTGATACTACTCAGGTTTGGGTTTAATTTCATCAAAGGGTTGGTATTAGGCCAAGTAATCATATTTACAATTAGTTTTTTGTGAAATACATCCTCAATAGGTTTATCAAGATTAGAAAATGGTCTTATATTAGATTATGGACATGTATTGATTGTATGACTCTCTTTCCAACCACATTATTATTATGGTTTAAGGGTTTGAGCTTCTCTATCACAATTTTTGGATTTGAAGTTGATGTTTGGTTCTACATTTGGTTCTGAGTTTCATGTTGGGATTGATTTTGTGAATAAATTTTAATCAATTCATTATCAATGAGGGAAATATCTCTTTGGACCCTTTTATTAATGACATCATCAAAGTTTTCTAGACAATGTAGTTTGAGGTTAAGAGCTAGTTATGAATTCAAAATTTTCAGGAATATCTTTGCTAACTAAATATTAATAAGATCATGTGGAAATAAGCTAGGTAATGCATGTCATATTTGAAGATAAGTGATAAAACTCTCACCCCCTCATTGTTTCATAGCACACTAGTTAACCATAGTCAACTCATATTTGACACTATATGAAAAATGATTAATAAAATTCTTTGAAAAATCATCAAAATCTATGATAGAACCTTTTAAAATATGCATAAACACCTCAAAATATTGCCCATAAAAACTCTATGAAAATAAGAGAAGTAGGAAGTTAATGTTATAGCTTACTTCTAGGCAAGCAATAGAACACTCTTCTAAATGATCCCTTGGGTGTCCCTTTTCATTATACTTGTCAAATTCATGAATCTCAAAATGAGATGGAAAAAGGTTTTTGGAATATGATCTCATAAAATGGATATGAACATATGTGATCTAACTTGTATTTTTTTGTCTTGACTTTTTTCTTGTAATCTTAGGATTATGTCCTTGATAACCTACCATTCTTAGGAAAAGGAGTTTTTTTTAGATGTAGGTAAAGGATTATATGGTTGAGAATGAAATATGGGATGTGGTAACTGTCTCTACTAACCATTTAGGATTAGTAGTCATGTTACTAGAATAGAATTGGTCATGAGGTGCTTGGTTTTGATTAGTATTGGAATATGGAATGTATACTCATTATTGCATATGAGGAATGTATTGCCTTGGATTTAGGAATAATTTTTTATTTATGGCAATTCATTGATGATTAAAAATAACCTATTGTCTAGATGATACTTTTTTTTTGTTTATCAGACAAGACCTTACAAGTATTATATGGATTTTGATTGAACTTAATAGGATTACGTTAGGGGATATGTGAACTATATGGGATACTTTGTGTCTCAATAGGGACTTGTCATAAATTTTAAAGTAGGTTATTTACCTTAACTCATGTTCACCTAGGTGATTTATTTTTTCTTTGTATTTAGTTATTCACACATGTTTATGTGTGTATATGTCATTTATCATATTTTAAATATTATGAGATATTACATATTTATCTTTTAGATATTATTTTTATATTTTCTAGTTTTTTTCTATCCTTTAGGGATAGTTATATCCTAGTCCTAGGTTTGATCTCTTAGCTTGACCTCCTAGTCATGATTGATCACTTAGCTTGATCTATTAGTTAGGATTGATCTTCCTTGCCTATATATGTAAGGCACATTCATTGTATTTGAAAAGATTTGGAGATATGGTATATGATATTTTTGATCTTTTGTTTTTCATATCTATACATAAGTCTATATTGTCAAATTTATTTTAGACTATTATTTTTATGAATGTGATGTTCTAATAACACCATAGATATTTGTGTCTTGAAATAATTTGATTTTCATTATTTTCATGGTACTAGAGCTTAAGGTGTTTTTAGTCATTAGTTTTTGAATTCATTTTAAAAGATTTTTTTTCTTTTATATCCAGTATTTTTGATTTGTTATGATGATTGGAAAGAATATATATGCATTTTTCTTGTAGGTTTTGGATTACAATAGTTGTCATGACAGTTTGTAAATAAGGAAGAAGAGTTTGACTGTTATGTGGATTTGTTTTATAGTTTTATTATTTATATAGTTTTATTGTGTTTCTAGAAATATTCTAAATTTTATGTGCATCTTTGGACTTATTTCTAATTTTTTCTATGTTGCGATTGCATTTGTTTTATAGAGTTGCACACAACATAATGATTTAAATTTTAATGGTTATGTATTTTAAGCCCTAAGTTATTAAAGGGTCTAAGTATATTAAATCAAGGTATAAAATATGTAATAAATATAGTCATTGATTTGTGAAAGAACTAAAATAATCTTATATTTATAATAGTAGTAATGATTTACAAAAATGAATACTTAGTTGGAAACTACATAAGATGAAGGATCCAAAAGTTGAAAACTTATATAAGCACTTATTTGAGTGTTTTAAATAGGATATAGATGTTATAAATCCTCCTAGATAATATCAACCTACCTTATAAATTAGCATTATGGTGTTAGTGTCCACTTTTATCACTAATATACTATATACAAGAATTAATCTATACTTGTGGGAACACCTATGTCTAAGTCTACCAATCATTTTCATATGTGGAAAAACCTTAATTCATTGTCTTTGACATACTTTGGCTGATTTTATATGTAAACCCTAGACCTCCATGTGATTAGGGAATTTGATTTTCACAAGTATTAAAGGTGTGATTTTAGTTGGGTAGGATAGGCATCTCCAACACCATGTTGTGATGAGATTTTCTCACATACCAATACTCTGAGGAGGGACCAAGCCCAATGTAGTTATCACCACCTATGTTTTGGAGAAAGTGAAGTGAAGCTAGTATGAATGTATGTTTGAGTGATTTAAGTATGGATTATTGACAATTTCACCTCCGAAGGCAAATGTTAGCCCCTACAACCAAAAATGTTTCTAAGACAACCATGCAATATTTCACTTGGTGATATCTTGATTGATGATGTCTCCTAATTTCTCATTGAAGTCATTTAAAACTATTAGAGGTGTTATAGAGTTTCCTTGTCAACATGTCTCCTAGAGGTCTTGGGTCCTTAGGTGGTTTGTTGGATCATCATGATGATCATTGGCTATCGTATAAAGGGAGTAGGTATAAATGTATTTTCATTTTCATGCTTATATTTCAAATTGTATCAATTATCTTCATGGTGTTTACGTATGTTTAGATGTCTTTAGCAAAGTTTTGAAGTGGTTTTAGTAATCTAAAGTTCCTAGATATACATGGTAGAAGGTGGAAATTGATGATTCACTATGATCTTTTATGAATGTATTCAATGTATGTAAGGTGTGGTGTAATATAATATTTTAAAGTGTGATGAAGGTATATAGAATTCAAATTGAAAACTTTTAAAAGTTATAAGTTAATCTTGTGATATTCATTAGCAAATCTCCTTTTGAATCTATATGTATTTTGTCTAAAAGAAAGGTCTTAAAATGAAAAAAAATGACCAAAAAAGGCCATTAAAGCATCAATAACATCTTTAATCATCCTCATGGTCATTATATTTCTTTATTCAAAGGGTTTTATGCTTTTAAATTTTCCCCTCTATGAATGTAGAACATTGTTTTTCCATTAAAAGAGCTCACACATGTGAAAACATGCCCCTTTCTGCTCTCCAAAACTTATTTCTTTCTTTTATATGACCTTTAAATTGAATTTTCACTCATATTACCCTAAAATGATGGTCTATAATTAAAATTTTAGGAAATAAAGGATAATTTGTGAGATTTGATTCAATAGTCTTTTTAGGTGCTATGGATATGTACACTACATATTTACTCAAAAGAAGTCATAGATATGAAATGAGGTTTTGTTAGAGGCACATGATGAATATATTATATTGTTTCAAGGATTGAGAGGACAAAAATAAATGTGCATTCTCTTTTTATTTCATTGGCAGACATCAAAATCACTTCAGTTTTGTGATCAATCCATACAAGAGAGAGAGAAAGAAGATTCAAGATTTTGGCTAAAGTAACTAGACCTTATGAATTTACAATCATGGGTATTGGTTCCTAGTTTAGTTTTATTAACTTTATGAACAAATTTTAATAACATAAGGATTTTGGTCACCATTCACATCTAGACAAGGCAAAAGAAACATTATGGTTTTGTTGAATTTCTAACTTGTTAGATCAAACTAATGATTATTCTTGATTATTCAGGTCTTGAAGAGACATTTTTGTGACTTTAAAATAATTTTTTTAACACATATGAGTCTCTAGGGATGAATAAAACATAAAATACCAAATCTATTGTTTGTAGATAAGGTTAAACAATATACAGTTTAATGATGGATCCAAGGATGTCAAGACATAGTAGATACAATAGGAGATGCTTCATTCATGAACATATGTAATTATTTATGATTATAAAAGTTTCATAAAAGTATCACATCATATAAACCACAAATTTATCTTTGGACATAATCATAGTCTCACTTAGCAGATGTTAAGGTCACTTAGCAAATGTTAAGGTTATTTGGAGAATCCTAGTTTTATCTTTTCATTGTATATGCTTCACTAGGATGCTTTTAGAATATCTTAGGATTAGATTCATGATTATTTACAACCCATTAATGTTTAATTCCATTTTCATAGCTTTTACACTAACATTCAACCATTTTTATGAGCTTAGTACTCCATTCCAAGTTTTTGTATATCCCATTATTATCACCACACATATATCACTAATTCACATCCATATCATGAATCCTAGTTTTTAGTGCTCATTAGGGTTGGTTGGAATCATAATGCTATTAAATATGCATTATATAGCATTAATCCTTGATAAAATAGTATATCTTCACCTACAACAAAGGTAAAAACACAGTCAAGTGTACTTCATGGAAAGTTGTAGATAAAGAAGGCTAGAAGAATGTCTTAATTAAAAAAGTTTGATTGATCTACTTCTTAGGTTGTTTTAAATTAATGAGGAAGTTCATAAACCATGTCATTTACCTTCTCAAGGTCTTGTTATCTCAGTCCATACAAATAGCAATAGATCATCTCTTATAGCCATATGCTAGAACATAGTTAGGATACCTCTACAAAGTAAGTTTCTTTTGTATTGGGTTTGAAAATGATAAAATTATGGTTTTTAATGTTTTTATAAAATAAAAAAAGGTCAGTATAGACCATGGAGATATAACCTATAGTCAGTCATGTAAATTGACTCATAATCTATACCTTAATTTTGGATAATCAATAGTTTTATTTCAAATGAAATAAAAAAAATTTTATGAGTAAAGAATTACAATTCAAATGAGAGTATAAACAAGTTCAAGGATTTAGTTGTAAGGTCTCAAACCCTTAAATAACAGTTGATGACCCAAAAGGTCACCTAAAACCAACTCTAAGAATATGCTAGTGTTATGCCTAAAATTTCAATATGATGAGAAGACTACTTAAAGATCTTAATATGAATGGTGAAAGCTTAAAAGAAAAACATAACCAAGGTAAGTTATAGTATGCTTGTTCTTTAGGAGGTCTTACTTAGATTGAAGAATGATAAGGATTGTGGGTATGTTTGAAGGAATGAGGCCATTTGAGGTTGGTTTATATAATAAATTAACACCTTATTAACCAATACTACCTTGTTATAAAGGTGAAATGATCATAACATAGCTTAGACCTATTGAAAGCTAAAGAAAATTGTAGTCATAGTCAATGCATATAGCTAGTTTTGGGAAGTTTGTGGTTTTGAAACCTCTATAGGTGTGATCAGGCTCTCAAATTTGGTACAAATGATAATTATAAGTAGTTTAATATGTTAATGATATTATAAAGGTTATAAATTTAGTGTAAATATTCATTTTTTTGTTTCATAACTACTCCATTCTATTGACAGTCATTGATGAGATCAAGTGAGTTATTTAGAGGTTTAAAGATAAGACAAGAAGCCTAGACTTCACAAGGGATTTTTAAGAAATAAAAGGTGATGCTAGGTGTATTAAAATACTCTATATATTAGTTAAAACTTATTTTTTAATTTAATATACCCTTGAGTGTTAGTTAAAGGAGATAGATCTGAAACCTATTAAGAAATCTTGCCACTATGCTAAGACATATCTAGGTCCTCATTGCACATTAATGGTCATAATAATGTTGTGGAGAGTCAACACAAATACTAAGAGAAGTGTTAGAATTTGGGTAATTCAATAAAATTATCAATTTTTCCCTTAAACCTTCCATTGGCTTACATAATATGAATAGTCAGTGAAAGCACACTTTCTAATGTTCATATATTAATAGACCTTTTACATGGAAACTCAAGTTATTCATAAAATTTGAAGGGGTCAATCAACTAAAGTACATAATAATAAGTTTTGGTTTAGAGGTATATATTTAATGAACCATCATTAATATGGTGGACCTCAAAAATCCTTGTTAAAACCTTGGAAGGTACCCGATGAAGGAAATATAATTCAAAATTCATCTAGATTAAGTGTTTGATCTATGAAAGGATCATTTTGGTCTTCTTATCTCTCCTAAACATCAAAAAAACCTATTGGTTGTCATGTGCATTGATTTATAAATTTTTAACATAGGTTCTTAGTGTGTTTAAATAACACTTATCATTTTATAATTCAATACATGAGTTGCAGGTTGTGATAATTTGGTTATCTAGTGGTGAAAAAGAGGTAGACCAAGTGGACTGTTTCACAATATTCATAAAGTTTGGTGGTTGGGAGCCACTTTGGCCTATATCTTTATAAATAATGAAGAAATATTATCTAATAATAGTGAATTATGATAAAATTTAATCTAAATACTAATATAACATGGGATATTTATAATTTAAATTAAGCTAGATTGATCTAGTTAAAAAAGAGGCAAAGGGAAGGGTAAGGCAAAAAAAAGATGTTGATATTCATTCCAAACGTCATGAAAAATATCAAATGTCCTCCAAGCATGCACTTAACTAATGTATAATAAAAAATATCTTGAGCTAAAATATGATTCAACATTAGGAAAACATATAAGAAATGAAAAGTAATTCAAATAAGAACCTAATTCACTTTAAAGATCTACCCTTGAAAGCAGACAACATTAGCCCAAATACAAGAAGAGTAAAAGAAATGAAATAAACTTGAGAAATTTAAATTAACCTAGCATTGACACAAGTTAAAAACTCTACAATTAAAAGGTTCACATCAAGATTTCATAAGAACCATTCAAATCTAGAAATGAGAACAAGTAAGTGAGAGAGAAACCATAAAAACAAATGACACAAATGAATATGGACAATATTTTTATAATTCCTCAATTTCATTAATTTCTCAAAAGTTAACACAAATTTTTGGCTCAAAATCTCCCTCCCCATTACAAATTTAAAAAAAAAAATCCTTTTATAGAATGCAAGGAAGTATGTCGGTCAGTCATATCTAATTGCAAGTGTGCATGTATAAGGATAGTTGTTATATATGAAAGAGTTATAGAATAAACTAAACTTATCCAAGTGGACTGACTTATGGGAAATGTGCTTACAAGTTATACATTCCTTTACAAAAAATAATATTTTATTTTAAAATATTATAATTCTTTTACAAAAAATAATATTCCTAACTAAGTTTGAGGACCCTGTTTTGATGCAATCTCCTGCCTTTCCTAAGGGATATTCAATATATAATGTTCCTCATTGATAAACTAGAGATCAAAAATAGGCTTAAGTAATATTTCATTTCATTTATTCTCTAGACCTCTGAGGTCATTCTAAACCTTCTCTATTGCTTGCTTAATTCCTTTGGTATTTCCCATTTTATCCTTAGATTACATAAGTAGGCCCATGATTCTCTTATTGTCATCCCTTATTTTAACTTGCCCTTGGATTCTCATTTCATTCATGAATTGAGTAGTTTTGTTCTTTAATTCCTCATCTATAATAGGGCCCAAAGAAATAATTGAGGTGGGTTCCTTGATCAAGCTATCCAATATGTGCAACATCTTGTCCTCCTACTATTTGAGGTCCCATGTAATGTCCTTCATTTTCTTAGACCATTTTATTAAGTCATTGATATTGTCCAATAATATGGACATAACAATTATTATTTATGTTAGGATGATTATCTTGAATTATGGAACTCGATTGTTAATCAATGTTTTAATTAAGTATTTCACCTAATAACTTACAGCCTACCATTGGCCAACTTCGCCTATAGACATAGTGCTTTGCTTACTTATTGCATTCCTTCTGGTCCTTAAAAACTTCAAATAATTGAATATGTTATCCATGTTATCCTTAAATATTTTAACCTTTCTTCTATAATTACCAAAATAACTATTTCCTTCAAATTCTTGTTTTGTTGAAATATTCCTTTAATTAGAGTTTGTAGCTAGTCTGGTTGGGCCTAGGCTACACCAAGAATTTTCCTTTCAAATGTCCTATCCTCCCCTAGATTTTATTCCTAAATAGGGGTCAGACCTATGAATGGTTCTATATTTTTGAGGGTGAATTATTTCCCACTGACCATGGCTTTCTTTTCAATCACCTTTCTAAACTAGTAATCTCTAGATTGAATTGAACCCCTACTGATGATTGAGTTACCCTTAGATTTTGGGTTTCCATTTATGTCCCACTTGAATTCCTCAAGGAATCCATACTTTATTCTTATTACTTTTATAATTCCATAATCTAAGGCTTGAGATCATCATGCACATTTATATTGACTAGCTTTGTGATAGCCCAATGGTGATGCATGGTAGGAATATTATATAATTTTCCATATATAAACCATTCAAGGATGGATCAGACATGAATTGGATTATCCTCACTATAAAGGTTGACCTCACTCAAAGGATGAGTGAAGGTCAGCTTGGGCTTCTTGCCACCTAATAGGACCAAAGCTAGCTCAACTTTTCTTTTGGGTTAGGTTCCAATAAGGACCAAGTCCAAAGCTTCTTCATTTCCCTTACCTTACTATACTTATTTATCCTGAGATTCCTTTACATGGGCATATTCTTGATTTGATTGATAAGAACTAGCTAGTGCCTTCAGGGCATCTTCCACTATTTCTTTAGGATCTAGTGCTATTATGTTAATTTATTAAATTGGTGGTCATGATTCTTTAGGATAGGCTAAATATGATGCTATCTCACTGATCATTCTTTCTTCTGGCCTCTACTAAATTTATACTTCAAGCCTTTGTATCTTTGTTTATGGCTAAGCTAGAGGAGGCTAGGAAGATAAACCTTCTATCAAATGCTATTGCCTAAGTCCCATATACCATATATCATCATTATCATTGTATTCCCTTAGTAACCTAGCCTCTAGTTTGATGTCATGTTTCTTCAACCTTGCTAAGACTTCAATGAATGAAGAAGCTATAGTATACATTGGGTCATAAAGGTCAGGTTGATGCTCATACATCAAGTTGATCCCTTTTGACTTTATATGTTTTTCCACCTTCTCATTTGGGTCCCAGTATCATAGTTCATCATGTTGTAATCTAAAATAGGTCACATGCTTGTAAGTAGCCTCAATATTATCCTATTATTGAAATATAGTCCTACAAATGGTTAAGGGGAATGTGTGGAGTAGACCCTTCCTCTTCGATCTATAGAAACCATCTATACTATTGCATATATAGAATTCCACTTCATGCTCTACTAGCTTGATTCACATATGGACTGGGAATATGAGTGGGGTGCATTGTATCCCCTCAATCTTGATTATAAAACATTCTGGATAGATCCATATATCTCCTACAGATTCAACATATGTATTTATTTGAGGGTTAACTCTCATTATGGGAATTCTTATGATGGCCTCAACTAGGGCTGGAATAGACGCAATTTCATATGGATTGCATATGGTCCCTATATTTGAATGTATTCAATTTTGAGTAGTATTAGGAGATGGTTTGTTTCCAATTAGGCAACCATTCTTTAAGGTTGGGGATCTTGGTTGTGGCAATCATAGGATCTAAAAGGTATGAAATCATGTAAAAGTGGTTATTATTTTTCTTTTTGATTATAGAGAATTATCTCTTCAAGCAAGTACTAATCATTTCTTTTAAAGGGGGAATGAGTTCTTTCTTGACTATGAAATACACATAATGGGCCTAGATTTTGTCAATATAAGTTGTGGAGGGGTTCCCACACAATATATTTATTAATTTCATAATCATCCTAATCCTTACACTAAATTGGTTGATTGGAATGTTGTCACTAAGGTTAAAAAATAGCTAGTTTTTGAAATATAACCACAGGGTAAGGATGGTCTTTAAGTCATTCTGCTTGGCCTAATTATTGATTGTGGGTACATTTACCTAGGTTTACGGTAACTTATAATAATTTTAAAATGATATAATATAAATATATTCATCCTTCCTAAAGCTATGTTCATGAACTAACATGCCCTAATCAATTTTACAATCGTTGAATGTAGGAGAGAGGATGTCAATGCAATACAATACCTATGGTTTCATTGCAACATAATGAAGGCTTGTCATCTAATTGGAAACCAAATCATAATACCTTCTCATGAATAATTCATTTCTCTCATCCTTCCTTGTGATGGTTGGTAACTCTTCAATGGCCTAGAAAAATCTTAGTCCAATTATTGTCTCCTTTGTTTAAAGCCAAAATGTCAAATTCAATGTCCTTTAATATCCTTCCCTCTGAATCTATGTTCAAATAAAGTTGTGTATCTTCTCTATATTATTTTTGGGCTATCATGACTATGAGTTTTATAAATTACTCCCTAGTGGTCTATAATTTTGTTCTTTATCAATTTTCACTTACTCAGGTGATGATTCAATCTCCTATACTCAATTATGATTAATTATAGATTGAATTAGGGATTTTATAGATGTTAGAGATTTTTTTTAGGTCTTTTCAAAGATTTTATGGTGGTATCCTTTTACACTTAAGTGATATTTATGCCTTATATTTCATTTATATCCTTGTATTTATAATTTTATCTTTATGATCCCATAACATATTTAGTTTTGTTAGTTTCTACCCATGTGGCATCATCAAGGCATCTATTTAGAATTTTCATAGTAGAATTACTCATTAATGTTTAAAACACCAAAAAATTTCTTTTAAAATCTTTCTTTTATCTTGCATTATCTGATCTCTTTTCTTATATCAATATCATTCATTGATCTCAATACTAAGATTAATGCCATTGGATAATATTTATGCTTGGCCTTGAGGTCATTTCAATTGGCAATGCCACAGGCCTTCTATGCTCTACACCTTATTATTTCTTTAAGTTCACATAATTTTTCCATGTGGCCATCTCGAGTTTGCTTGCAAGCTATTTAAATTTTCAATGTTGATTACGCATCATTGGATTTGATGGGTATAAATCAATGTCGACCATTTATCTTTGGAATATGTATGAGATTTAATTTTTATTATGCATTGATGTTGTGCCACTTGGTAGTCCTATATTCCTTTTAAAATCTCTATTTTTTCAGTCTATAAGCTCATGCACTTTTTCCACATGGACATCGCAGGTTAACTAGGAACTTTGTTGAAAATGCTTGACTCGATATGCTCCATTGATCTGGATTTGTACACTTGAATGTGTACTATTGATTCTTGGTAAGGTGGTCAATGTTTAACTAGGGTCCATGAATTAACTTTTTAGTATCAATCTCACTCCATTTGATCATCCTCATCCAATTGAATGTGAGCTATTGATCATGATCTGGGTATTGAAATATGATTGGTTTCTATAATCATAAAATGGATTAAGTGAGATTGAGAAATATATAAATTAGATCAAAGTTATAGACTAATATAATTATTTATATTAATAAATATGAAATGAAATTTAGGTTAAGGTATTTTAATTAGGTTAAAATCATGATAAAATGGGTCTCCATGCTTAGGAAAATATAAAATCTCAGCCTAATATTGTAGCATAATAATAGGACCCTTCGAATAAAATTGATGGCATAAGATTTTATCCCAAAGTTTAATTGTACTAATAAATACATTTTAAACCTTAGGGTAAAGTATTAGGCTAGGTCTATATTATAAAAATGGGCCCTTTTAGTCTTAATATTGACCTCACATCATCATATCTTGGCCATATAAGTTAATGCATATCATCAATATTGATCCATGGGGATTAGTGAGATTGGTCTTATGGATCAAAATCTTAGACTTATCAAACCCATCTCACACTATCTGATTATGTTCACTCAAGTAAACATGGGTCATTAATCCCGAAAGCAAGCACAATGTTTAAGTTAGGAATCAAGGGTATATGGAACTTAAAATAAAATATTATGACTAAGGTCTTGTTTATGTTAATAAAAATGAATGAGACTTTAGTATTAGAATTTTAGTCTAAGTTATAACAAAAGGACCATGCATTATTCAAAACAAGTTTATGAGCATAATAAAAGGACCCTACAATGATAAAGTTAGACCATGCTAAGGTAAAATGGAACAAGGGACTTGGGACATAAAGGGGACCGAGCATATAATTTTTAGATTAAGGTTTGGTCATGTTGAAAAATATGACTAAGCCTTAGTATAAAAATTTAACTAAGTCTATGCCATTTTTAAAGTGTTCCCATGTGAATTGTTCCCACGAATTTTGAATTTGGTCCAAAATAACCTATGCTAGGATTTATTTAATGAAGGTTTCATGAAGCTTTAAACATGGATTTTATTTGACTTTCTATTGACCAAAGGCTAGTAAAAGCCCAAGTTGGGATTAAACTATAAAATCTAGGCATAGTTCATTCAAGGACGGTTCCATTAAACCTAAAACTTGAAACATGAAGAGAAAATGTTAGCAATCTTAGATGAGGTCAAAATAGATCCATGGAAAAATAATCCAACCAAGTCAAGGTCTAGATAATCTTCAAATGCAAATAATTTTTAAAATTGTTAATGACACTCTGATCAAGTGACTTTTCAATTTTAAGCTACACATTTGCACAATTTGACATAAGGTTTAATCCTAAGACAATCACATATGGTTGAAACCTTTGTCCCAGTTAGGGATGTTTATTAAGTGCAAAAATGAATGTGTTCCAAAAAATTAAGCTTTCATTCCACATGTGTAATTATTATTAAAAAGAAGTTTAGATCAAGATAATGTTTAAGATTTTATGGAAAATCTAACCTATCTAGTAGTATTTATTAGTTTCTCAAAATCACAACATCTAGATCATCTTTTAAACCCAAGGCCAACATATACTTGAGATTCATACATAAATTTTTGAACTATGGAATTCTTGAGTATTTAAGTGAACTTTGAGTTGAAGGCTATCCAAAATGATTTATTTTAATAAATGAATAAAGCAGAGAAAGAAAACATGCAAAATAAAGAAACCAAACAAGAATCAAAGGAAAATCAAACAAATATATACAAAACTATGTACAAACAAGGGATAAGATGGAAAAAATAAAAATAAACTAATTTATCCTACCTAAACTGACTCTAACAATCCTTACATTTTACTCCACCAAGACCCCATGGGGAATAAATAAAAAGTAATGTTTAAGGTACTACCCATTTGTGGGTAGTGTAAACTCTACTCATTATAGGTACTTTAGCTTAAAGTTTTTAGCTCCATGTATCTTGTAAATTTTTTAGGGACCTATCCACAAAGGTGTGAACTTGCCATGTTTACCTTTAGGCTCAGATGCCTTATCCCAAATAAGAACTAAGTCTCTTTGTCTAAACACCTTTATATTTGATCGCTTATCAAACCACCTCTTCATTGTGGTTTGGTGCTTTCTAAAATTATAAAAATCCTATTCTTATGCATATTTCATTTTAATAATGTCAAACAACCTTGAGATGACTAATTCCTAATCATCCTCCATGTATTCCTACATGAACTTGTATGTTGGTAACTTGAGGATGATGGGAAATATGGGATCTTGGCCATACACCAAAAATAATGGAGATGCCTTAAGAGCCTTATTGATTATAATTCTATCTTCCCAAAGGGAATATTTAAGTAGCTTATTCCATGTCCTAGGCTTGTATGAAATAGACTTCTTTATTGCATTCATAAAGTTCATATTAGTTGATTTAGATAATCCATTACCTTGAGCATAATGGTTAGATGAGAAATTCAAAATGATTTTGCTATCATATGCCCATTCAATCATCTTAATGGATATACAATCTAATCCATTATCATAGACCAAGGAGATGAGTGTCCCAGATCTAGTACATATGTTTTCCTCTAAAAAAATACTCATTTTTTTGGTTTTTCATTACTTAGTCACCACTACTTTAGTATATCTTGTGTAGTAGTCAATAATAGTTAGAACATATTTGTGATGTTTAGATAAATTAGGGTTGATTACCCTAGTTAAATCTAATCCCCACTAAGCAAGATGTTTATCTACCATAATTGTCTATAGTGCATGGCTACCTTAGGTTCTTTTGTGTTGAATACTTGACATGAATAACACTACCTTACATGCTTTTGGGAATCCTTAAAGATTATGGGCTAATAGTAACTATATCTAAGGATTTTATGAGTTGTTGTCCTTATATATGGATGTTTACTACCCACATACTCATGAAAAGTGCTCATGATTTTAGTTGTTTCTTCTTTGGATACACACCTCAAGTAAATACCTTCAAAAATTTCCTATACAACACTCCATATTTAATCAAGTAGTGGGTTATCTTCAATCTTAGAGATCAACTTTGCTCCCTAATCAACCCTAAAGAACAAGTGCCATTGATCAGTAGTTGGATAATAGGATCATACCAATCATTAGAATAAATACTTTGTTGTTCAACCTACATGGCACTCAGGTTAGGGTTATTATTGTAAATTAATTGAATTAAACCTTGACACCTTACCAATTTTGTAGTCTTCATTTCAATGTCATATCATTGAATTACAAAAATCCAATTACCTCTCATTTTTCAAAGCTCATTCTCACTTAGCATGAGCTTCATTTTAGGGTCGGGTAAGATTGCATGAACCTTATTCCTAAGAATTTAGTGCCTAAATTTAATCACACCTTAACTAATGCACATGCTTACTTATCAATTAAAGAATAGTTTAACTCAACATTTTTAAAGTTCATGCACATGAAAGAAATTGGATGATCACATCCATCAATATTCTAAGTTAAAAGTATAGCAATGGTATAATCAAAAGCAAAGGAATAAAGGTAAAAATATTTAAAGAAGTCTAGACTTATTAGTAATAGAGATTGTCCAATTTCCTCCTTGATGTTCTTAAAATCCTTCTTGGTCTCTTCATTCTAAGTCATTTTGACATCTTTCTTTAGAATATCATTCATTAGCTTAACAATTTATACGAAGCCAAAAATAAACTTTCTTAAAAAAATAATTTTGCCAAAGAATGACTTCTATTCTTTCCTACCATTAGGAGGCTCTATTTTTTTTATAGCATATACTCTATCTGGGTCAATAGATATTCCATCCTTAGTGATAACATGTCCTAATAGTTTTCCCTCACTAACATAGAAAATACTTTTTTTTGGGTTGAGATAAATCCCATACCTTCTGCACCTCTCAAATACCTAATGTAAATACATAATGTGGTCCTCCTTATTCTTGGAAAAGATGGTTAGTTCATCCATGTATATAATAATGCAATTACCTACAAGACCTTGGAAATAATGATCCATATCCTTTTTAAAGGTTGTACCTATATTTATCAATCCAAATGGCATTCTTTTATAGGAAAACACACCCTAATTGGTATTAAAAGTTATTTTCATCATGTATTTTTGATTCACTAACACTAGTTATACCCTAAAAACCATCAACATAGAATATCATGGTAGAACCATAAACACTTTATGTTACTTGGTCAAGAGAAGGTAGGGGTAATTATATTTTTAAGATGCTCTATTTATATTTTTAAAATCAATGCATAATTTAATTTCACCATTCTTCTTTTTGGCTGGGACTAAATTATCAACCCAAGTGGAATGCCTAATGGAAATACAATCTTGGAATCTAAGATATTATTTTCATCTTTGTATATCAGTGGTTATAAGATCAAGTTGATATGACTTTGCTTTTATATAAAAGGTTTTCAGTTTTATTTTAGAGGTATGGTGTGAGTTATGAACTTTGGATCAAAGAGCTTTAGGTCATCATAGGATCATGCTATGATATATTTATATTTGGTTATTATTTCTTTTGATATTTTATTTTCTAAACTTGTACATGTTGTACCAATATTAATCAACTAAGGTTGACCTTGAAATCCAAGATCAATTACATTTTAATCCTTCCCAATTACTTTCGGAGTCTTGGTAGCCTCAACTAGTTTATCAGAATCAAAGAGTATCTCCAAGGCTATCATTCCTTTGTGGATCTTATTGTCATTAAATTGAATTAATTTGTCTTAAATTTTTATTTCAATGACTTTATTATCAAGGATACTAGATTCATGAATAATGGGAACATCAAATACTCCTAAGCTAGTTAGGAAATCTATGATTTATTGATCATCATTGAATACATATAAGTGGTTGACATTATTAGGTACTGAGGGATATGTCATTAACTCAATTGTAAGGTTTTTAAACATAAAAATTTGATTAGGAATAAGTTTGGTTTGTAGCTAAAGCTAGTTCATCAATGACCTTGTTTTCTTCCCTATGGATTGACATAATGTTAAAAGCATCAAAACATTCAATTAAGTTCCATACTGTAAATTTATATTTCTTGAGATATGATAATTTTTAGTAATATTTAATCTTTACTTGATTGACCACTAGTTCATAATCACAAAATAATAATAATTCCTTAGCCTCATGCTTGATTACAAATTGTAATCCAAGAATTAGTGCTTCATACTTAGCCAAATTATTGGTGCATGGGAACTAAAGTTTGTATGAAGAATTATATTCTTTCCTAATGGGATTTATTAACACCACTCCTAATTTAGAACATGATTTACATCTAGCACCATCAAAATAAATTTTCCATAATTTAAGCAAAGCATGAAAATTTTTAGAGTTGCATACCTTTATGGTGTCAAGATTATAAATACTAATATCTGATTAACCATGTTGACCCTTTCATTATTTTAATTGTATTTAGTGATCATATGTTTAATTTTAGGCTCCCTTTCTATCTTTATTTGGTTGAGGACTCCCTTCTAAGGCAACCATATGTGAAAACAATATATTAGCATATAACCATTCAAGCTTCTAATCTAGTATCTACTCAATAAAATCACATAAGCATCAGGCATGTCTACCAATTAGATATCAATGAACTATTGGATCCTTGGCTCTAAGGTAATATTCATGTGAACATTCAATAATTCACCAATCACTTTGACTCTTGATTTGTCTAACTGAGTTACAACTCTATCAGACTTAATAGGAGTCAAACCTTGTTATTCAAAAATACCCTTAGGCACTATATTTGTAGATGCACTAAAATATAATAAATAATTATGTATATTTTTACCAAATATCCTGACTCTAAGTAGGAAATGAAGAATGTATTCGTTAATTTTGTGTATTATAACATTAGCATGTGCAATCTTCTAAGACTTACCAATTTTAGACAAATATTCCTATAACAGATCTCTCTATTTAGTAATTTGTGTCAACTCATGAAAAGTAATGTTAGCCTTGATCTTATTTATGTCCTATAATATGTTATACCTAGTATTATTGGTATAATTAAATGCATTAGCACTAGATTTATAAGTACTTCCCTTAGGAGGTTATAAATTGTTATCAAAAGTAGCATTAGGAGGAGTCTCAAATTTATTTGGAGGAGTTAAAGTGGTCAATGGTATATTCTACTCCCTATTTCTTAGAGGATAAGTCTTATTCAATAATTTTAAAAAATAATGAATCTCCTTATGAATATCCTCAGCCTCATTATCCTCTTGAAAATGGAAATCAAATGTCTCCACCATGAGAGTTAAATCAACAGACTTGGATGACCTTGAGGAATTGGATGTAATTATATCACAATCCTTATTAGGGATAACTTAAAAATTATATAATTATTTGTTCAAGGATTAAAATGCATTACAAAATTCAACATAATCTATTTCCCCATGTTTATAAGTATAATGAACTCTCTAATAGTCAGGTAAAGCAACATCATTAAGATTTATATCAGGCACATTTTTTATACTAAATGGATTATTTTTATTTATTTTCTAGTATAAATAATTTTAAAATATGTTAGTAAGCATATTAAACCTTTGAAAAGAGTAATTACTACTATATCTTTCTCTAGTATTGCCTACTTGATTTTACAACTGAAGGAAACTAGTGCTAAGTTTTTGAACCATCTTGAGGATAGAGTCACTATCATTCTTTAAGGTCTCAAAATAATGAACTAGTGTGTTAGAATTAATTGTAGGCATTAAATATTTTTGATCCTATGGATAATATCCATGGGTAAAACTATTTAATAATCCCAAGTTTTGAGTAGGCTGAGCATGCCTCAAAGGTAGTTGGTTCATGATTGGTAGTTGGTTCAAGCTAGCAATATTTTGGTTAGCTTTAGGAATAAAATTTAGAATTTGAAAATGTGAATTGACATTAGGAATGGAGTATGAAAATTTTACTTGGGGTTTCATCTGGTTATTAATAATCACATCCTCGACATAAGCTAAAGATAATGTGTTCATGGGCCCAAAAGCTCTCTTTATAAATACATAAGTCATAGGATCTAAAGCATCTTTATAGATTTTCAAGGCTAAATCCTAATTAGGTATATAAGGAGATATGTTCCTAATAAACATAATTTAGAACCTAGCATTGAAATATATTATAGGTTCATTTTAATCCCTTTTCACTATGGTGAATTACTGGTATATGACATAAAGACTAATAATTTTACCAAACTGGTCAATAAAGACATTGTTAAAATTAACCCAACTAGTAATTAAATTTTTAGAGAGATTTAGAAACCATTCATATTTAAAATATTTAAAAGTGAAAGGAAATGGTATACATGCTACATCTTCATGAGTGACATTTAATAATCTCAAAGTAGCTTTAAATGATTTAACATGTTCCTCAGCTGTTATAATGCCACTAGGACTAAATGTTGGCAGATATTTTTTAGGATTGTGAGGAAGGTCATGTACCAAAACTATCACATTGATCAAGCAACCATATAACCAAGACATACATTGATATGGGTTGAACATAGGAGTAATCTGAATTGGTGATGTTTGTAGACTTTGAAATCCTGCACTTACCTTTGTCCTATCTAGTTCTCCTATGGAATTTTAATGGAAGCAGATGTTATCTAGTCTCTAAACATGACCTTATCTTGATTCTTGGTAATTTTATCTTGTGGGATTTGAATCCTATTTTAAATAAAATGTTTTAGTCTTATCTTTGTAGGAAATAGTGATTAGGCTTGCACATTATGAAAAGTTTGTAATGATTTATATAAAGGATGATAGAGGACAATAAAACTTAACTAAGCTCAAAGATGTATCTAAATGCATGAGTATGATTCATATTTACATTTTTAAGCTCAAATCAACTCAAATTAGAAAAGGATATATGAATATTTGATCAAAATAGCTATTACTAACCTCAAACCTATTCAATTGAAAGCTTAAGCCATCTTTACCATAATTAAGCATATCCCTTCAAAGAAAATTGATCTTTATCTAAAGGAAGAAAAAATATGGGTCAAAGACCATAAAAATAAATGATATTTACAAAATTAGACAAATAATGACACAATTATACAAAGTTTACACCAATCTTTGAACACAATTCACAAAAATGAGCAAAGATACTTTAAATCTACAAAGATCTTACATGACCTCCTTATATCATGAATGAAGCTCTATCTATTAATGCCTAAATTTGTATCATAAGTTCTTAGACTATTTAAATAACACTTCTCATTTTAAAATTAAAATAATTCAATGCATGAGTTTCATGTTGTGATAATCCTATTATACAATGGTGAAATAAAGGCAAAACACGTGGACTATTTCGTAATATTTATAAAGTTTGGTGGTTGGGAGCCACTTTGACCTGTATATTTGTAAAGAATGAAGAAAAATTAAATAATAATAATTAATTTTGATCAAATATAATCTAAAGACTAATATAATTTGGATATTTATAATGGAAATTAGGCTAGTGTGATATGGTTAAAAAAGAAGCAAGGGGAATGGTAAGGTAGAAAAGAGATGTTGATATTCATCCCAAACATCATGATAAAGATAAAATGTCCTCCAAACATGCCCTTAACCAATGTGTAATATGAAATATCATGATCTAAAATCTTTCTACACATTAGGAAAATATATAAGAAATGGAAAGTAATGCAAATAAGAACCTAGTTCACTTTAAAGATCTACCCCTATAAGCAAACTATTATCACTCTAGAGAACACCCTATTTGAATATGTAAAAGGCACACCTTCTCTCTAGGTGATATAATTATAAATTATTAGAGATTGGGTGACTTTATATTAATAGAAACCTCTGGAGAGGGATGGTTCCCTTAAGATTTATCCCTAAAAACTAAACTATTTTGATTTTTTGGGATGAAAAGGGAGAAAGAAACTAAAATAGAAAATCTTATCTAACTGGGTGATTCACCTAAATGATTTTTATTATTTATAAGATTTATAAAAATAATTAAGATACACATATTAATTTTAAATAAAAATCTGCATTCAATCTTGAACATTAGTGTTTCAAAAGAAGCCCTAAAAGAAGTCTGCAGAGCAAATTCAAATCCTAGATCTTCAAACGACTTATAGAGGATGAGATTTTCATAGTAGGTGTGAAAATAAAATACAAAAGGGAAAATTAGATGCTACTTGTATTTTGGTACATATTCAAATTAAACTCTATTTTTATCCAAAAACATATGCAAAAAATCTTCTTTATTTGATAAATGGTGTTAATTACAATTTCTTCGCTGCTCTAAGAATTCTTGAAAAATGGCTTCAAAAATCCAATATATAAGTATAAAACATTAATTAAATCCAAATTTTCATGTAAAAGATAATTATTAGTCTTATTTGAGTTAAAATAAGATTAATTTTTTTTATAATATTAAATAAAGGCTTTAAAATCTTCCAAGTCTTCAAAAATTGCATGTTCTTCATTTTTGGCATAGAATTGAGAAGTGGTGGGCCCATGTTGACTTGAAAAACTTAATTATTACATGAAAATCATGAAATATATTGGAAGATAAATAAATATTAAAATAGAATTTAAATTTTTTAATTTCCTTATCTTTCATGAAAAGCATGAGAGATGCATAAAACTAGTTAAATCAACTTGAGCTCAACTTGCATGAATTGGAGCTTATGGATTAATTTTTGAATGATATATCCATTTAAATAACTCCAAAACTAATTCAATTTATATATTTTCAATGTCATTCCTTACTTGCTTGATTGACCTATTAAGCCTATTAGGCTAATTAGCCCTAATAGCCTATCTTCTTGCATTTAGACTCCATTAAACCTTAAAAAATATTCCATGAAACCTTAAAAAATAATTAAATATACTAGGATAAACTTTTTTTCATCAAAATATTTTTAATTCTTATGAGAAAACACTCATCATTCAGTAAACAGGGTTGACTAGGCCTATTTTGCTCCATTTTCCTACAAACTGGACATTTTGATTGATCTGGTTGGGACACTTCTAGGATGATTTATAAAAAATTTAAAATTTTAAGATGAATAAAAATTCTTATTATTTGATATTCATTTATTATATTTAATTGAAGTGTCATTTACTTCATTTTACATGCCTTTTTCATAAAAAAACATGATTTATTCCCTCATTCATACAATTACATGCATAAAATTGACATTTATGGAATAATATTTAATTTTAATTGACTTTTAAAAAATTAATTTTTATCCAAGATTATTTTATATCAATAAAACCAACATTTTGTAAAACTAGTTTTTTTAGTGTTGAGGAGGGCTTTGAAGCTGAATCTTCAAAATGATGGTTCATGAATTACATATATCTAAATATACAAATATATAAATTTATGTGTATAATAATTACCCTCAAAAAATATCTGAAAATATTGGGTTACCATGCAAAATATATGAAAAGTTATCACATGGAGAAATCTCCCTATGTGGTTTTGACTGCATTCTGAGCTACCTACACTCTTAAGAATTATTCATACAGAAAATCCCCTTATATGGTATATATATTTAATTAATTATAATTAAATTTTTTTCCTAAAAATATATTAATATCATTCATCTAAGATCCACATGTGGTGAGAGATATGAGCATTCAAACATGAGATATGGAAGGGTGTTTAGAACTGTAAAAAATGAAAAATTCACCAAAAATAAAATGAATATTCACCTGATTAAAAATTAATAAAAAATAATCATGGGTTCTATACCATGCTATCAAAACACTCTAAAATAACATTTTTCTTGAAAATTCAAAAACCCCTTTTTGTCATTTATGCCTGTTTACTTTCAAAAGCTTCTACGAGCATGGTTTGCTTAAAATTTTTAGTTTTTACACTCTTTTAAGATATTATTATTATTTAAAAACATAATATCATGATTTTAAAACTTTTAATTAGACTTATAAACCTTTTTATCACTCTAGAGTGATGCCTGCTCTAATGGTGATCTCAAACAGATATGCTAAGGACTGTTACAAAACAAAAAGTATATCCACTAGTCCAATGGACATAAAAAAATTTAAGAATTTTATCCAAATATTTATGATCATATTTACAAAATTTTGGGTCTTGAAACCACCTGAAGCTCTTAGAATCCTCAATTTTCTTCAAAATTAACCCCCTATGTTAGCATATTTGAACTTGACAATGCTCTTTTGAAATGGAAATGACCTATTTACAATCCATTTTTTACATTTTTTTTACCAAAATCAGCTATTTTAGGCCAAAATTGATTATTTTTACCTAATACAAAGGGATATTAGTGAGATTAAGGAATGTTTTGAATGACAGGGGTAGTAATTTGACCTTGACATGTCAAATTACTAACAATTTTGGTGACTTTCAGGGGTTGACCAGCCTACTTGTCAAATAAATAAAAAACATTATCTATGAAAAAATTGGTTAGACACTAAATATTAGAACATATTTTATAGGAAAAAACACAAACAAGACAACTGACATAAACAACAACAATGTGCACATGTTCACTTAGAGGAATGGATAACAAAAACCGAAAAGAGAAAAAATAACAACTGAAAGCATGTGTAGATATGCACATAGAGGAAAGCAAATAAAGGTAGTCTATTATGTACAAAATAACCTACACCTTAATGGTCTTCTTGGATCAAATGGAAAGTTATTTGATGCACTATGGAACTTTGAAACATATTTGCTTCCTTTTGATAGCTCTCTTTTGCAAATGGGAACACTTATATGTTCATATGTTCTAGATGATACAGTTAGGCCTCCAACTTACACTCTTATGTGTATGGATTGAAGATATGGATCTAAGATCCAATCATCCTACTCCAATATTATTCTTTTTTGAATCAAGATTACTATCCCTACTTCATTCATAGGTTGATCATGATTTGACACATTCTCATTCAATAATTATATTGGCAATTCAGCTAGTATACCTGGATTGATGTCTTCATTGGATTTCAATTTAAGTGGTACTTTGTCAAATTCATTAGATCCTTTATAAGTATCCAAAAATGGCTGGAATATGAGTTTAATTTCTTCTTGATGAATAACTGCAATAGTGCTATTTACAAGACATTCATCAATCTCTATTTGGGGTGGAGATGGACTATCAAACTTTGCATAAAAACTCTCCAAATCATCCAAAAGGCATCTTCATCATGATAAATTTTAAGGACATTAAATTCATCATATTATTACCATTTTAAATATGTTTATCACATATTTCTACCTTTTGGATGAATTCAAATGAAATATCTTGATCTCATGCACATGACTCATTTTTATCAAGAATATTCTCCATCTCAGCAATGGCTCTATGTGAGTTGTCTTCATGTCTACCTCTTGAAGAAATATTTATCTATACTTCATCTATTGTAGTTGCTAAAAACTCTTTAGAATCCTTCTATAGGTCATCTTTTTTTTCATCATGGAAAACTAAATCATTTTTATCCTTGACAAGTGGTGTCCCAACTATGCTTTCTTCTTCTTGATCACTGGAATTATCATCAATCTCTATTTCTTTAGCTATATATTCTTCACTTGCCTCATAAATAATAGTTTTATACTCCAAGAGTGGCATGTTACACCCCTAGAAGTATTTAATAAGATGTGAAATATATACATAAGTAACCATAGATACCTAATTTTACCCATAAGGCTACTCTTCTTATATCAGCTTCACCTCATCTCTCTGCACTTTTTCTTGAATGGCTTTCCATGAAGGAATTAATTTTATCTTCTAAGGAGGAAGGGATGAAGGTTGAATTATTTCTTCCTTTAATTCAACATCTTGAATGATGCTTGATTTTTCCTCTTTCTTGCTTGATTCCATGATTTGGATCCAATATGGGAAAGATAAAGGCTCTTTTCTGACCTTTTGATTCGAGTTCTCCTCCTCTTTCCTTGTGTTCATCTCTAACTCTCTGATCTACTTATCAATATTCTCTTGTAATATATTCTCTTTAAGGTGGTGGTCATTGGTCTTAATAGTAGGCTATCCCATAACAACCTCTTTCTTTCCTTGACAGTTCTCTTAGATAGATCTCTAAGAAGAGAAATTTTGAGAAACATATGAAGAACATTGCAAACTCAAAGGGGCTCTTGGAATGGTCTTCTAAGGAGGAATGGATGGTATATAATAATGTTATGATTGAACTTGAGGTTCCTTGAGACATTTTATTTTATCCTTAATACTTTGAATGTAACCACCTAAATTTATCATCTCATAACTGATTGCCCCAATTTTCCATTTCAATAGGTGCCCATACCTCTTTTATTTGCTGCAATGACTCACTTACATAATGGATGTAGTGAGTAGGGGTATCTTGGCCATAATACACACACACACACACACACACACACACACACACACACACACACACACACACACACACACACACACACACACACACACACACACACTTAAACAAACATTAGTGAGCCTTTAAAATCATGAAATAGAGTTTTAATTTTATATATATATATATATATATATATATATATATATATATATATATATATATATATATATATATATATATATATATATATATATATATATATATAAAATTAAAACTCTATTGCATGCTTTTAGAGGCTCAGTAAAGTTTGTTTAAGTGTTGTTATGGATTGGGTAGCTACAAAATGTCCATGATTATGTTGGCTAGATGAGTAGAATGGCTCATGATAGGGCTAGTTATGTTGATCATAGTAAGGATTATATGGATCCATAATGAAATAATCCATTTGAGACCATTAGTAAGCCAAATTATGAAATAAATTAATATTTTAATGATACCTAATGTTCATATCTATTTTTAAGTGCATGAAAGTTATACTAATCTTTTGAATGCCTCCAGAGGCTAGTGTGTAGAATGAATATCCCACCAGGTGTGCCAAAAACTATTATCACTCTAAAGAGTACCATATTTTAATATATGAAAGGCACACCTTCTATACAATTGATATAATTAGAACTTATTAGAGTGTGGGTCAATTTATATTGAGAATAACCTCTAGATAGGGCTGGTTCCCTTAAGATTTATCTTTAAAAAATAAACTATTTTGATTATTTGGGATGAAAAGGGAGAAGGAAACTGAGATGAAAAATCCTATCTAATTAGGTGATGCACCTGAATGATTGGTATTATTTGAAATATTTATAAAAATAAGTAAGATAAACATATGAATCTAAAATAAAACTTTGCATTCAATCCTGAACATCAATGTTTTAAAATAAGGCCTGAAAAAAGTTTGCAAAACAAATTTAAATCTTAGCTATTCAAATGACCTATAGAGGATGAGATTTACATATTAGGTGTGGAAAGGAACTAAAAACATGGAAATTATGTACCACTTTTATGTTGGTACATATTCAAATTACACTCTATTCTGATCGAAAAAACATATGCAAAAAATCTTTTTTATTTGATAAATGGTGTCAATTACAATTTCTTCTCTGCTTTAAGAATTCTTGAAAAATGTCTTCAAAAAGCCAATATATAAGTCTAAAACCTTAAATAAATACAAATTTACATGTAAAATATAAGTATTAGTCTTATTTTAGTTAAAATAAGACTAAAATCCTTTTATAATATTAAATAAAAGCTTTAAAATCTTCCAAGTCTTCAAAAATTACATGTCCTTCATTTTTGCCTTAGAATTGAGAAGTGGTGGGTCCATTTTGACTTGTACAAATTAATTCATAAAAATTATTCCATAAATTAGAAGATAAATCCATATTAAAATTGGGTTTAAGTTCTTGAATTTCCTAATCTTGCATGAAAAGCATGAGAGATCCATGAAACTAGTCAAACTAGTCAACCAAAGAGATTTGACCCTTAAGGACTAGTTAATTCAACTTGATCTCAACTTGCATGAATTAGAACTTGTATATTGAATTTATAATAATATATCCATTTAAAAAAACATATATGGCACGTGGTAATTTAAAAATTAATTTATTTGATATATTTTCAACACCTTTCTTTACTTGTTTGATTGACCAATTAAGCTTATTAGGCCAATTAAGCCTAATAGCCTATCTTCTTGCATTTGGACACCATTAAACCTAAAACAAGATTCCATGAAACCTGAAAAAATAATTACATGTACCTGGAAAAACTTTTTTCATCACAATATATTTGATTTTTATGACAAAACACTCGCCATTCATTCAACAGGGTTGACTAGGCCTATTTTACTCCATTTTATTATAGATTGGCCATTTTGATTGAGCTGGTTGGGACACTTTTGGGATTATTTATGACCAAATTAAAATTTTATGATGAATAAAAAGTCTTATTGTTTTATCTCCATTGATTATATTTCATTGAAGTGTCTACTTTATTTTACAAGTTTTTTCCATGAAAAACATAATTTATTCCCTCATCCATACAATTCCACGCATAAAATTGAAATTTATTCAATATTATCTAAGTTTAATTGACATATAAAAAGTTTTAAGGTTGATCGAAGATGATTTTTAAGCAATAAAATCATCAATTTTTGCAAAACTAGTTTTTTGAGTGTTTAGGAGGGCTTTGAAGCTAAATCTTCAAAATGATGGTTCATGAAGTACTTACCTCCAAATATAAAAATATTTAAATTTATGTGTGTCATAATTATCTTAAAAATATCTTTTAAAATATTAGGTTACCATGAAAAATATATAAAAATTTATCACATAGAGAAATCTACCTATGGGGTTTTGATTGCATTCTGAGTTGCCTACGCTCTTAACAATTGTTCATAAATAAAATATAATAAAATAGTCTCAATTTTTCATTAATTACAATTATATATTTTTCCTAAAAACATACTAATATTTTTCATCCAAAATCCACACATGGTGAAAGATATGAGCATCTAAATAGGAGGCTTAGAAGGGTGTCTAGAACTACAAAAAATGAAAATTCACCAAAAAGAAAATAAATCTTCACCTACTTCAAAATTATTGAAAAAATAATCATGGGGTAGGTACCATGGTATAAAAATAGTCTAAAAACATATTTTTCTTAAAAAGTAAAAAAAGACCCTTTTTGGCCTTTATGTCTGCTTGCTTGTAAAAGCTCATATAAGCATGGTTTGATTAAAATTTTGAGTTTTTAAACTCTTCAAATTTATAATTATGATTTAAAAATATCATCCAATTACTTTTAAACTTTTACTTGGGCTTAGAAACCTCTGTGGCATTCTAGAACGATGCATGCTCCAATGGTGATCTCAAACAAACATGTTAAACACTATTACAAAAAAAGTATCTCCACTTTTCCAATGGCCATGAAATGTTTTTATAAGTTTCTCAAACTATTTATGACCTTGTGTACAAAATTTTGGGTCTTTAAACCACTTGAAGCTCTTAGAATCCTCAATTTCCTTCAAAATTGACCCCCTGTGCATGGATGGTTTGCATATTTGAACTTTAAAATGCTCTTTTTAAATGAAAATGACCCATTTACAGTCCATTTTTTACATTTTTTTACCAAAATCAGTGCTTTTAGGACACAATTTATTGATTTGACCTGCTATAAAGGGATATTGGCTAGATTTTGGAAAGTTTCAAATGATAGAGGCAGTAATTTGACCTTGACAGGTCAAATTACTAACACAAACAACATTAACCCAAATGTAAGAAGAGTAAAATAAATTAAATAAACTTGAGAAATTTTATTCAACATATCATTGGCACAAGTTAATAACTCTATAATTAAAATATGCACACCAAGATTTCACAAGAACCATTCACATAAGGAAATGAGAACAAGCAAGTGAGAGAGAAACCATAATAACAAATGACACAAATGAATATGGAAAATCTAGATATAATTACTCAGTTGAATTAATTAATCAAAAGTTTCCATAAGTTTTTGGCTCAAAAAATCCCTCATCTTTATAGATGACAATACTCCTTTTATAAAATTCAAGGAAGTATGTTGGTCAGTCATATTCAATTACAAGTGTACAAGTGTAAGGACAACTATCCTTTCTATAAGAATTTTAGAATACACTAAACTTTTCCAAGTACACTAAATTATAAGAAATGTGATTACAAGTTTTACATGCCATTACAAAAAAATATATATATTATTAAATATTATAGTTCTTATACAAAAAAAAAATCCTAACTAAGTTTGAGGATCCTGTTTCAATGTAGCCTCTTGCCTTTCATGAAACATCTTCAATATATAATGGTTTTCATTGATAAACTAGAGTTCAATAATAGGATTTAGGAATAATTCATTTCCTTGATTATCCTGGCCTCTGAGGTCCTTGTTAACCTTCTTTATTACATAATTTATGCCCTTGGCATCTCCCATTTTCTCCTTAGATGATAGAAGGAGGACCACAATTCTCTTGTTTTCATCCCCTATTTTATTTTTCCCTTGGATTCTCAATTATTGAATGAATTATGTAGTTTTGTTCTTGAAATCCTCATCTATAATAAGTCCTAAAGAACTAATTAAGGTGGGTTCCTCAATCAAACTATCAAATATGTGCAATATCTTATCCTCATGCTGCTTGAGGTCCCCAACAAGGTCCTTCATGTTCTTAGACCATTTGATTAAGTCACTAATATTGTCCACTAATATGTCCATATCCATGTTTAGGTGTGCTAGGCTAATTTTCCTAAATTCTAGAACTTGATTCTTAGTCAATGCTTTAATAAAGTCCTTCACTTGATAGCTTATAACCTACCATTAGCCAACTTGTCTTGTAGCCATATTGCTTTACTTTCTCATTCAATTCCTTCTAGTCCTTAATAACTTCAAAGACTTGAATAAGTTGGCCATGGTATCCTCAAACTATTTGAACCTTTCTTATGGAATTTCCAAAATAATAGTTTCCTTTAAATTCTTGTTTTGTTGTAATATTCCTTTCATCATTGTTTATAACTGGTCTAATTGGGCTTGGGTTACATCAAGAATTTTCTCTTCAAATATCCTATAATCCCCTAGATTTTATCCTTCAACAAGGGTTAGACCTATGAATGGCTCTATCTTTTAGAGGGTGAATTCTTGCCCACTGACCATGGCTTTATTTTTAATCACCCTTTCCAAACTAGTAATCTCTAGATTGAATTGAACCACTACTAATGATTCAGTTATCTTTGGATTTGGGTTTTCCATTTGTGTCCCACTTAACTCCCTTTGGGAATCCATCCTTTTTTCTTCTTCCTTTGGTGATGCAATAATCCAAGGCTTGAACTCATCATGCACATTTATATTGACCATTTTTGTGATATCCCAAGGGTGGTGTATGGTAGGGATCCTCTACAATTTTCCATATATAAACCATTTAGGGATGGTTGGGCCATGAATTAGATTATCCTCACTAAAATGGTTGACCTCACTCAAATCATGAGTGAAGGTCAACATGGGCTTCTTGCCACCTCATAGGATCAAGGCTAGCTTAGGTTTTCTTTTAGGCTAGGTTGTAACAAGGACCAAGTCCAAAGCTACTTCTTTTCCCTCATCTTACTTTGCTTCTTCATCTTGAGCTTCTCTTACATGGACATCTTTCTCATTTTATTGATGGGTACTAGCTAGTGCTTTCAAGGAATATTCAACTATTTCTTTAGGATCTAGTGTTATTATGTCAATTTATTCAATTGGTGATCCTAATTCTTTAGGTTGGGTTGAAGATGATGCCATATAATTGGGTTATTTTTCCTCTATCTTCAACTCAATCTATGCTTCAAGCCTTTGTATCTCTATTTGTGGCTAAGTTAGAGGAGGTCTAGAAAATGGTTTTCCTAGCAAATGGTATTGCTTGGGTCTTATTTGCCATATATCATCATTTTCCTTTTATTACCTTAACAATCTAGCCTCTATTTTGATGTTGTGTTTCTTCAACCTTAACAAGACTTCAGTGAATGAAGAATCCATGGTATACATTGGGTCATAAGGGCTAGGTTGATGCTCATATGTCCTATTGATCCCTTTTGACTTTAGATGTTTTACCACTTTCTCATTGGGGTCCTAGTGTCTTAGTTCATCATGATGTAATCTAAAATAGGTCATGTGCTTATAATTAGCCTCAATATTGTCCCATTATTGAAACATAGTCCTACCAATTGTTAAGGGGAAGGTGTTGAGTAGTTCCTTCCTCTTGGTTCTATATAAACCATTTATACCATTACATATGTCACTTATTTCTTTGCTAGCTTGATTAGCACATGGACTAGGAATCTGTGTGGGGTGAATTGTATCACCTCAAACTTGAATATAGTGAAATATGGATAGAGACATATATTTGTTATAGATTCAACAGATTTATTATGTATAGGGTTAATTATCATCATGATAATTCATGTGATGGCCTCAAATAAGGTTGGATAGACACAATCACATATGAATTACATATGGTCCATGTATTTGAATATATGTAATTTTGAGTAGTATTGGGAGATTGGTTGTTTCCCATTAGGTCATGATTATTTAAGGGTGGGGATATTTGTTGTGGAAATTAAGGCATTCAAAAGGTATGACATCATGTATAACTAGTTGTTGGTTTTCTTTTTGATTATAGAGAATTGCCTCTTCAAGCAAGTGATAATCGTTATCCTAAAGGGGGAGTGAGTTATTTCTTGACCATGAAATATAGAAAAGAGACACAAATTTTTTCAAAAAAGGAGGTAGAAGGTTTCTCACACAATATATTCATTAATTTCATAACCATCCTAACCCCTACCCTAATTTGGTTGATTGGAATGTTGCCATTGAGGTCAGAAAATACTTGGTTTCTAGAATATAACCATGGGGTAAGGATGGTTTTTAGGTCATTTTGATTAGCTTAATTAATGATTATAGGTACATATACCTAGGGTTTGGGAATTTTATATTAATTTTGAAATGTTATAGGATAAATATAGGTAGCTTTCATAAATCCACATTCATGAACTAACATACCCTAATCAATTTTAAAATTTTGAAAATAGGAGAGAGGACATCAATGCAATGAAGTACCTTTAGTTTCATTGTAGCATAATGAAATATTCTCATCTAAATGGACACTAAGTAATAGTAATTTTTCTTGACTTATGCATTCATCTCATCTTCCCCTGTGATGGCTAGTAGCTCTTCAATGACCCATAAAATCTTGGACCAGTTATTGTTTCTCATGTTTAAAGCCATGACATCAAATTAAATGTCATTAAAGATCCTTCCCTCTAAATCTATGGTCAAATAGGACTCCACATCTTCTTTGTATTTTTTTGGGCTGCCATGACTTTGAGTTTGATAAATTTCTCACTAGGGGTCTATAGTTTGAATTTGAATCAATTTACAGAGTTTGATAAATGACTCAATTGTGATTCATTCTAGATTGAATTAGGGATTTTATATATGTTATGGAATTTTTCTAGTTGTATTCAGAGCTTTAATGATGGCATAATTTTTCACTTAAGTGAGATTTGTGCCTTATATTTCATTTAGATCCTTGTATTTATACTTTTTCCTTTACGAGCCAACAAAATCTCTAGTTTTGTCACTTTCTACCCATGTGGCATCATTATGGCATCTATGTTGCATTTTCATGGTAGACTTTCTAATTAATGTTTAAAAAATTAACTGTTACCTTTTAAAATATTTCTTTTATCTCATACTATCTAATCTCTTTTCTTAGATCAATGCAGTTAATTGATCTCAATCTTGAGAGTTTAAAGTCATTGACTGCTATTTATGCTTGGCCCTGAGGTCATGCCACTTGGTAGTCCTACAAGACTTCTGAGATCTACACCTTGTCAGTTCTTTAATGTCACATAATTTTGTTAGTTGTCCATCTCAAGATTGCTTGTAGGGTCTTTGAATTTTTAACATTTATTATGTACCATGGGATTTGATGGGTATGCATCAATGTGGACCGTTATTCTTTGGAAGATGCACAAGTTTTAATATATACTATACACTAAGGTCATGTCACTTGGAAATCCCATATACCTTCTAAGCTCTGTACTTTATCAGCCTATAAGCTCACACATTTTTTCATGTAGCCATCTCAGGTTAACTGAAGCTTCATTAAAAATCCTTGACTTGATACACTCAATTGATCTGGATGTGTATATTCGAACGTGTACTATTGAGTCTTAATAAGGTACTTGATGTTTAACTAGGGTTCATGACTTGAATTTTTAACATCGATCTCACTCCATTCAATCATCCCCATTCAATTAAATGAAAGTTATTGATCATGATCTAGGTAGTTGAACATGATTGGTTCTTATAATCATAAATGGATTAAGTGAGCTCAGGAAATATAGAAATTGGATCAAAGTTATTGACTAATGTTTTTATTCTTATTAATAAATATGAATAAAAATTTAGGCTAAGATATTTTAACTAGGTTAAAGCAATGATAAAAAGGTGCCCCATGCTTAGTAAAATATAAAATCATATCCTAAACTTGTAACATAACCAAAGGACCCTTCGAATAAAATTCATATCATAAAGTTTTATCCTAAGGTTTTATTGTATTAATAAATACAATTGAAACCTTAGGGTAAAGTCTTAGGCTAGGCTTATATAGTGAACAGGGACCCTTTTAGTCTTTATATTGATCTCACATCATTGGATCTTGGACATCTCAGTGAACATGGATCATCAATATCAATCTATGGGGTCAAGTGAGAGTAGTCCTATGGATCAGAATCTTAGACTTATCAAGCCCATCTCGTACTATCTAATTATGTTTGCCCAAGTAAACATGATTCAATGATCTTGTAAACAAACACAATTTTTAAGTTAGGAATCAAGGGTATATGTAACTTAGGATAAAATCTTAAGACTAAGGTCTTGTTTATGTTAACAAAAATGAATGACACTTTAAGACTAAGATTTTAGTCTAAGTTATAACAAAAGGATCATGCATTATTTATACCAAGTTTAGGAACATAATAAAAGGACCTTGTAATGATAAAGTTAGACCACACTAAGGTAAAGGGGACCAAGGGACTTGGGACATAAAGATGACCAAGCATATAATTTTTAGATTAAGGTTTGGTCATATTTAAAAACATTAATAAGCCTTAGTATAAGAATATAACTAAGTTTATGCCATTTTTAAAGTGTTCCCACGTGAATTGTTCCCACCAATTTTGAATTTGGTCCAAAAGAACCTATGCTAGGATTTATTAAATGAAGGTTTAAAGAAGCTTTAAACATGGATTTAATTTGAATTTCTATAGATCAAAGGCTAGTAGAAGCCCAAGTTGGGATTAAACTATAAAATATAGGCATATTTAAATCAAGGAGGGTTCCATTAAACCTACAACTTGAAACATGAAGAGAAATGTTAGCAAACTTACATAAGGTCAAAATAGATCCATGAATAAATTATCCAACCAAGTTAAGGTTTGGATGATCTTAAAATGTAAATAATTTGCAAACATGTTAGTGACACTCTGATCAAGTGACTTTTCAATTTTAAGGTACACATTTGCACAATTTGACACAAGGTTCCCCAATTTTTAGAAATGGGGGTATGTTGACCTCTCAATAATGTGTAGAGGTCATGTTATATTTACTAGTCTTAAAAAGGCTAATTTTAGCCTATGATAAATTAATTTTAGGGTATTTACATATATAATCAATTTTAGGAGAGAGAATAGGTCCTAAATTGTCTAGATAAACTTGTAATAATAATCTATAGGAGGCTTCATGAGCGGTTCTATATGTAGATAAATGTGGGTGTTAGAAAAAGACTATAACTAAGTAGATATAAGGAAATTTTCATATTCAAGCCAATATTGTTACTCCAATAGACTAAAATGATGATATTTATGTTAAGGACAATGGATAAGAGCCTCAAAACTCATGCTAAAGCTAAAACTCTATAAAACCCTATAGTAGTATATGTTTGTCTAGTGCCCTCATTGAACAATGTCATATAAAAAAAGTAGAAGAAAAAAATATGAGATCATAAGGACACCTATAATCTTCATTAAAAAAATTATTAGGTTGTTAAATAGTTTTTTTATCAAATTTGAACTACAAAAGAGATGTTATGGTCGGTCATTCTGACCTTAAGACACATAAAACTACTCAGAAAGCATGTCTCTTCCCTAACAGGTGACTTCACATTCTCACTAATATATATAGATTATACATGGGATGTTAAGAAATTTAGGATATGTGGAGGGATTAAACTAATATATTTTTGTGGAATGAATTTGTATATTTAACCCCTAAACTCTATGAATCATTGTTAAGTGTCCTGAGTACTCTTAACATCTCTAAAACCCTAACAAGGACCCAAATTATGAAATTTGAGGTAAAAGGAATGAAAATAGATGGAATTTTTTTTAAAAAGGCTTAATTCATGTTTTAGACTTAGAATAGGCCCTATACATGGTACTTTATTATATGAATGGTGTACAAACCTATCAAAAAATAGTTTTTTCAAGAAAAAAGGGTAGAAAATGAGGTAGAGGTAGTTTCAGAAGTTATAAATAATTGAAAATGTTTGCCTAAGACTTTTTTCATTTCCTCACATCATGAGGTGTTCACATACTTTCTTAAAATTACCTCTACTAGCCTTCACTAATCAGCTAGTCTATGATCTTAGTTAAAATGGCCTAATTATTCAAAGAAGAGTAAGGTTGATGATGGAGAAACTCTTTGACATAGAGAGACTATATGTTGTTAATGAATTATCTATAAACATCCATAATTTCCCATTTAAGTAATAAATTTACATATTAATGAGAATTTATGAAGGTTTTTAGAAGTTCTATTGATAAAATCAACCCACAAGAAGAGGTAATTACTTAATACTTCATGGAAGTTGGTTTTTATGTGTATTCAATGTTTATAACAAATAAAAGAGAATGAATTTAATGAAGATGGCATGCATAGATATTTCATTGGTCAAATGTTACTAAAAATATCCTTTGACCATCTTAAGGGTACTTATTGAAGACACTTCAATGCATATAAAATTATGGAAGAGTATTGTAACTATCATATGGAATAAGTCATGGTATTTTGACTTCTTCGAAGACTTTTAATCCAATCTCCATCTTATTCTCTCCATATACTTGTATTTATTAAGTTTTGAAGGCCTATTTTGGGATCCCTCTCTTGGTCATGAGGGAACTCTACCTATATTGACACTTTGTAACCTCTTAAGCTAATACAAATGACTATTTTTAGACTCTTTAATATAGGTTTAGTGTATTCTATTAGTTTTATTTGCGCATGTGGTAGTTTTTGTCCCTTGGTAGGTCCTAATCTCACCTAGTTACTAGTATACGATCTTATGCATGTTACATATAGTGTTTGAATGTTAATTAGATGAGCTTGGAGTGGATATTTGATCAGTTAGTTCCTTCATATAGGCCTTTTATCACTACCCTCATTTTTTTCCCACTTAGTGAAACATTTATGTGAAACACTTTTACATAGGAGTCTTTGGAGTTAGAATATTTAGTTACTTGTATTGCTTACTAGTGTTTTTTGAGGTCTAAATTGAGTGGATGAATGATTTTATTTGTGCATCAACACCCCTTAAAGTAGGTTTATTTTATGCACTTTCTATCCTGTTTCACCCCAACAATAATAGGTCTTAGTAAACTGAGCCACAAGTGATGTACCATAGGAGCTAGTCCCATAATCTAGAGGTCTAGTCTAATGATGATGTCACCCATAACCTTTAGGCCATTCTGATGTTAATCCAAGTTTGAATTAGAATTAAACAATCTCCTTCACAAGTTAAAACTTGGTTTTATAATATTTTTGGCATTCTCAATAAGACTAATTCAAGTGGCTTGGTCTTCACAATCAGCTTCAAGTACTCATCTTGGTCACGATTTCAAGGATGAGAGTAGTTTTTATTCATAGTTAATTATTATTCATGTGTATTGTGGTGAGTTATGGATTCATATGGGGTGGATTTATATCATTCACTTCCTTATCAAAACACCTATGATCCATCCCAATTTCATTATGATCCCTATCAATCTTATTTTGACCCTTATCATCCCTACATTCACCCTTGTCGACAATATGATATCCCCTATCAAGCATATGATACTTTTCAATACCAAGATTACCAAATCCATTATGAGCCTCATACACCTACTTGGCATCTTGATTATCAACCTAATTAGATATGGAAACATCATGATGTTCCTAGTTTACTTACTTATGTCCTAAAATAATTCATGTCAACCCTGAAAAAGACCTTAATAGGCTATGAAAAACACATGGTGAGCATTGAAAATTTGAGAAGCTATGGATAATAAATCCATAGGTATGACATTGAGAACATGAGGAATTAATTACAATAGGTTAAATAAGAGTGGGAATTTTTCATGAGAGAGGGTCATTCAAAGGTCATCAGTGACATGTTGGATATAAAGGGTCTAGTTTAAAATATTGAGGAGAAATTAGTAGTATATGAGGGGTACCAAGATCACCATAATCAGTAGTATGTTCCCTCTTTCATTACAAATAATTCATCCATTTAATTTACCTTTCCCCTTCAAGAGTCTAAAACAAATGTGTGTCATATCCCTTAAAGTTCCTCACAAACCTTGCCAACTTTTACTACTTGGAGGTCTATCCAATAGAGAGTTCAAAAGGGGAGAGATGTCTCTTGAGAAGGCTAAGTTACATGAATCATAATAGAATTTACAAGGCCATTCACATCATGATCAACATGAAGAGATATAAAATCAGATGGTGCTTGATTTTGGGGCTCACTTGGCTCAATAGATTGAACTTGTAGACAAACATCTACACTGATCAATAACAGCTATATGAATAGTATAGTCACAGTTGAAGATAACTTCATTCCTTCCACAAGTTATGAAAAATGTGAAGGAAACCCATACATATAAATTTCTACTTGGATACTAATTAAATAGTCAAGGGGAAGAGGAGAGCAATCAAGTATAAGACAAAATGTTTAAGTGGAAGAAAAACTGGAAAATAATTAACCCCCACCATTCTCTCCTCAAGAGTTCAAGGCCTTCCCCTCACAAAGGTTTATTCAAGACAAAGTGAAATAGAAAGAGGAAGTGATGGATGTCAAATGTGTAAAACTCAATGAGCATGATAGATCATATACAACATCAATTGAATTTGACTCACCTTCTTGATATTTCTCAAGGACCCACCATGCTAATACTTAAAAATAAACCTCTCCTTTATTATACAAATGAATAATAAATAGTTATAATGATAGAGGATGAGAGTGATTTTAGTGAACAAGAAGATTAAATCACCATTAGGACACCTCTTGGTAAGAAGCAGCATAACTTGGCCTTCAAACATGCAGAAGAGGATGAGCTATAAGAATAATGTAGGACATAAAAGAGAGATGTTTTAGTTTATCAAGAAGAGGATGATTCCCAAGACTTCCTTGGTCACATGGTAGCTACCCTTCATCATGATAGTCTTTAGTAACATTAAATAGTTCCAAAATACAAGTAATACACAACAAATGAAGATGATGGATAAGGTAACTTTGAGTTCATGTAAAATCATCAAGTTGTTGAGGATGAAAAAAATTCAAATGACCAATCAGAGATAGCATAGAATGACTTGTAGCCCCATGATCATGATCAAGAAGGTGACATTTTAAACTATGATGTGCCTACTCCTACACCTTATACTATTAAATTTGAAAGGAGTCGAATCACATTTGAGCTAGGTGAGAACTAATAATTGTACTTTTTTTAGATCATCAACTTAGGATACTCTTTACTTGAAGGTGATTCAATTTATCTTGAGAGAAGTAGATCCATCAAGAATCCTTTAAATCACACCATTACAATAATCTATCTTATTAGGAGATGACTTTTTTGAGCTTTGTAAGTTAGGTTATCAACTCCTCACCCTATCTATAGATGTCTCTTCACTCTTCAAAGGTGGAATTAAACACAAGTGGCCTTAAGATGTCATGAAACAAAATGAAACTCTATTAGAATCCAAATTTGTAGCCATAATACAAGGGTAACTAAAAACTATCCAACATTATCAAGAGTAACTCATGATTGAGATAGAATTAGCATTATTGATTCAAGGAAGATAAGTTTGGAATGAGTATGATTGGGTGTTGGGCTCATATAGCCAACCCATGTATCTAGAGATGTAACTAGAACATACAAATACTATCCCAAAAAGCCATGAATATGCCAATTCCCATATCTAAAGGTGGGAATCCTCATATAGTGAGCAATTCTTGATTGAATTCAAATCAAGAAATTGAAACGAAACCTCATGGTGCCATAGTGATCAATCAAGTTTCCCATTTGATCTTAGGTGAAAGAAGTTAATCTTTGTTTAGTTTTTTATAGTGTTTTTGTCTTTTTTCAATAAATGGTTATCACAAGTTTTTGGTTAATTGCCTTAGTTATTTTGGTGTCTTTATTGTTTGCTTATTATGTGTAGGTGTTGTTTCTTTAGCTATCTTCATTATGTCTTATTACTTTATTGAAGTCCTAGAGGTGTCATAGGTTCTCATCTCTCTATCAATATAAGAATAGTCATGAGCCATGTATGAGTTTTCTTTATCATGAAAATGTGTGGGTTATTTTGACTAGTACACTACTCAAACCTTCTAAGTCACTAAAAATGTTGTTAATTTGGCCTCCTAGGTGAAATTCCAACCACTATAACCAAAAAAATTCTATAAAACCACCTAAGATTGTACTTAGTTATCTCTTGAGTGATGATGTCTCCTAATTTATTCTTGAACTCATTCAAAACATTTTTATGTGGCATAGATTCTTCTTATGGCCATCATATCTCCTAGATGTCTTGGGTCCTTTGGTGGTATGCTGGATGATCAAGATGTCATTGCCTATCATATGAAGGGTGTAGGTTTGAATGTCTTGTCATTATCATGTGTTTGTTTCAACTTGTATAAAGTATCCTCATGGTGTTTGATCATGTTTTTATGTCTTTGAAAAAGGTTTGAAGTGTTTTTGGTAATATAAAGTGCTCGGATGTAGATGGTGGGAGTGGTAACTGATGATTCACCATGATCTTTACTAAATGTATTTAGTGTATGGAAGGTGTGGTGGAATATAATATTTGAAATCTTGATTAAGATACATAGATTCCAAATTGAAGCCTTTTAGAATCTATAAGGTAATCTTGTGATATTAATTAGCAAATCTCTTTTTGAAGATATATGTATGTTATCTAAAAGAAAGGTTTTGGTCTTAATGAGAAAAAAATTGGCCTCAAAAGGCCACTAAAGCATCAATAACATCTTTAATCACCATCATGGTCATAATATTTTTGTATTCAAACATTTTTTTGCCTTTAAACTATACCCTCTATGAGTATAAAACATTATTTTACCATTAAGAGAGCTCACACATGTGAAAACATGACCCCTTTTTTCTCTCCAAAACTTATTTCTTTATTTAAGATGCCCATTGACTTGAATTTTATATCATATTACCCTAAAATGTTGGTGTAAAATCAAAATTTGAGAAAATAGAGTATAATTTTTAGGATTTGATAATCTTTTTAGGTGGTACAAATTTGTATAGTATAGATTTACTCAGGAAAATTCATGGATATGCAAGAAGGTTTTGTTATAGACAGTATGGTTTTATGGAATTTATTAATTTTTGGATAAAACTAATTATTTTTACTAATTATTAAGGTCTTGAAGAGACCTTTTCATGACTTATTCATCATTTTTTTATACATGTGTGAGTAACTAGGGATCAAGAACACCTAAACTACCAAATTTGTAGTCTACAAACATGGTTAAATAGTGTATGGTTCAATGATGGATCCAAGGATGTCAAGACATAGTAGATACTATATGAGATATTTCATTCATGACCATATGTATTTTTTATGTTTTTAAAAGATTCATAAATGTCTCGTAACCCATGAATCACCAATCTATCTACAAACACTCTCATAGTCTCACTTAATAGATGTTAAGGTCACATAGTATATGTTAAGGTTATTTGGATAATCCTAGGTTTTTCTTATCACTATGTATGCTTCATAAAGGAATTCTAAAATGATATATTTTTTTACGCATATGTATATGCTTATCTAAATCCTTTTATACTATCTTAATATTAGATTGATGATTATTTCTAACCCCTTCATGTTTCATTCCATTTTCATAACTTTTACACTACTATTAAATCATTGTTGTAAGATTAATACTTCATTCCCAGTTTCCATATATCCCATTATTATCACCACACACATATCAATAATGTACATCCATATCATGAATCTAATTTTTTGGTGTTCCTAAGGGTGGTTAGGAGTCATCATAGTTTTGAAGATGTGTTAAATAACCTTAATACATTCTAAAATAGTAAATCTTCACCTACAACCAAGGTGAAAACATAGCCAAGTGTACTTCATGGAAAGTTGTAGATAAATGAGGCTATAAGAATGTATAAATTAAAGGAGTTTTATTAAACTACAACCTAGGTTTTTTTCAATGGATGAGGAAGTTAATATACCACATAATTAACCTTCTCAAGGTCTTGTTATCCCAATCCATATAAACAACATTAGATCATCACCTACAATCATATGCTAGAACACAATCAAGATACCTATAAAAAGTAAGTTTCTCGTGTATTGATTTTGAAAAGGATACAAGTCAGGATTTTAATTTTGTGACCAAATTAAAAAATGTCACAAATTTAGACCAAGGAAATATAACCTGTAGATAGTCATGAACAATGACTCATAATCAATACCCCAGTTATAACCTATAAGCCTTCTAGATAATTAACAAGTTTATTTCAAGTTAAAGATAGAGTTTATATGAGTAAATAATTTTTATTAAATTGATATTAAAATCAAGTTAAAGGATGTATTTTTAAGGTCTCAAACCCTTAAATGATAGTCAATGATCCAATAAGGTCACCTACAACATACTCTAAGACTAGGCTAGTGTTGTGCCTAAAAGTGCAATATGAGGAGAAGAAAAATGTGTTTAAAAGTGTTGATAACATAATGTAAGTCATAAAAACAATTCAAGGACTAATAAAATATAATAATATTAATGGTGAAATATTAAAATCAAAACATAACCAAGGTAAGTTACAATATGATTGTTCTCTAAGAGGTCTTGCTTAGATTGAAGAATGATAATGACTGTGGTATGTTTGAAGGAGTCAAGACATTTTAAGTTATTTTATACAATTAATTAACACCTTATTAACCAATCATAACTTTTTATAAATTTTAAATTATCCAAACATATCTTAGACCTATTAAAACCTAAGGAGAATTACAGTCATAGTCAATGTATATAGTTAGTTTTGGGAAGTTTAAGGTTTTGAAACCTCTACATGTGTGATTAGGATCTCAAATTTGGTAACAATAATCATTATAATTATTTTAATATTTTAATGTGATTTTAAATGTTATAAAATTAGTATAAACACTCACTATTTTGTTTGATAACTACTCTAGTCTATTGATAGACATTTATGAGATCAAGTGAGTAATTTGGAGGTTTGAAGGCAAGATAGGAATATTAGACTTCAAAAGGTATTTTGAGGAAATAATAGGTTATTTTAAGTATCTCAAAATACTCTATCTATTAGGTAACACTTAGGTTTCAAGTGAATATTCCCTTGAGGGTTAGTTCAAGGATATAGACCTTAAACCTGTTAAGAAACCCTACCAATATATTGATACATATCTAGGTCATCAATGTACATTAATGGTCATAATAATGGTATGGAGAGTCAATAAAAATAACTAGATAAGTGTTGTAATTAGGGTGATGCAATAAAATTATCAATTTGGCCCTTAAACCTTTTATTGGCTTGCACATTGTGGATAGTTAGTCAAATCACACTTTCCACTATTCATATCTTAACACACTTTTTACATGGGATCTCAAGATATTCAAAAAGGTTAAAGGGTTAAATGGATTAAATATCCATAAAAATAAGTTTTTTTTTGGAGATATGTATTATATGAACCATTGTTAAGATGATGGATCTACAAAACCCTTGTTAAAACACTAGAAGGTACCTAATGAAGGAAAGGTTATTTAAAAAACATCAAAATAAAGTGTTTGATGCATGAAATGATACATTTGGTCTTCCTAGATCTCCTAAACATGATAATAACTTCTTGATCAGCACATGAAGAGGTCATGCTTCATGGAATAGTCTTGAGAAGGCTAATTTGAACATGTGAGAAAGGAATTAAAGTTTATTTGCATATATAGTGGATTTTAAAAGAGAGAGTGGGTACTAAATTCCCTAAATGACTTTGTAATAATCTTTTATAGGAGTTTAAATTACTAGTTATATAGGTAGATAGACCTAGGTATTCAGACAAAAGATTGTATGTAGGTAGATAGAAGGAAAATAGCCAGTTTAATCCAACATTATTACTCTAAGGGACTAAATGGATGCTATTCATGTTAAGAATAGTGGATAAGAGCCTTAAAACTTAGGGTACAGATAAAAATATATAAAACCCTATAGTATTATATTAATGTCATCTAGAAAATTGAGTAGAAGGCAAGATGAGATATTAAGGACACATCCAATCTTCATGAACAACATTATTAGGCTATTGAAGGGATGTATATCAAATTTGAGTTACAAAGGAGATGTTATGGTGGTCATTATGACCTTAAGACATGTAAAATTTCTTAACAATCATGTTTCTTCCCTAATAGGTGACTTTGATTGCTCACTATTATATAGAGATTCTGCATGGGAGGTTGGGCACTTTAGGAGAGGTGGAGGGCTTAGTCTACTAGAGTTTTTTGAAAATAGTTCAGAGATATAGCTCCTAAACTCTATGAATCATTGTTAATATTTTTGAGTACTCTTAAACATCTATTATTATAAGTACAATCATTTAGAGGGAGGGTGAATTAGTGCAACAAAAAAATTCTTTCAATTATATCCAATCATTCATGAAATATGAAATCAACATTAAGATCTAGCAATGCATAAAGACCATTCACATGAGTATATCACAAGAAATACACATATGAGTGGGAAAGGTTAAGAAAACCCACTATGATCCTCAAAAATGGACTATAGTCCTATAAAATAAAATATCAAATTATGTTGAGCACCAAATCAACTTTGAGTACCATCCCTAATTAAGTCAAGTACCCACTTGACTAGGATTTAATAAGCACCTACTTACAAGGAAGCACCAACTCCCTAAATGACTTAGAAAAAACTCAACCACTTAATCCATATTATCACCATATATATACTATGATATTATGGTCTCATTTCAAGACCTCATTTTCTTAACCAAGCAATATTTTATTTGTTTATTCCATACTCACTCAACTATGCCTAAATTGCCTTGTATATATACAAGTCTCATGGTCACACACCACTTAGTCAAAAACAAACCTTTAAAAACTTAGGTTAGACATATAATAGGTCTTATAATATATTATGAACATGATTCAAACTAAATTTGGATCCATTTTGGTCTTCAATAACTTAATTAGGCCTCATTTCTCTTTTAGGTCTCATGGAGACATAATTGCATTAGGTCTATCTTCTTAGCATCAAAGTTTGATCCTATTGAATTTAGATGTCCTTATCCACAAATAAGAAAAAAATTAATAAATTATATAATGAATCATAATGGAATTATCCATGATTGGTTATACCTACATCCTTCGCTCATACCATGAAAGCTCTTTTAGGACAAACTATCCTATTAGGCCTTTGTACCTCAAAAGTTTGTCTTGAAAACATGAATCTTAAACACCCTTAAGATATTTAAATATTAAAAATGAAACAATTATATATTATCCATGACCTTAGGGTAATATTTAATTACTTGTAATGCTTTCACTCATGAGATAAAGACTTAATAACATCTTTATAACTTATGTAAAACTGCCAATTTACCTCAAAAACTAGTCATGGCGACTTAGACCTACAACACCTATGTAGAAAATTTTAATAGATTATGATTATTGTAAATTATCATATTTTATATAAATAATATCCTAAAATATAAATATCATATGGTCTAATGGAAAATATTAGCCTTTAGACCTATTTATTAACCTTATATCACACGGTCTTCTCTAAACTAGACATGTCATTTTGTGACAAAATTTTCACCATATTCACTAACCTCCAAAACTTATTAAAATAAATTAAAAATAAACTCTTATTTAAGTTTTTTCATCAATATGATATGCTTAGACCCTGAAATCCATCTTCTCATCTCTACCTAGGTTTTGCACTACTTGCACCATTAGGTTTGTCTACGACTGGCTAACTTGGATGATCAAATTAGAAAATTTGAATGCTATATACTATCCATAAATCATCATGGTCATGTATTATTAATGTATATATTATTCTTTCATATATTTTCTCTTCTTAATGAATATAAATTTTGAGAGCTATATCAATTTCATAACAAATAAGCCTGTATCTATGCATTTTCTCTCTCATCTAACTAACCACCACAACCTAGAGATAACTAAGAGAGTTAAATACATGATATAATGTATTTTATATTAATTTTAAACAATTATAATCTATTTTTAGCAATATATTTCACATTGGGTCCTTAGCAGCATCTTAGGGAGGTTTAACATAGGTTTTGTTGTTAATAATTATTCATAAAGGACTGTCCCTTAAGTCTAAAACCAATGCATATATATATATATATATAGATACATATATATATATATATACATACATACATATATATATATATATATACATACATATATATATATATATACATACATATATATATATATATACATACATACATATATATATATACATACATACATATATATATATACATACATATATATATATATATGTATATATGTATGTATATATATATGTATGTATGTATATATATATATATGTATATATATATATATATGTATGTGTATATATATATGTATGTATGTGTATATACACACACACACACACACACACACACACACACACACACACACACACACACACACACACACACACACACACACACACACACACACACACACACACACACACACACACACACACACACATAATCTAGTAACATTACCCATCTCTAATTAACATCTCAAGTTCTTTTGTATAGGTTACACATGCCAACTAATGGCTAAAGCTATTTCTCAGGTCTTCAAACCTCATTATATGAACTTGAAAAGGCCTAAAACATTGATTCATGTAATTTAATTCAAACCATGACCTCAAACTTTGTAAACATGCCTAAAAAAATTATCTCACCTCTTTTCGTGATCAAATATTCAAAATTTCTTTGAAATCTGATATTCATACCTTATGAGGCTAGGTAAGGTCTAAAAGAGGTCTAGGTGTAGACCTAGATTGAGGTCTTACCTTTGTAGTCTCACCCTAAAATTCCCATGAATGATTAAATTACTTTCATACATAAGAAAATAATTCCATACAGCCTTCATATTCCTTTGCCCATACATTTTAATGCATATACCTCTTCATGTCATGACTAGGCCTCATATGCACTTTGTAATCAAAGACCTGTACCTTCATACAACCATAAGGCATTAACTGCCTTTAAAGTATCTATTTATCCTTATCACATGACAAAATTATCTCATTAAAAATCTCTCATATTCATCTTATCACATCAAAAACTAGTAGTCTAAGCTTATTCACCTTTGACATCATACTTCATAGGATGTACCTTTGACATCAATGACAATGCTCAACAATCTCCCCCTTTGTCATTAATGGAAACTAGTCTAAAAACATTATATTAATTGGAATTTTATCCCTCATTATAAATTTTATCCCCCTTTGACATAAATTATAAATATATGTCTTCAACTTCTTGAATCAAACCTCTTGCAACCAACACAATCAACACATAGGAAAATGATTTTATGAGGCACCATAGAAACAATCTCCCCTATCTCCATCCATACCTTATCAACACTACTCACCTACTCTTGGAGATAATGATCCACTTGATTATCTCCCCCTAATCACTTGACTTACTTAATGACTACTAGGGGTATAAATTACACCTAATTTGTATCGTAGTTTCTCCAAAGTTGACTTTGGAAGTGGCTTGGTTAAGATGTCTACAATCTAATCCTTTCTAAAAATATATTCAATTTTAACACTTTATTCACTTAACTAATATATTATTAAATGATACCAGATGGGAATGTAATTATTACTTTAATGCATGATAGGATTCTTTGAGATGCTTATGGCACTTATATTTTTATAATATATAGGGATAGAACTATCATACCCAACCTTGTAGACTTTTGAGGTCTGTCTCATCCATAAGACCTAAGTGAAGCATCAAGTTGCTATAATTTATTTATGCTCACAAGTATATAATGTCATTAAAGTATTATTCTTATTTATCCATGATACTAATCTATGTGCTAAGTATAAGTCTCATCCACTACTGCTCTTCCTATCATCTAGACTTCTTATTTAATCTACATCTATATAGGCTACTAAATCAAACTCCTTGCTCCTTGGATACCACAAAAAAAACTCCATAGTCCCATTGAGATACCTAAGTATCCTTTTAACTAATTGAAAATTATTTTCCTTTAGGTATTCCTAAAATCTTCCCATAAAAACTACTAATTATTGTTGGCCAATTTTAGTCCACATACAGAGCTTCTACCTGAATGGATGAGCTGAAAAAGAGTTCTAGATGGAATGAGTGGTTTGAAGATCACATGTATCTTGCAAAGATTTTGAGAAACTTTAAGTAAAATTAAAATTTAGTTTGTTAAATTTTGAGGAATTAGGTTCTCATGGTGATAATGACCTTCATGGACATAAATTGGGTTTCACAAGTCTCAAAAACTCATTTAGAGCCTTGAAAGTTATTTCACAAGCATAGAAGGGCCAAACCATCATCACGTCATGTAGAAATAAATAGGTCAATATTATTATACATTTAATAAATGCACTTGGGGAGCCTCTCAGGCCAAAATATCACATGAACATGAAGTCCTTCATGCCTAAATCATGCTCTACAAATTTTATGTCTTGATGAGCTTCTTATCTCAATATATAAGATTTTAAAGTTAGACTTGTAGAGTATGATATACATAGGGATGCCAATTTTAATATTTTTGAAATATCCATTTAAATTTAAATTTTCCAAGGTTGAATGTGGAACTAAAAATTGTGAATATCATGGGAGCTCAAATGAAATGTAAAGGTGAGTGATGATTTGACAGAGTCAGTGGGTCTCAAAGATCTAATGATGCACATTTGATCATGCATCAAAGATAAAATGTGAGCATCAATTCAAATGGTTAAAGTATCTCTAGGGTGAACACACAAATGAAAAGTGGCATAATCTTTTATTCATAATCTAGATATAATGGTGCACATCAACATACAAGACTAGTGGGTCCAAATAGATCAATAGAATACATGTAATCATACAAAATAGATCAATAGAATACATTTAATCATACAAAGTAGATCAATGGTGAGTAGTATGTCAAAAGTTCAATGGATCCTAATAAAAAATATGTAGGTGAAAATTTTCTCAACCGCATTAGACTAGTAAAAAATTTGTGGCTTATGTTCATTCATACAAAGAAAGATCAATGATGTAGATGAGGTCAAGAAGTTAAAGGGTTAACAACAGGATCCTAAGAATGATTGAAGAGATAATAATTGAAACATTATGAGAAGTCTAGATCAAGATCGATATTTGACATTTAAATTGGAAATCTAAAGGACTTTAATGTAGAGTAAATATGACCTAAGGTTAAACTAGATAAAATATTTAAAGAGGATGTAATGAAGGTAGACACTTTGGACAAAGGATTTTTCCATCTTGAGTAGGTAGAATACATAAATGAAATATTAAACATGATCTAGATAACCAAGAGATGACCCTATAAAGGCACATAATACCATTAAAACCCTATGAAACTTTTCAAGAGTTTCTAGACATAGGTTTTTATGTCTCATTCAGATCCAATGAACCCTATCTTATGAACTTTCATTTGAAATAATAACTATATGAAAAATAATAGGGTGATTGATTTTCATCCATAATAGACCTATATTTAGGATTTAGAAGTAGTGATAGAATGGTTACTACATCAGGACTGACATAAATAAAATCAATGAGTGAGCTCAAGTCACTACCTAGTAACATGAAGAACATCAAACATTATTGAGGAAGATAGTGAAAGACAATAATGCAAAGGAAAGCTTGAGAATAATTCATATGGTGGTATGGATTTCTTCTTGCAACTTGTCCTGATCTTCACATTCTCCATCATGCTAGAGAAAGATATAGTGACATTAATTTAGGGGAAGGCTCAAGAAGGATTATGGTGTTAGTTGTTTTGAGTGGAATTCATCTCATTAATGACCCATTAAATAATAATTTCTCTCTCTTACCTTATTTATTCCTATAAATACTAGCTTTGAACTATATATTTGGATCCCTCAGCTTGATATAGTGAAGCCATACTAAAATCACTTTCTAAAACTCTTTTGAACCAATATAATACATCTCATATTCTAGTTGAATCCAAAGTGTACTTTATTAAAGTTTTATTTACAAAATGTATGTTATCTACTCATCATCTATAGGTCCTTTATGTACCTTGCTTTAATAATATTAGTTTCTTATAGGTTGTGTGAAGTGTTATCTAGTGAGGTTTCTTTTGAAGTGTCATAAGTCCATAGTGTCCTACATAGACCTATTTCTTCCTATCCTTCAAGTTGGAGGTCTATTTTCAGCCTTCATAAAAAATACCCACATTTGGAGCCCTATCATATAATGTGATCAATCCTTGTCCACATTAGATTCATTAGTAGTCATGAAAGTGTCCAAGTTGACAGTGGATCATTGAATATTTGGTGCATCACCACACTTAAAGTAGGTTTTTATTCATGTATTTTCTCCCCTTTTCATCTCAATAGATTATGTTTTGAGAAGATAAATTCAAATTGTCATATATGACGAGATAGTCTCATTAAAAACCATAGAGGTCTGACAAAAAATTAGGAAACCCATAGTCTAGGGTCATTCCCATGTTGGACTAGGTTTGAGAGCAGGACTTGAACACTTCTACTTTTAGCTAGGGTGTAACCTAGAACCTATAATAGTTTTTGGCACACCTAATAATGTTAATAACATCAAGCATTAATGAGGAAGATAGTGAAAGACATTAATGTAGGGTAAATCTTAAGAAGTTTACATGTGGTGGTAGATATTAATTCCTACAATTGGCCTTGATCTTCACATTCTCCATCATTATAGAGAAATATACAATGACATTAATGGAGGGGAAGGCTTGAGAAATATTATGGTGGTGGTTATTTTGAGTGGAATTATGCTCATTAATGACCCTTTTAGCACTAACTTCTCTCTCTCTCTCTCTCTCTCTCTCTCTCTCTCTCTCTCTCTCTCTCTCTCTCTCTCTCTCTCTCTCTCTCTCTCTCTCTCTCTCTCTCTCTCATTATTTCTTCTTGTAAATACTAGCTTTAAACTCTTGATTTGGATCCCTCATCTTGATATAGTGAAGCTCTACCAAAATCAAGTTGTAAAACTCTTTTGAAGAAATATAAGACATCTCAAAGTATAGTTGAATTCTAAGTGTACTTTATTGAAGTTTGATTTATATAATCTATGTCATCTACTCATCATATCTAGTTCCTTTATTCTTTAAGAATATTAGTTTCTTGTAGGATGTGTGAAGTGTTAGCTAGTGAGGTTTAACTTGAAGTGTCATAAGTACATAGTGTCTTAAATATACCTATTTATTTCTATCACTAAAGTTGTAGGTATATTTTAAACCTTCATAAAAACCACTCATGTTCAAAACCCTACCATATAATGTGATCAATCCTTGTCCCCATTGGATTCATTAGTATTCATGCAAGTGTCCAAGTTGAGAGTGGATCATTGAACATTTGGTGAATCACCACACTTAAAATAGGTTTTCATTCCCGTATTTTCTCCCCTTTTCATCCCAATGGATTATGTTATGAAGATAAATTAAAATTATCATATATGAGAGCTAGACTCATTAAAAACCCTAGAGATCTGACCCAAAATTAGGTAACCCACAGCCTAGGGTCATTCCCATGTTGGACTAGGTTTGAGAGTAGGATTTGAAAACTTCTACTTTTATCTAGGATGTAACCTAAAATCTGAAATAGTTTTTGGCACACTCAATAAGACACATTATCTTTGGCATGACATAATTCTAGAGTTGAGAACAAGTATTTGAAGTGGAGGGGGGCATCAACCATCATCAAAAGCTAAATATTCTCTAAGTTGTAGAGTTAATAGCATCATCCAGATTTCACCTCTCATGCCAAAGGTTATTATAAGGTTAACTAGTAAATGTATTCCATTTAAATTCATTGAGATACCTTCTACTTTATATAAAATATCAATATTTAATAAGACAGGTCCTTATCCCCAAAATAAATCTTCATCTCCTGGTCATCCTATTGTTTAAATTAGTGTGACCCCCACTATACAAATGGAAGGACCAAAATTCAAAATTTTGTACCCCTCAATGGTGGAATAACTCTTAACCTTCATCAACATGATGATATCCCTATTACCTCTTTGAAAAGTCTACCATACTTAAAAAGAGAAAATTATAACACCCCTATATAATACATATATGACAATGCAAAACTTTGTTTAGTATATAAAATTATGTAAGAGAATATAGCCATGAGACTACTAGCCACATCCTTGAAAGACCAAGGCCTACAATGGTATAATTTTCTAGCTCTTGCCTCAATCAATACTTGGGATGAGTTTGGCGAGGTCATATGTAAACATTTTGAGGATAGAAGTGACCATGTGTCACTTGTTGTGAAACTCACCTTAATAAATAGGGCATCCCAAGAATATTTGGTTGATTTTAACTATAGATTACAAAAAACTTGGGATAGGATCCATTTCATCATTAATAGTACACCCAATTATTATTTTATTTATTATTTAAGAGTGCTGAATTCATATATTCTAGTAATGATCTAATTTATGGGTGGGACAACTCTATCTAGAGCTTATGAGATATTTATAAGGGAAGAAAACTATTTGATACAAGTATACAAACTCATGTCAAGACCTCTCATGCCACTTTTTCATAAGATTTAACCAACCCCACCTACCATTGATCCATTTCTCACTCCAAATAGTTAAGCCCAACTTGATGATGGTCAAGTAGAAAAATTTTCAAGGATTGAGAGCTTATTGAAGGAACAAAATAACAAGATAATGGTTATAGAGAGATAACAACAAACTTCATATAGGCCATACCAAGATCCCTTCCAAGTTAATACCCTACCCAATCCTATAATGGATCCCCTTATCCATAAAATCAACAATCCCAAATCCTAATTAGTTAGGGTAAATCTTACAATAGTTACAACCACACAACTACAAGTAACTCAAGAGCCTTGGTTACCACACAAAATAACCTTGCACAAGAGGATCAATGGAAATCAGGAAGGAAATCTAATGAGATGGCAATGGTTACAAGTGGAAAAATATATTAGGATCCTAGTTAGAAGTATAATCCTTCATTTTGAGGCCATGACTTAATACCTCCACCACTACAAGGCCTTCTAATAAATCAAGATAACATATCTACCATGACATCATAAAAATATCAAATTCAATATAAAGGGAGCATGGGTACGGCACCAATTGACACCTTGTGTATAAAATTTTAAAAAGGGGAGCATAGGTTTGAGTGTGTATTAGTAAACATGGGGAAGACTACACAAAGGGTAGATGAACCATTTGTAGCTAATACAAGAGCTAAGAAGAGGATGCTGGATGACAATTTGGGTAGCCTAAGGATTATTCAACATCTTCATAAGTCATTGATCATCCTACCACTTCATATATAGCTGCTAAATCTCTTGAAACTCAAAAAATACCTCAACATCATGGATAATAACAAAATTCTACTTTTGTTCCTAATGTCACTCAAGTGCCAAGTGATACTTCTATTTCCAAGGTAAGTTCAAAGGTACTAGTCTTCCTTTCAATATTATGGATCATATGAAAAAGTCTAATGTCACTATGTCTATGTATGGTTATTTGTCTATCTCAAGACAAAAAGAGATCCTTCAAGAAGAGATCTCTAAACTTTCTCATGTGAATAAGATAGTTGATAAGGTGCACACTATTTTTATAAATAGTAGTCAACCTAGTCCAATTCAAGTTCATAGTCAAGATCAAGTTCATAATGTTGTTTATCCCCCTAAGGTTCTAAAACTCCCTCCTTTCTATTTGAAAATCATCATAAGGTACTATTTAATGAAAAATTATATCATAGATTCATGAGCTTCAACCTCAACTATGAATAAATCCATAGCAAATAAGATTGACCTTAATTATGTGCCTCTTGAAAAAGGTGTTTTCCAATTGGACGGTTCCCCCACTAAAATAGTAGGTATATTGAAAGATCTTAAGATCACATTGGTAACTTGCCCAAATTATGTCATCATTTAGGATGTAATGGTTGTAGACCTACCTCCTCATTTTTTTCTATGCCTATCTAGGTACTTTAATACAAAAATTGGGGGTTGTTTTTCTTTTAACTAGTTATACATGGTTTTTAGGACCAGATATGGGACTAGGGTCACTATTAGGTCATAACCTATCTCTAGGTTCCATCTAGAGCCCTATATGCCTAACCTTGAAAATGCCAACTATACCATATTATATGAATATGAAAATTTTAGTGATAAATAACCTCATGACCATCTTGAAGGCATTTCAAACCTTTATTTAGATGAATGGGTATCTAATAATCATGGATTTGATCCCTACACGAATATTAAATAAACATGCTTATGGGTGTATTGTGTGCATGAACATAGTATTGTTATACCTTGCTTAACGAATACCACTCAAGAGGAAGATGGTGTATAGACTTTATTATTTGATGGATCAAGGTCAAACAATGGTAGTGGAGCTAGGGTCATTTTTTTTGTCACCCTCAAATCAGAAGTACTACTTATATTTAAGATATCAATTTAGTTTCACTTCAAACATAGTTAAATATGAAGTTTTTTTACGTGGTTTTCAAAAGTCAAGAATAAGAGGTGTCAAAATTATTCAAGTCAAGGGTGATAGTGATATTTTTGTGAAAAAATTGAGAGGCATAAGTTTAGTCAAGAACCATCATTTGAAATCTTACAAGCATTATGTATTAGATCTCATAGAGGAGTTTTTGGCATTCAATATAAAATCCAAACTAAAAGAGGCAAATCAACATGTAGATAGGCTTACAACCATTGGAGCTTAGTATGAGGTTGTATAAGGACTCAAAGGAAACCAAAGTCAAAACAAGATAAAGGTCATAAATATTGCATTTGTATTTGATAATGAGGTGAGTTGGTAGGTGTTTGATAACGATAACTAAATTATATGGTTTTTGATGCAAGAGGCAAAAATTTATCATAAGAATCAAAATCAATTCCAATGTCAGTATGATGATCATATAGTGTATCTAAGATGTAACAATATGTGTAAGGGGCTTGTGATAATGGAAATCATCTTAAATGAAGATTACTAAGTGAGAAGAGGCAAGACATTTATCTCAACTAAGGAGAACCATTATCAAATGATAAAGATCTTTAAAGATAAATTATTGAAGTTAGGAAAGATTAACACAACAAAAGAGACAGTTGTATTTTTTAGTTTATGTCAAGATATTTTTGATGTATTTACATGGGAATACAAGGATTTGAAGGGTATTGATCCCAAACTTACACAACATACCATTGAACTAAAGAGCAATGCAAAACCAATCAAACAGAGATAAAGGCCTGTCAACCTAAAAGTGGAGGAGTTGATGAGAAGGGAGATATTTAAGTTGGTTGAATCAAAGATAATATTACCCATTAAACATTCCTCATGGGTGGAAAAACTTGTTCTAGTGAGGAATAAGAATGGGGAAATACATTTATGTGTTGACTTTAAGGACCTCAATAAAGTGACTCTAAAATACCATTACCTGCTACACTCAATTGATCAAATTATTTGAATTATGGTAGGTTCTTAGAGATTTTAATTATTTGACAGATACTCTATTTATAGTTAGCTTATGGCTGATGAATAATATAGGCATAAGACTACATTTACCTCAAAATAGGGCACTTATGCATATATGAAAATGCCCTTTGGACTATCCAATGCTAGAGCAACTTTTCAAAGGGAAATAGCTTTTACCTTTAAAGGTTTGATCTATGATATGGAGCTAATTTACCTATCTGACATCACTATTTTCTAAAAGGACCTAGCTACTCACATTTCTCACTTGAGGTTAGTATTTGAAAGATGTAGAGAATTTGGTGTGTCATTGAATCCTAAAAATGTATATTTGGTGTTCATGAGGGTAGCTTATTAGGTCATGTATTGTCTAAGGATTATATTTACATAGATCCTAAAATATTTGAGTCCATATTATCCTTAACCTTTCCTAAGAACAAGAAAGGTCTATAGTGTTTCTTAGGAAGGATTAATTTTATAAGAAGGTTTATACCAAGATTTGTAGAGCTGGCCAAGCCTCTTACTCACATATTAAGAAAATTCAAGGAGTTTATATGGACCAAATACGATAAGAGGAGTTTTGAGGCTATCAAGGAGGCCATCTCCCATGACCATGTACCTCTTAATCCTAATTTAACAAGGAATTCTAGTTTTATTCCTTCTCTACATTAGATGAAAGATCTGCCATGCTAATGAAGCAGAATGAGAAAGGTTTAGAATAGCCTAGTGATTTCTTTAGTCAGGCCTTAGAGGGGTATTAGGAGATGTATATATTTTTAGATAAACATGTGATTTTAGTAATGATAGGTTTTAATAAATTTAGGCACATGTTATCCAATAGTAAGATCATACTCATGGTGGTACACCCAAGATTTTAAGAGTTTATACTCAATAGAGACCTCAATGAAAAAAGAGTTGGATGGGTGACAAAATACATGGAGTATAACCTTAAAGTTAGAGTTAAATTTTTTTTAAGGGGTAGATGGTTATGTGAACACCTTGTAATAGAGGTAAAGCAAGAGAAATATCAAGTGTTGATAGTCTATGATAGCCAAAAAGAAGCTACAAACAACACACATTTCAGTTGGACACATGATATACTCATATTTCTTGAGTCAAGCCAATGTCCTATGAGAAAAGATAAATCTAAGAGAAGGAACTTCATGTTGTAAAGTATACCTTATGTTCTGATAGATGGAGTGCTTTTTAAAAAAAGACATAGGAGGCATACTTTTGAGGTGTATGAAATCATGCCAAATAGATAAGCTACTTGAATAGTTCCATGATGGTTTAGTTGGTGGGAACTATGCTACCAAGACCACAAACTATAATATTATTAGAGCTAGGTACTTTTTTCCTAATTTTTTTTAGATTCACACTCTTGGGTAAAGAAATGCCCAAAATGTGTAATGTTTTTTGGTAAATAGAAATTGTTTTCCCTTCCCTTGTAACCCATACAAGTAAAACAACCTTTCATGTAATGGGGATTTGATTTAATAGGGATGATACACCCCTCTTCAAGTGAATGACATAAATTTATTAGATACATACTACTTTACATGGTCGGTTTAGGCAACTTCCCTTAAGGAAGTTAATGAAGATTCTATTTTGGACTTTTATGATAGCTTTGTGACTAGATTCAGTGTGTCTTCTATAATCATTTATAAAAATGCATTGGTATTAAACAATAATAAGGTGAGTGGGATATTTAAAATGGAAATTATCTTAAGGCATCCTCTAGCTATTACCCAGAGGGTAATAGACTAACATAGTCCATAAATAAGAATTTATTATGGATTATCAAGAGAACTATGGAAGATGGTTAAAGGGAATTACATACTAGACTAAGGACTAACCTATGGGAAGATAGAGTGACACCTAAAAAATATATTGGACACTCCCCACACCTTATTTTCTATGGAAAAGAATACAAATTTATTATATCTCTCAAGTTTTCTAAATTAGAGTTTACACATCAACTTGAGCTCCTAGAGGATGATACTATGAAGATAAGGTTGAATGAGCTAAGATAGAGGAGACAAGGGACACTAATATTAAAATTATGTGGTACAATTATAATCAATTAAGGAGGTCATTTGATATGAGATATTCCTCAAAGACATTGTAATAAGGTGATATAGTCATCAAATAGGATGGGGACTATGCAAAATTAGTAAATCACTCCAAGTTTGATAGTCTTTGGAGTGGGACTTATGTTATCATAGGTTGTAAGGAGATCAATGCATTTGATATTTCTAATTTGAATGGAGAGAGCCTTCCCATCCCTATCAATGGGAGGTATCTTAAATTTTGGTACTAGTCTTGTCTCATGATCTTTGTACATAGGTAGATACATCTATCTTTACCTCTAAGTGCTCTTGCATATTACTCTGATCATTATTTTTATATTATTTGGTGTGTTTTATATATTTCTTGTCATTTTTATGTGTCTAATTTCTTCAAAGTGTTTCCATGAGTCAAGCAAAATATTTTTGTAAGTAATACCTCATGTGTCTAGTTGTCATAAGTAAGCTTGATCAAATTTTAGGTTTCATGACAAATAGTCTAGTCAAGCCAAGTGATTCACCAAAGATGTTGGCTAATTTTAGCCAACATATAAAGATTCTACCTAAATGGATAAGTTGAATAAGATTTTTGGATGGAATGAGTGGTAAAAACATCACATGTACCTTTCAAAGCTTTTGAAACACTTTAAGTAAAATTAAAGTGTACTTTGTCAAATTTTGAGGAAGTAGGTTCTCATGGTGATCCGTGACCTTCATGGAAATAAAAAAAGTTTCACAATTCTTTAAAACTTATTTTGAGTCTTGAAATTTCTTGTACAAGCATAAAATAACTAGACCATCATCAGCACATCATGTAGAAATAGACAAGTCAATCTAATTGCACATTTAATAAATTCACTTGGGGATCCTCTCAAGCTAAAATATCACATGGATATGAAGTCCATGCCTAAATCATGATATGTAAGTTTTTTGTCTTGATGAGCTTGATGAAATATAGTAAGACATGCATAAGGACATCAAGTTTAATCTTCATGAAATATATTTTTAAATTCAAATGTTGCAAGGTTGAATGTAGAGTTGTCAAGTGTTAAGATCGTAGGAGCTCAACTCAAATATAAAGGTGAGTGGTGATATAATAGAGTTAATGGGTCCTGAATATCTAATGGAACATGTTTGATCATGAATCAAAGATCAATATTGAGCATCAATTCAAAATGTCAAAACATCTCTAAGGTGAACATGTAAGTGACAAGTGGCTTAATTTTAGGAATAAAATCTAGATCTAATGACATGCATCAATTGAAAAGTCTAGTGGGCCCAAATAGATCAATAGAGCATGTGAAATCATATAAATTAGATCAATGGAGAGTGGTGGGTCAAAAGCTCAATCGATCTTAATATTAAATGCAAGGGTGAAAAGTGTCTCAACCACATTAGACTAGTAGAAGATCTATGGCTCACATTCATTATAAGAAGAAATATTGATGATATATGTGAGTCTAATAAGTCAAAGGGATAACAATAAGATCCTAAAAATGAAAGAAGAGCTGACAATTGACACATTATGAGAATCCCAAATCAAGCTCAGTGGTTGACATTAAAATTTGAAAGATAAAAGACACTAATAGAGAATAAAAGTGACCTAAGGTCAAAATAGAGGAAATATTTGAAGAGGATGCCATGAAGGAAGACATGTTGGACAAAGTATTTCTCCATCTTGAGCATTTAGAATACATAAATGCAAGATCAAATGTGATCTAGATTACTAGGAGTAGACCCTTCAAATCTATCTAATGCCATTAAAACCTTGTTAAACTTTTCAAGAGCTTCTAGATGTAGGTTTTACATCTCTTTTAGATCCAAAGAACCCTAGCCTACATATTTTTATGTGTGATAATAACTATATGAAAACCAATAGGGTGATCAATTTTCGTCCATAATAAATATATATTTAGGTTTTAAAATAAATGATAAAAAGGTGACTATGCAAGGAATGTGAGAAAGAACATCAATGAGCAAGCTTAAATAGCTACCTGATAATGTGAAGAACATCAAGCATGATTAAGGAACATAGTGAAGGATATCAATGTAGGGTAAATATCAAGAAGGATTTATGTGGTGGTAGGGATTGCTTCCTACAACTAGTCTTGATGTCCACATTCTCCATCATTCTAGATAAATATAAAATGACATTAATCTAGGGGAAGGCTCAAGAAATATTATGGTTGTGGTTTTGAGAAGAATTGTGCTCATTAATGACCCTTTTATCACCAATTTATCTCTCTCTTACCTTATTTATTCCTATAAATACTAGTTTTGAACTCTTGATTTGGATCCCTCAGCTTGATATAGTGAAGCTCTGCCAAAATCACTTTGTAAAATTCTTTTGAAGCAATATAAGACATCTCAAATTCTATTTGAATTCTAAGTGTACTTTATTGAAGTTCAATTTACATAATCTATGTTATCTACTCACCATTTGTAGATCCTTCATGTATCTTTCTTTAATATTGTTAGTTTCTTGTAGGATACATGAAGTGTTAGCTAATGAGGTTTCTCTTGAAGTGTCATAAGTCCATAGTGTCTTACATAGAACTATTTATTCCTATCCTTCATGTTTTGGGTCTCTTTTAAACCTTCATACAAAATACTCATGTTTAGAAACCTGTCACAGAATGTGATCAATCCTTATTCCCATTGGATTCTTTAGTTGTCACAAAAGTGTCTAAGTTAAGAGTGGATCATTAAACATTTAGTGCATCACCAAACATGAATTAGGTTTTCATTCATGTATTTTCTTCCCTTTTTATCCCAATATATTAATTTTTAAGAAAATAAATTCAAATTATCAAATATAAAGAGCCAGCCTCATTAAAAACCCTAGAGGTCTGACCCAAAATTAGGTAACCCATAGCCTAGGGTTATTCCCATGTTGGAATAGGTTTGAGATTAGGAATTAAACACTTATAATTTTATCTCAGGTGTAACCTAGACCCTATACCTCTTACATAATGTTATTTCTATAGGTGGTAGTGTATAACAAAATTCTAATCATTGACCTATATGATGTTTGATTGACCTTTAGAGATTCATCTTCCTTTCTCAACTTACACCCTATGATTATAGGTGTGTGTTTTTATAAAATATTACACCCTATAGGAATTTTCTCAATCCTACTATAATATTTGGGAAACATTAGAATACTTGTAGGCCTATGGGTTGCCTATGGTAGAGGTAGACCTCTAAGTTTAAGGGGTAACTCCCTAGATTGATCCTTAAGTTCTTATAACCTACACTAATTATCTACTTGGATGAAAATGGATATAATTAGACATGAAATTAAATTAATATTAGTGGGTGATATACCAAAAATATATCCATTATGTTACCATACAAGTGTACTAAGAGACATGAAGTACAACACTAGTCTCAAAATCTTAAATTTCTCTAACATTAGTATTTCAAACATGGAGGTGATATATATGGAGTTACTCAAGGTGAGTGAACTAAAGGTCATTTATAGACACTAAGGCTATTAATAACACTTTAAGATAGGATAATTCACTTTACAACACTTCATGTGACCTATTAGAGTAGAAATAACTTACATCAAGCATGGAAGGATTAAGAGAAAGTAAGGTTAGATATCAATCACTTGACCTTTCACTATGAATCAGTTCACATACTTAGAAAATATATTTTGTGAACTCAAAACTATATTGCATATCTTATTTCAAAGGCAAAGTAAAATATCAAACCAGTAGGGCTTCACCATACCAGGTGTCAAATTGTATTACAAGAGCCAACATGACTTGCCTTTATAGAATGTGTGAGAAGAGAGAGAAGAATGAATTTCAAAAGTCATAATTCCACATTTCAAGACATGAAAAATAGTAAAATTGGAGGATAATGAAGTGTAAAATAGAGGTCTTTAAGGTATTTTTGGATAAGTGTCCATTTGAAGCATCAAACTCTCCAATACTAGCGTAGGGTATTCAAATGGCCTTCTTAAAAATTGCCTTCATGATAATGCATCTTGTTTCAATTTATTTTTATCATTTCTTAATTTTGAAAATAAATAAAATAAATATAGTAATAGGGTGTGTAGAAGAATACCTATTAGAATGCATGCATGAATCTAGACGAATGTGGAAACTCGTCTTTGGCTAGGAATGAATAACCTACAAATCACAAGAGAAACTTGAAAGGGGGTTGTTAGATGGTTGATTGAGTGGATTTCATAGAGTGAGCTATATCCAAGAAGTGTAATGCTTTATAAGAGGTTGTGAATCCACCTTTTATGACAATTAAGTTTGAAAGGATAAAAAAATGAAACTTGCATTTAATGATATAAATGTAAATATATGCAAGAAAGAAAAGATAAATTGATTACTAAGAGAAAATGATTAAACATTATGATATGGTGGTTAGGGTTTGGTAAAAAAAATTAGGGAAGGTTAGAGGGAAACATAGAAAGTGGGGTTTTATCTAAGGTAAAGGGTAGAAAATAACTTTCTAAAAAATTATACCATAGTGAACTATTAGCAGTTAGGGGAACCATCAATGGTTAGGGCAAAACATAGATGGTTGGGAAACTATCGGTAATAGAGGAAAATCATAGATGGTTGAGAAATCATTGATGGATACCTATGTGATTCTAGAAATGGGTATAACCAAAAGTATAGACTAGGTTTTTGGGCTGGTAGAGGTTTAGTTATGAGATAAGAAGGTAAAAGTAGGATGTTGATAAGTCTAATGGATCAGAGGGATTAGGAAAAGGATAGATTAAATAAAATAAGCATATAATACCTAAAACTTTGTGAGGTAATCCTAGAATGATTCAACTAGAGTAACAATACTTTGGGACTTTGAATGTGGTTTTGATAAAGATTTTGGTCACCAGTGATATTACTTGATAAATGGATGTTAAATACCTGCAAGAGAGCTTGAATGCAAAGTACTTAAGTACCTCTCTCTTTTCAATTCCTCCTCTCTCCCTTCTATAAGTAAAATTTACTTCTTTCAATAGAGGAAGTTACTAATTTGATCAAGGATAAAGTTTCCTAATCCCATAGCTTTAAAAGCTTATTTTAAAGGTAAGTTTCCCTTCTAGGAGTTACTAATCTTGAACAAGAACTGAAAATGATTTTAAAGTTTTAAATCAGAAATGGTGACATAACCATTGATGGTTAGGCAAACCATCAATGGTTTAGGCTAGCCCATTGATGGTTGAGGTATCAAAGATACTTGGTGAGAAAAAAGGGGGATTAAAATGATGCATTAGGTGGGGGGTTTAGTAAGTTTAAAATAAAAATATGTCTAATGAGATAAGTGGTCCAATAGACATGAGGTCAGACAAGGGTTTGAAGTAGCATGACCTCAACAACTATTGTGTGTAGTTTTTATGTGTCTACATTTTCCCCCTTTTTGTTGTCTAGCTTTAAGTAAGCTATAGAACAAAAATAGGAGGTTGGTCAAGGTCTAGATCTAGTTACTCCAAGTGTGGGAATAGGTATTCCCCCTCAAATTGGGAGATGATTGAGGTAAAATAAAAACTTGATCAAGGTCTAATAAAAGAGTAAATAGGTGTTCATAAGGTGGGTGATATATAAAAAGGCTAGGGGCATTCAAGATGTGCACCTAGTCATGGAATGAAACTAATAGAAATAATCAAGATCACACAAAGACTAAAATTGCCAATGTTGTAAAATAAGGTTAGCTTCTAGAAGGATGAGATAGGGTATTCAATCTATAGCATTGGTCATAGATGATCATATCATGCCTATCATGCCATCCAAATAGGGTTAGTGTGGGTCATAGGTATCCAAGTTAGGATGTGTTCCTATGAAAAAACACAAGTGGTCAGGTAGTGCATGAGGTAGTGGAAATTTCAAATGGCCAACATTGGCAAAATTAGTCAGACCAGTTAAAGGACCATCTAGAGGCATTACAAAAATTGTGAAGAGGTCTAGTCAAGATCAACCGACACCAAGGTAAAAATGGCATAATAGTTGGTGGGTTAGGTATTGGGTGAGGGGTGGTTGAGCTGACTCCAACTACATAAGGTGAATATATGCAACCTAAATAGGTCCATAGATAGATTATCTAAAAGGAACTTTAGGCCAAATGTATTTATAGATAGGAGTTGGTTTAGGAAGAAAGGTTTTTTTTTAATGAAAAAGTTTAGAAAAAGGTGAGGGACCCTAACCATTGATGGTTAGGGTGCCTCGAGGATCAACCATCGATGGTTTCCCTAAATTTTTATAGTTATGATAAAACCCTAAAAATATATGTAGTAAAATTTAAAAACATGAAATCTTGTTACTCAGTATTGACCTTAGAAATAGTGTCTAGTAATTGAGTGATTTGGACTATTATGTGGAGTGTGGAGCTTGCTGAGGTGGAGAGTTGTTATTGGGTTAGTGTGTGTGTTTGATAGATGGAGGGAAGGAAAACGATGTGACTAAGTAGCAATGTGAGGGCTCCTTCCACACCACTGAGAATGAGGTAGGTCTTGTTTTAAAATTGGTAAAATAGGTGTAATAAAAAGATAGAGAGTGATTATTAGTAGGGAGAAGTAGTGTACTATTGATTTGAAACCCATAATCTTGGGATAGGATGCCCTAAACCTAGGTTATGAGAAAATAGTCAAAAATATTGGTTAAAATGAAAGTTGTGGAATGAGGGTAGGCAATAAGGGTTGAATATGGTAATAATAAATGTAATTTTTATGTTGTAGAATCAATTGGGGTTAGTTTTTAAAAGGCCAAGTGGGAGGGTTTTGTCATCAAATTTCACACACAATGGCCATCATTAGTTTAACATAACCATCAGTAGTCGATCCCAGGGGTCATAAGGGGTTTAATCAGCATTGACAATTTCATGAATCATCGATGGTTGGAAAATATGGCCAATGGGTAAGTGAAAAATGTGCATAGGTCGGAAATGCATAATGTAGAGAGGAAATTGTAAATGAGAAAAAAGTGTTAAGTAGGTATAAATACAAAAGAGTGTAGTATAAGAAGAAGTTACAGGTTAATATGGGCAAAAGTACTTGAGATGTGAAAAATCTACACAAATAAAGGTAAATGGTGTTTTTTGGGTAGTAGAGGTTAGAGTAGACGGGTTGACATTGATGTGATTGTTTTATAGGCCCAGAATTAGATTCAAATGAAGGATCAAGTCTTGAAGATATTTTCTAAGGTTTAGGATGTGATGATATATACTGAGTGGAGGTAAATATAGGATATGGGATTAGGGTCCATGAGGCATTACCATCACCTGCCATGAGACATACTAATGATTGTAGTACTCATCAAGATATGAGATCCTACCATAAACACATTCTTATTACCTACTAGGGAGAGGTCCATTTAGCTAGAAGAAATCCATAAGATCACTAAAACTTCAATTCAGGGGGAGTCAATATACAACATTGAGAGTGATGAGTGGGATTATTTCATGGACTAGATATATGGTGTAGATTAGGTTGAGGCTAGATACCATACTAGTGGAGTTTTTTATGGGCCATTATACTAGAGGGCCCTAAAAGATAAATCTATTTTGACAATGATGATAATGGGTATATCCTACTTCATGGTACTAGATTAAAGTAGCAATTGGTTTCCATGTGTGTTGTTTGGAGTGCTTATAGAGATGCTTCTAGGGTATAATTTTTGGATGGGCCCTAGTGTTGCTAATGTAAATATATAGAGAAATCTGGGCCCTCAAGGCATGGAGATGATAGGGGATCAATGTTGGCTTCATGATACATTATTGGGCATATGATCATATATGGGTGTTGAGACCTCATGGGCTTTCACGGGATGGATATGCACCAACTAACTATAGGGTTGGATTCATGAGGTGATGAGGTGATTATCTAATTAATAGAGTTAGTGGTGGATCTAAAGATATAGATTATTTTTGAGATGCCTTGGATTTCTTAGTGGTTTCAAACATTATATGGAGGGATTATGTTAGTTATCCTTTATTGACAAGTTATAGATACCACATGCTATCATTATAGAGTTAGTGGTGGGTTTATGGTATATAGGATGGAGAGATCAAGTGCATCCTAGTAGATTGAGTCTAGAGGCAATTTAGGCTGGTACAAGATACTACACTTGATATACCTCAATACCATAGGGAGGAGGTAGAGTACCCACTACTAGAGCTACAACTAGATATGATTATGTTAGATTATGAGGAGATTCTAGTGAGATACCCTTTAGATAATGCTAGGGTTATAGATGGAGACATAGGATGGTACCAAGTTAGGTATGCAGCCATATATTTTAGATGGGGAGATGGGAGCCAATAACCTATAGATGTTAATCTTACATATGTACAAGGTGGGGGATAATATGATAAGATAGTAGTAGCCCTTATAGTGTCACATGCCTAGGTTATAGGTTTATAAGGACAAGTGATGGCATTATAAGAATAGATAGTCACTTTATAGGGTTAGGTTACCACTATCATAAGTGGTCATGATCAAGAGATATCCACTCTTGGGATGGTCACATAAGAGATGGACTCTATGAAATAGAGAGGTGGGATGACTATAGTAGCTAGAAGATCAACTAACTTAGTTATAAGGGCATGATATCTAGCCACCATGCAAGAGTTTAGATATTATAAGGCTATAGTACTATCCCAACTATTGGATGTGATGAGATATGGGGAGTATAGGGCCAACTTAGCTTAGATCCCAATAATAGCTACACCAGGTTAGTGGGCATCGATTGTAGTGTAGGTATGTATATCAGGGGGTCCACCACTAGATTGTGGGGCAGGTACAAGTGGTTCTAGTTTTGATACCTCAAAACCTTAGGATATGATACTTTTATGATATATATTTTGGTACATATTTTTATATCAGCTCATGTGTCGATGAGGCAAGATGTATTTATGAGAGAGACACATATTATGACATGTATTATTTTTGTATTATGATGATGTTTATGATTATACTTATGATGATGTTTTATGCTCATGTTGATCATGTGAATTAGGATGTTGATGTTGTTTATGATTATTAATATTTTGATTTTGATGATGTCTATGATTATGATTGTGATTATGGAAATCAGGATTATGATGTGATGTTGATTTTGATGATTTGAATAATGATTATTGTTTCTTATCTATTATTTTAGGTATGATGAGGATGATGATGATGTCATTATGGTTATAATTATGTTGATATTGATGTACAATTATGATTATGTCATGATTATAATTGGTTATGACTATGTTTATGTTGATTGTCTAATTGAGGCATCACGATAATAATGTGGTGACTGGACTATTTTAATTTAATTTAATTTAAATAATGGATGTGATGATATTTTGGGTGATGCATTAAGACATATAGAAATGTTTTATTAGTATAATGTGATGGTATAGTTGACAGGTTTGATGTGATAATATTTTTGGGATTGGTATTGGTATGATGTTATTGTGTTGATGTGATTGGGGTTGGTTTGATGTGATTATTTTGTGAGGAGAGGGTATAACATTATTTTTTTCATGATAATGTTTGACCATGTGGAAAGAAAACAAAAAAAACACATGTTCAAATGTCTAAAGAAATGTATAAGAGGCATGTTGCTCTAATTATCAAGAACCTAATGATTAAAAACCATATTTGGATCGACTTAGTGAACACAAGCCCATCAAGTGCTTCATTAGAGCATTCTTTGATTGAAAATAATGGTGTCTTGATCACTTCATATTGAGTAAGATTGTAGTCCCTTGAGTATAAGGAGGAGTGAAGGAATTTTGGGTGATGAATAGGAGGGTGAAAGGTAAGTGTTAACCTGATGTGGGTTAGCTTGCCCCTTCTTTAGGTGACTAAATATTCGTAGTAGATAAGTACATGCCTTATTATGAGATGTAATTGATCAATGCAAGAAGTCTATAAATGTTGTCTATAGGAGCAAATTATAGCTTATTTGGATTTTAATATAACTTTATTTATTTAATTTGCTTTTTGATTGAGTTGATGATCAATGCGAGAAGCTTTAAATGATTATGCTTAGCCAACCTTGAAGGGAACAGTCTATTATTAAGCAATTTTGAATTATTAAGTAGTTATCCTTCAAGGGAGTAGTCTTTAATAATATTATTTTGAATGTGAATTCATAAATGGACAATTCTTCTTAGGCTTAAAGTTCCACCCATATGGAGGAAAGACTTTAGTAGAAAAATATTATTTGGTAAATGAAAGGGATGCATTGAGAAATAACTGATCATGAGATTCCATCTATAGAGATAAAAAGTATCCATGAGAACCATGATATGAGTAGAGCCAAAGTACCCATACTTAGGATTAATTTTTATCTATGATGGATCAATCACATGGTTCTAAGTTATAATCAATTTTTCCTAACAGGAAAAGTGAAATGTAGGGGAGAGTGGGAAAAAGGTCTCATGAACCAAGGGATGAGCTTAAGTTAGACACAAAATTGAGTTTAATATTGTTTAAAAAATAGAAAGGATATGAATAAGAAGTGTTTATAGGCTCAGATTCTATTTTTCCTTTGAGAGAGGATAAATGGTAAGCACTAGATCCATACTTATGTGTTATAATGTAAGGTCTTAACCAATTAAAAGTGAACTTTCTTTTCTTGGCCTTGTCTATGTTAGTGACATGTTGATTTTCTTTGAGGAAAAGGTCTCCATTGTTGAATTATTTATTTTTCAGATGTTTTTTATATGTGTACTAGATTCCCTCTTGATAGACACAAAGATGATTGAGCATGACAAGGCAATGTTCATCAAGAAGCTCTAGGTATGCAAGGTATTCTTGATGATAGTCACTTTTAGAGAGGAGGATTTCATGATAGGATATTCAAAGTGATCAAATTTGGATTTCAATAGGCAATACTACTTTTGGATCCAAAGATGAGAGAAAAAGGTATTGCACCCATAGCTATTCAGATACTAGTGTGATAGGCCCATAAATTGAATGGGATATGGAGGTGCCAATCTAGACCAAAATTAGTTACTACTTTGATGAGCATTTTGATGAGTATTTGTTTGGAATATTCTACTTTTCCATTGGATTATGGATGATAAGGTGATGAAAAGATTAAATTGATTCCAAAATCATTACAAAGCTCTTGAACTTTCTTATTTTCGAAGGACTTACCATTATTAATGATAATTTTATGGGGGACACTAAAGTGATAGATGATGTGGTGGTTGATGAAGTCAATGATATTTTTGCATTTGGTTGATATAATCAAGATGGATTCCACCCATTTGATTAAATATTCCTTTGTAGTGATGATATATTGATGTCATTGAGAAGTATGGGGGTTGATTTCCCAAATAAGGTGAAGGTCCCATTGTGAGAATGGCCAATAATCTTGAGATACCTGAAGACCATAGGGAGGTTCATGATGAAGGTTAGAATGTTATTGAAACTTGATGCATTTCTTGACATAATAATAATAGTTTTGATTAAGTGTGGGCCTATAATATCCTAGGAAAAGGATATGTTTGGCGACATCAAGGCCACAAAAGTGTCCCCCATTGATGCCATCATGGACTTCTTTGATGGCATGAGAATCCTCATGACTAGGGAGACAATGGAGAAGGATGCCATAAGAACCTCATTTGTAAATAATTATTACTATAATGGTGTAATTTGAGGTACCTTGGGTAAAATCTCTATGGGCATTCTTTGTAAGATGAGAAGGGAGAATGCCAAGGTTAAGGTAATTGAAAATTTAATCATTCCAAGTGTTAGAAAGATGATGTTTCCACTCTAAAAATGGTAGGAAGATCAAAGCTAATATAATATGGTGTGATGAAATGGTGGATGGTGAAAAATAGTTTGGACTTGGTAAGTTGAGTTGGAATTTGGGATGTAAGGGATGTCATTGTGTCCACAAATGTTTTGGTTAATCAAGGAATGGATTGGATAATTTAATGATCAAATTATGCCAAAATAACATCTAGGAGTTGTTTATAATTTAAGAGGACATCATTTTTGCACTGATAATATATGTTATCTTAGTTGGTGACTAGTTGGCACTTACCAAAGACACTAATTATTTTAACTCCCAAAGCTAGGGTGGTTTGAAGACGTATGACTAAGGCTTCATATTCAGATACATTATTGGTGTAATCAAATTCAAGTTTAAAAGAAAGAGGAAGAGGTTATCCATAAATAGGAATGAGGATTATCCCAACACCTCCACCATTTTGGTATTTTAAGCCATAGAAAAATGTGATCATTTGATAGGGGGTTTCCTCTTGGGAAAGAGTTGAAATAGACTCATCAAGAAAGGTAAGAGGTATTGGTTGATTATTGGGTAAAGGATCTTTGGATAATTTATTAGCAATGAACTATCCTTTAATTTATTTTTGTGGTAGGAATTCAAGATCAAACTCAGCTAAAAACAAGAGCCACTTAGCCATACATTGGTTTAGATATGGCCTAGAGTTCATATAGTTGATAGGGTCAATGTTAGTAATGACATGGGTTTTGTGATTAATAATATAATGATATATTTTGGAGGTTATGAAGACTAAGACAAGACAAAGTTTTTTTAGATGGGTATACCAAGTTTCATATTCAATTAGGGCATGACTAATGTAATAGATAACTTTCTATTTATTATATTCATCACAATGTGTGAGCATTGTGTTGAGGGAATGGTCTATGGTAGAGATATATAGGTAAAAGGGCTAATAATCCTTAGGAGGGGTGAGGATAGGAGGAGATAAAAGGTACTTAATTGAGTCAAAGGCTTGTTGTCATTCTTTGGTCCATGTAAAATAAACATATTTCTTAAGGAAATGGTGGAAGGGTTGTCATTTTTTTGATAGTTGGAAGGTAAAGCATTTTATTGATTGAATCTTTCCTTATAGGCTATAAAATTAGGTAAGATTGGTAGGAGGTGGAATATCCAGAATGGCTCTTACCTTGGTGGGATATATTTCAATTCCATGAAGGGATATGATGAAGCCAAGGAGTTTTCCTGATAAGACTCCAAAGATGGACTTCTTGGGATTGATCATGACATTATAATGGATTAATCATTAAAATATGATGTTGAGAATAGGTAGATGGTCTTGGTAATGTTTAGATTTACTAAGAAGATCATCTACATAGTCCTCAATAATTTTATGAATGAGGTTGTGAAAGATATAGATCATGGCCTATGGATAGGTTGCCCCTACATATTTTAGTCTAAAAGGCATGACCATATAGCAAAAGTCTCCCCATGGGGTGATAAAATAAGTTTTATTCTGATATTTAAAGGCAATCTAGCTTTGATTATATCCTAAAAAACTATCCATGAGAGATAATAGTTCACGACCAACTGTGAGATCAACAACTTGGTCAATATTATATAAAAGAAAGTCATTTTTAGGGTAGGCAAGATTGAGGTCACAAAATTTAATGCAAAGGCAAATTCCCCCTATGGGTTTGGTGATGGGAATAATTCTAAAAACCCATTGTGGATAGTCAATGGGTTGGATGAAGTTAATATATAGAAGGCATTATAGTTCTTCTTTGATGAGAAGAGATATATGGGGATGCATACGACAAAGTTTTTTCCAAACTAGATTAACTTGAGGATGGGTAATGTTGTTATGGAGAGTAATATAAGGATCAATTATAGGCATGTGTTGATAAGACCAAGAAAATGCTATGTTATGGTCATGAAGGAAAGAAGGGTAATCTTAATGCTCTTTGGGGGTTAAAGATTGGCCAATTTTGATGATGTGAGGGTCCTCTTTAGTTCCCAAGTTGAAATCAATGGTTGATTCATTTAACATTGTTTGGTTCTTAGGAGGGAGAGATTTATGGATAGAGTAATCCCTCACACTAAGGTAAGTGAAAATATAATTGTCATCTTGACGTTGGATGGTGTTGATGGTAGGAGAATCACATTTGATCATTTTTGGATAAATGAGATGAAGCATTTTAGTTTGGTCATCCTTGTGATAGGTTAGGGGGCCTAGACTAACAATGTTGAAAAAAAAAAGTTAGTTGCGATGATGCCAAATGCATTAGATTGGGAAGATGGGTTTGGTGAAGATGGAATTTCTTCAGTAGTGGTAGAAATGGGTCTAGGTGATGTGGGCTCTTCTGGTCGTTCAAACTCAAGACCAAAAAACTCACAAGGTTTTTAGGTTTTAATAATAAGAAACTCATGAGGTCCTTGTTCATAGATGTCAAGGCTAGATATATTTCAAGTACATTGATAAAGGTAGGTTTTGGTAAAGGAAAGGTTGGTTAGGTAAGAAAATTTAGAAGTAAAGGGTTAGATATATGGACTGGTGGTGGGACCTAGAAGTAGCTAATCAAATCCCCCATATATGAAATTTGTTCAATTATTAGGAAGCCCAAAGGGGAAAATGTTTCTAATATTGGGGTTAGAAGAAGGTTTATTTTTAATATTTCCATATTCATATAGAGTAGGGATGGCATCTAAAGTGAAAACGTGATATTCCCCCAGTGAGAGTTCTTGAAATGTTCATTACATGGGGTCTTCCACCAGACTTTATGATGAAGGAATAAATGAGCTAGTGGATGCTTCATGATTATGGTGAGGGGAAATGTTACTAATAGTGGATGTAGTTTTTGTGTTCTAGAAAAAATTGGGGTTAGTTTTAGGAAGGCCAGGTGGGAGGGTTTTGCCATCAGTGGTCACACATAATGACCATCAATGGTTCAACCCAACCATTGATAGTCAACCCTAGGGGTCAAAAGGGATCTATAAACCAGCCATATTTCCATGAACCATTGGTCAATAGCAAATATGGCCAATGGGTAAGTGAAAAATGTGTGAATGGAGATTTGGGCCTTTAGGGCATGGAGATGATATGGGATCAGTGCCAGCTTCATTCTCAATTGCTAGGCATATGAGCATATACAAGCATTGTGACTTCTTGGGCTTCCATGGGATGGATATGCACTAACTAAATAAAGGGTTGGTTTCATGAGGTGGTGAGGTGATTATCCACTTACTAGAGATAGTGGTGGAGCCAAAGATATAGATTAGTTTCAAGATGCCTTGGAGGGATTAGTGGTAGTAGATATTATATGGAGGCCTTATGTGAGTTGACCTCTCTAGATATGTTACTAGTACCACATGCTATCATTGTATAGTTGGTGGTGGTGTTATGGTAGATAGGATGGAGAGACTGAGTGTATCTTAGTAGATTTAGTATAGAGGTAGTTCATCATGGTATAGGATACACCACCATATGTACCTTGATACTAGAGGGAGGAAGTAGAGTACCCACTATTAGAACCATATCTAATGTAATTAGGTTATATTATAAGGTGATTCTAATGAGAGATCCTATAGATGATTTTAGGGTTATAGATGGATACATTGGATGGTACCAAGCTAGGTATGTGGTTACATGTTTTAGATGGGAAGATGGGGGCCAAAAACCCATGGATGTTGATCCTACACAAGTATAGGGTGGAAGATCAGATGACCAAACCATAACATCCCTTGTAGCAGTAGAGGCCTAGTTGAAAGGTTTACAGGGATAGGTGATGGCATTAAAAGCATAAATAGTCACTTTACAAGGGTATTTTACCACTCTGTTATGCAAGTGTGATTAGGTGAGATCCAGTCTTGGGGTGGTCACACAAGAGAGGGACTATTTGAGATAGAGAGGTGGGGTGACCACATGAGCTAGAAGATCAATTGACTTAGTTATAAGGGCTTAATATCTTAACACCATACAAGAGCTTAGATATTATGAGGTTATGGTGCTAGCTCGACTACAGTATGTGATGAGATATGGGGAATATAAGTCCAACCTAGCTGGAGGTCTAGAATTAGCTACATCAAGTTAGTGAGCATTGAATGCAATATAGGTAGGCACATCAAGGGGTCCACCACTAGATGATGGGGTAGGTATAGGTGGTTCTAATTATAGTACACCAAATCCTTGAGATATGATACTTGTATGATGTAGATTTTGGTACATATTTTGATATCGACCTGCATGTTGATGAGGTGAGATGTATTAATGAGAGAGACACATATTCTAACATGTATTATTTTTATATTATGATGATGTTTATGATTATACTTATGATGATGTTTTATGCTCATGTTGATCATGTGGATTAGGATGCTGATGTTGTTTATAATTATTCATATTATGATTATGATGATGTTTATGATTATGCTTGTGATTATGGTTATGAGGATTATGATGTGATGTTGATTTTGATGATTAAAATCATGATTGTTATTTATGATCTTTTAGTTTAGGTATGATGATGATGATGATGATGATGTCATTGTGGTTATAATTATGTTGATTAGGATGTTGATGTTGATGTACAATTATGATTATGTCATGAGTGTTTTAAGTTATGACTATGTTTATGTTGATTGGCTAGTAGAGGCATGATGATGATAATGTGGCGATTGAACTATTTTAATTTAAGTTAGTTTAAACAATATATGTGATGATATTTTAGGTGATGCATTGAGACATATAAAAATGTTTTATTTGTATGATGCGATAGCTTAGTGACAAGTTTGATGTGATAATATTTTTGGAATTACTATTGGTATGTTGTTATTGTGTTAATGTGACTGGTACTAGTTTGATGAGACTATTTTTGGAGGAGAGGGTGAAAGATTGTTTTGTTCATGATAATATTTGACTATGTTGAAAGAAAAAAATGAAAAACACACATGTTCACATGCCCTAAGAAATGGATAGGGAAGAGGTATGTTACTCTCATTAACAAGAATCTAATAATAAAAAACCATAGTTAGATCAACTTAGTGAACACAAGCCCATCGATTGCTTCATAATATCATGCTTTGAATGAAAAAAAGGGTGTCTTGATCACTTCATATGAAGTAATCTCATAGTCACTTGAGTTTAGGGAGGAGTGAAGGAAATTTAGGAAATTGATAGGAGGGTAAATGCTAAGTGGTAACCTAATGTGGGTTAGCTTGCCCCTTTTATAAATGACTAAAGAGTTGTAGTAGACAAGTTCATGCCTTATTATGAGATGTAGACTGATCAATATGAGAAGTCTATCAATGCCATATATAGGAGTTGGTTATGGCTTATTTGGATTTTGATAGAGTTTTGTTTACTAATTTTTCTTTTTGATTGAGTTGTTGAAGTTGATCAATGCGAGAAGCTTTAGATGATTATGCTTAGCCATCTTCAAGGGAGTGATCTAAAATTTGATTTTTTATAGTTGTCCTTCAAGGGAGTAGTTTATTATTAAGTAATTTTGAATTATTAGGTATCTATCCTTTAAGGAAGTAGTCTATAATACTATAATTTTAAATGTGAATTTAGACATAGACAAGTATGCTTACACTTAATGGTCCACAAATATGGAGGCAAGAATTTAAAACATAATTTTATTTGTTAAATAAAAGGGATGGGTTGACAAATAATTGATCATGGGATTCCATTTATAGAGAGATGGAATGTATCCATGAGAACCATGTTATGGGTAAAGCTGAGGTACCCATACTTAGGATTAAGTTTTATCTATGATGGATGAATCACACTATTCTAAGTTATAATAAATTATTACCAACATTAAAAGAGAAATATAGGTGAGAGGGAAAAAAAGGTCACATGAACCAAGGGATGAGCTTAAGTCATACATAGAAGTGAGTTCTATCCTATTGCAACTGTAGAAGGGATGCAGATGTAAAGCATTGATAGGATTGGGTTCTTGTTCACTTTTGAGAGAGGATAAATGGTAAGTACTAGATCAATACTTATGGGTTATAATGTAGGGTCCTAACCAATTAAAAATTAACTTGCCTTTCTTAGAATTCTCCATGTTATTGACATTTTGATTTTATTTGACGATGAGGTCTCTGATGTTGAATTTTTGATTTTCCAAATGTTTTTTATATTCACGCTTGATTCACTCTTAATAGAAATGAAGATGATTGAGAGTGGCAAGGTGATGTTTGTCAAGAAGCTCTAGGCATGTGAGGCATTCTTGATGTTAGTCACTTTCAGAGAGGATTTCATGCAAGGATATGTTTAGTGATGGAATTTGGATTTCAAGAGGTAAGATTACCTCAGCTCTAAAGACAATAGAGAAAGGTGGTGTACCTATAGTAGTTTGGATACTAGTGTGATAGTCCTATAAAGTGAATGGGATATAGAGGTGCTAATCTCCACCAATAGTACCAATAACTTTTGTGAGCATTTTGATGAGGTTTTTATTAGAAGATTCTAATTATCCACTAGTTTGTGGATGACAAGGTGAGGAAAATCTTAAATTGATGCCAAAAGCATCACAAAGCTCTTATATTTTTGTGCTTTTGAAGGACTTACCATTATCAGTGATGATTTTATGGGGGAAACAAAAGTGATAGATAATGTGGTGGTTGATGAAGTCAATGATATTTTTGACTTTGGTTGATATAATTGGGATTGCTTCCACCTATTTGGTGAAATATTCCATAGTAGTGATGATATATTGATGTCATTAAGAATAATGGGGGTTGATTTCCCCAATAAGGTCAAGACCACATTATGAGAAGAGCTGATAATCTTGAGATACCTAAAGACCATGGGGAGGTGCATAATGAAGGTTAACATGTTGTTGACACTTGACACATATCTTGACATAATTTCAATAGTATTGATTAAGTGTGGGCCAATAATAGCCTAGGTGATAGATATGTTTGATGATAGCTAGGCCATGAAAGTGTCACTCATAAATACCATTATGGACCTCCTTGATGGAATGAGAAGCCTCATGACTATGGAGATAATGGAGAAAGATGCCATAAAAACATAATTTGTAAAGGATTCCTCTTATAATGGTGTAATGAAAGGTACCTTGGGTAAAATATCTATGAGCATTCCTTGAGAGATGAGAAAGGATAATGTCAAGGTTAAGGTAATTGAAAAATTGATTATGCCAAGTGTTAGAAGATGATGTTTCCACTCCACAAATGGTTGGAAGATTAGAGCTAATATAAGATGGTGTTACGAAATGGTGGATGGTGACAAAAAGTTTGGATATGGTACATTGAGATGGAATTTGGGATGCAAGGGATGCCATTATGTCTTCAAATTTATCGATTGATCAAGGGATGGATTGGATAATTTAATGATAAAATGATGCTAAAATCACATCTATGAATTATTTTTACTTCAAGAGAACATCATTTTTGCACTAATTAGATCTATTAACATGGTTGATGACTAGTGAAGAGTCACCAAAGACACTAATTATTTTAAATCGCAAAGCTCAGGTGGTTTGAAGACCTTTGACTAAGGTTTCATATTTGAATAAATTATTGGTAGAATCAAGGTCAAGTTTAAAATGAAGAATAAGAGGTTCTCCATCAAGAGGAATGAGGATTATCCCAGCACCTCCACTATTTTAGCACTTTAAGCCATAAAAAAACATGGTCATTTGATGGGGGGATTCCTCTAGTGAAAGAGTTGAAATAGACTTATCAAGAAAGGTAAGAGGTATTGGTCAATTATCAATTAGAAGAGCTTAGGATAATTTGTCAGCAATGACCTATCCTTTAATGGATTTTTGTGGTAGGAACTCATGCTCAAACTTTTCTAAAAGAATGAGCCACTTAGTTATATATTGGTTTTGATATGGCATAGAGTGCATATAATTTAGAGGGTTAGTGTTAGTAATTATATAGGTTTTGTGATTAAAAATATAATGATGGAGTTTGAAGGCTATAAAGACTAAGGAAAGGCAATTTTTTTGAGATGGTTATATGAAGACCAAAGAACTCATGAGGTTTTTGGGTTTTTATAATGGGTAACTCATGAATTCCTTATTCATAAAGGATAAGGAAAAATCCTTGATAAGAACATTGATAAAGGTAGGTTTTGGTAAAGGATAGGTTCCTTAGGTAAGAAAAGTTAGAGGTAAAAGGGTAGATATATGGAGTGGTGGTGGGAGCTAGAAGTAGTCGATCAATTCCCCCATTGAAAAAATTCATTCAATTGTTATGACGCCCAAAAGGGACAATGGTTTTGATGTTGGAGTCATGGGAAGGGTTGTTTTGAATATTCCCATATTTATGTAAAGTAGTGAAGGCATATAAATCAAGAAGGTGATATTCCCTTAGTGAGAGTCCTTGAAATGTTCATTATAGGTGGTCTTCCACCAAAATTTATGATGAAGAAATATATGAGCTAGTAGATGCTTCATCATTATGGTGGTGGAAACATTACTAATGGTGGATTATGAGGTGATTTGATTAGAAACTAGTTGTGATGTAGATGAAGGAATAAGAACATCATTAAGCTTATATGTCATATTGCATGAGGCAAAGGGATTAGGAGTGGATTTGATTGTAAACACTTGTCCCTCATTCTCAAATTTGATGTATTGGTGTAGAGTAGAAGGGATGAAACTCATTGCATGGATGCAAGGGAATCTAAGTAGCACATTATATTGGAAATCACTGTCAATAATGTAAAATTATTTGGGAATGGTTCAAGGTCCCAAATTTATGTGGAGCACCATGATCCCTAAGGTAGTTTTTAAGGTATCATTAAAAGAATGAAGGACCATTTTAATCTCAAACATGATGTTTGTGGGGAGTTGAATTTGATCATACATATGGGAGGAAATGATGTTGATTCTAGATCCTCTATCAATCATAACCCTTTTGATATGGGATTGATTGATGTATGTTGTGATCAAGAGTGGGAGATATGGATATTTAGTATAAAAAGGTAGGATTTTTGAATCTTGAAAGGTGATAATGGAAGCTTAGTGACCCCAACAAAGGATGCAAGAGGTTATGGATCATCAGGTTGGACTTATATGTAATTTAGATCCTCCATTAATGCTTGATGATGTTGAGGTAAAGTGTTTAATAGATCATAAAGACTCATTTTCACCAAAATTTGGTGAAGTTTTTTTAGCATGAGCTATTATATAAAAAGAGTAGGGTTGGGAGATAGAGCTCCCAAAATGGAGACTTTGGGTTTTGATGGTTATGAAGGTAGAGATAGAGATGCTTGGTTTTATTTGGTAGGTTGGGAGGTCAAAGGGTAAGTTTAGGGGATGGTTACATTAATTTTATCCTTATCCTTCTATTGGACTAAAGAACATGTAACCATATGAATGGTTTGGATAATGGGAATTGATATTTTCTTTGGTTCTTCTTGTTTTTTTACTAGGTGAGGGTGAGGGAGTAGGTGCCTTTTGGATGAATTGGTTAACTAATGGAGTATATGATAGGCTCAATGATGGTTCTTATAATAGATAATATTCATCTGAAAGGCTATGAATAATTGTTTGGAGAGCTTTGTCGTTATCCATATCATGTATAAGAGTCCTATAGTAAAGACAAATAAAATTATCATTGAACCAAGTTGGTTTAGGATGGGTAGGTTTAAAAGGTTTGATTAGAGGTAGGTTAATAGAAGAGGCTTACAACAACCTTTGTAAAATAGTTATATAAGACTCCAATAAAGGTGTTGTATGTAAGGGGCTTTAGAGTTGAGGGTTGATAAATTTATTAGACATAGGATTATTTATGGAATCAGTAGCTAGAGGAATGATTTTGTTTGGGGGTTCTAGTTGGGTTTTCTTGTATATGATTAGTTTGGGGGTTGGTGACTTTGATGTATAAGTGTTTAATGATGAAGGCTCGATTATAGGTATGAAGGTAGATGGGGATAGTTTGGTTAGGAGTGATGAAGAACTAGAAGGTTTGGTGGTTATCGGTAAAGAAAAGGATATGGGTTCTTAGAAGAAGAATAGGTAATGAGAGTGGTAGAAGTATGTGGTCCCAAAATAGATGCTAGGTTGGAAGGATGTGGCATGGGTCTATTTTATGGTGGAGGTTTGCGTAGTCATTCCTTCTTAAGGGACTTAATTAGATTTGGATTTGGTGGGTTTGATGGAGTTAAGTCCAATCTTAAATGAGGGTGAGTGTGACTAGCATTGGGAATAATCCCTATAATCTTAATTGGTTTGGTGAAATAAGGATAAGGTGATTTGGAAATTTTAGATGGAGGTAGTTGAGATGGTTTATTTGACTTTAGAGGATGTAGTTGGTGTGGTGTTAATAATGGGTTTATGTGTTGGATATAATGAATTTTATGAGTCAAATTTACTTTGATAAGGAAGGCTAAGTCTATGCCAAAACATGGCTCTATCAAAGTTAGGTTGGGATGTGAACTCTAAACTTTGGACTAACCTAGAGAAGGGCTTATAGATGGGTGTAATTCCTTGATCATTAATCTCAAATATTAAACCATTAGGTGGAGAATAAGGAATGGTTTCATTATTGGTACCATTGGTGGAAGGTATGATTTTAGTTTTAGTATTAGTGGGGGGCTCCAAATGTGGTGATTGGGTGGATGAGGTAACAGTCTTTTGGAGAATGGCTTCAAAATAGGGCATAGATGGTTCAATAATGGGAGAGGTAGGTATAGTTTATTATTTGGCTTGGTCATCCAAATAAGTAAGTAATTCCACCACTTGGATTGGATGGGTGAAGGTAGTGGTTAAATAAATAGTTATCTCCTTAGGTGTTTCTACCAAAGGAGGGGTAGACAAAGTTATGGTCGCACTAAGTGTAGAGAAGGGTAGTTGATTCTTCCATTTGGGTCTCTAAAGGAATAGATGGTGTGTTGGTTTATTTTATATGGGTTATTGAGGTAATGATATCTTCAACAATTGGCATAATATTAATAACATTTATTATATGTGCCTTATGTGAGTTAGACGATTCAAGTTTGTTGTAATGATGTTTAGTGGAAGGAGTGTAATTCATGAAAGGATTACAAAAAATGTCAAGATATTGATAAGGAGGTGCACTGGGGTTATCGAACATGAGTTATCCACATTTTAGACAAGACTTTTAAAGGTATTACATATTTTAATTGCTTGTCTAACAGTTTGGTGAAAGGCATAATTGTCATTTTCATTATACTACTTATGTATGGGGTGAGAAGAATCAAATTATTTGGGTGGTTTAATTGGTGAAACTTATATAAGGTTATATTTTATTATAATGTCCATAATAGATGCATATGACTCACTAATGGGGGTATATTATCACGGAGGGGCTCAGTTTTGAGTTTAATTTTGTGGATAAGAAGATTTGAAAGAACTATTTTCATGTGATTGGTTAATAGTTAGAGGTAAGGAAATTTTTAGAACCACCACATTTGTAGATGTTTTTCTTTGGTATTATATTGGTTGGTGGTTTGGTTATAGTTAGGGTCATTGGGTTTTAAATTATAATTCTTATTCTGCAACTTTAATTTCTCTTGAACAATGACATGGTTTTCAAGTTTACATGCCATGGTGAATGCATTATCAAATGTTCAGAAAGTTAAAAATTGAAGAGTAGGTGCAATATGCTTAGCAAAAACTCTAGATAAAATTTCAATTAATTTGGGTTAGGGTAGGGTTAAAGATAGTTGATTTATGAGACCTCTCCATCTAGCCACAAAATCAACAATTGACTCATCATCAATTTGTTTGATAGAGTAGAGGTCAGTTATGGAAACATTTTTAGTCATGTTTATCAAAAAATGTTATAAAAATATTTGGACTAGCTAGGAGAAGTATAATATGGAATGTGTAGGAAGAGAGATAAACTAATAAAGGGCAGGTCCTGATAAATACATACAAAAGGTCTAGAAGAAGAGAGAATCATCCTATGTGATCAAGTAACAAGAGTGACTGAATGCTCTCAAATGTTGTTGGGGATCCTCCTTACCTTAGAATTTTGAAAATTTAAGAAATTACAACTAAGGATGATAAGATTAGATGGGAATAGATGGACGGATAGTTTCATTGAAAATTTTATCATAGGATAGAAGTTTATGATATCTAGAAATAGATGATTCCAAGTTAGTCATTTTTTCCATTAACATCTTAATTAAATCTAGTTGATGTTATAAATATGCATAATTGAGTGGTATATTTTGTTGGTGTTGAGTGGAAACTATATAAGGATAGGTGGTAGAAGGCATTAAAGCGGCCACATATTGATAAGTAGTAATAAAAGGTTGAGATGGTGCCACATATGATTTGATTGGCATAAATGGTTGGGAAGAGGGAGGTATGTACCCATATTGGTAGGTTTTAATAGGTACTTGTTAGTGGATAGATGTAGGTTGACTCAAAGGTAAGGTTGAGGTGGCAGATGGGGGTAGGGTAGGTTATGGTTGGGTAGTGTCTCTAGTGTTGATAGGTAGAAGTGTTTGAGGTATAGAAAGCATTAGATTCTAAAATGGGGTATAAGTTGGTGGATTAGTTGAGATAAAGATAATGGAAGAAGTAAGGTTAGAAGATAACCCCATGGTATGGAGAGTATAAATAACTATAGGTAGAGTTGATCCTACATGTGAAGTGTGTGGCATGGTAGGAGGTGTTTGGTTGGAGGTTGGAATATTGGATTGGGTTTGGATAGTGGTAGTAGATGGAAAGTTGGAAGAATAAGAGGCTTGGATTATCAAGGGTTGGGTTTAGGTAACCCCCACCATAGGATGGGAAGGCATACCATAAGGAGGATCCATTGGAGAGACCCAAGCAATAGAGGTATAGTTTGGGTAAGTTGTTAACATAATGTTAAAGGGTAACCAATTTTTTGTCAAATAAGGTAGTGAAGTCCACATCACCCTTATAAACAATTGTAATCTAGGTAGGAGGGGGAGAAGAATGAGGGGAACCCTCAACGTCATAAGTGTACTCCATGGAGGAAGAAGAATATGGTGGTGGTTGGTTGGTTTAATTTCTTAGTTGTTATCTAGTAAAGACCATATGAGAAATTGGGGGATATTATGATGAAACTTAGTCCTCAAATAAAGATCAACAAAAAATAATTCAAATAAATCAATGCATACACTAAAAGTGCATTTATCCTAGTATTATTTTTAAATCACTTTTGGCTTATGCCTTAGAGAGTGTGAAGAGGGAGTTTGGCTTGTAAATTGGGTAGTAAAGAGGCAATATATGGCTGGTTTCAGGTTGTACAGGGGCTCAAGAGTGAAAAATATATGTTGAAATTTGGTACATTACATGATATTGGTTCCTAACCCCTCACTTCATGGTCTTGCAATGATAAGAGTATTGGGTGCTGAGTTGGTTTTCCCCTTGGTAGTGAAATCCAAGTAGGATAGTCGGGAAGGGATAAGGATTCCACTAGGTGATGAAATCCTAGTCAGGTCTTGTCTCAGGTATTTTTATATGTTTGTTTTATGAAATTGATCGAGTTATTCTAACATAAGTGCACTATGATTCAATTATGATGCCTTTAATTAAGCTAAGTGAAATAAAATAGGAAAGCATTTGATGTATGTAGATTGTTTATTTTAAGCCCAAAAAATAAATTTTCATATTTCATTCAATGAGAAAATAATAAAGGGAGAAAATTGAACTAGGGTCCCAGTGGATGTGGCAAAATGTTTTAGTTTATTTTTATCATTTATTAATTTTTAAAGTAAGTAAAAGATAGTAATAGGGTGTGTAGAAGAATACCTGGTAAAATGCATGTCTGAATACAGATGAATGTGGGAAGTCTTCTTTTACTAGGAAGGAATAACCTAAAAATCAAAAGAGACACTTTAAATGGGTTTGTTAGATGGTTGGTTGAGTGGATTTCCTAGTGTGAGATAGATCCAAGAAGCATAATGCTTTCTAGGAGGCTGTCAATCCACCTTTTATGACAATTAGGTCTCAAAGGATAAAAAAAAAATGAAACTTGAATTCAATGATAGAAATTTAAATATATGTAATAAATAAAATAAAAATTTATTTCTAAAATAAAATTATTAAACATTATGCTAAGGTGGTTAGGGCCTGGTCGAAAAAATTAAGGAAGGTTCTATGGTTAGAGGAAAACACAAAGTGTGAGGTTTTATCTAAGACAAATTGATAAAAATAGCCTAATAAAAAATTATGGCATAGTGAACCATAAATAGTTAGGGGAACCATTAATGGTTAGGTCAAAGCATTAACAGTTGGGAAACTATCAACATTTGAGGCAAACTATTAGTGGTTGAGAAACCATTGGCAGTTACCTATGCAATTTTTGAAATGGGTAGAATAGAAAGTACAGACTAGGTTTTTTGGTTGGCAATGGTTTGGTTACAAGACAATAAGGTAAGAGTATAATGTTGATAACACTAATGTATCAGAGGGATTAGGAATAGGATAGATTAAATCAAATTAGCATAAATACCTAAAAGTTGGTGAGGGAATCCCAAAATGAATTGGCCAGAGTAATAGTACTTTGGGCCTTCAAATGTGGTTTTATTAGAGCTTTGGGTTTCTAATGATATTGATATCTAAAATGATGTTAGATACCTATAAGAGAACTTTAATTCAGAGTACTTGATTGCCTCTCCTTTTTCACTTCCACCTCTCTCCCTTTTATAAGTAGAAGATTATATTTCAATAGATTAAGTTACCAATTTGATCAAGGATAAAGTTTCCAAATATTTTAGCTTTAAAATATTATTTTGAAGATAAGATTCCCTTCTAGGATTCGATAATCTTGCACAAGATCTAGCAATGCTTATAAAGTTATAAAGCAGAAATGGGGACCTAACTATCAATGATTTAGGGCAACCATCAATGCTCAAGGGATCAAAGAGACTTGGTGAGAAAAAGGGGGAATTAAATGATGCATTAGGTGCAGTTTAATATAGTTAAATTGTAAATGTGTGTAATGAGCTAGGTGGTCCACTAAACATGAGGTTAGATAAGGGTCTATGAAGTAACATGACCTTGAAAACTATCATGTGTATTTTTTAGGTGTCTATATTTTTCCTCTTTTTATTTGTGTAACTTTAAGCAAGCTTTAGGATTAAAAAGGAGGCTCATCAAGGTCTATGTTTAGTTTCCCCAATTTTGGGAAGAGGTATTCCCCCTCAAATCAAGAGTTGATTAAGGTGAAAGTGAAATCAGGTCAAGGTTTGATAAAAGGGTAAATGGGTGTTCATAAGGTGGGTGATATATAAAAAGGTTGAGGCATTTGATATGTGAACCTACACACCAAATTAAATTAAGATCAATATTTAATATTACATAAACACTAAAATTGATAATGTTTTAAAATAAGATCAAGTTATAGAATGACAAGATAGGGTAATTGTTCCATAGCATTGGTCATAGTTGATCAGGTTATGCCTATCCAACCATCTAAATAGGGTCAATTTGGGTCACAGGTACCAAGGTTAGTAAATACTCTTAGAAAACAACATAAGTGGTTAGGTAGTGCATAAGGTAGTGAAAATTTTAAATGCCCAATATTGGAAAAATTGGTTAGAGTAGTCAAAGGTCCATGTAGAGGCATCACAAAACATGTGAAGAGGTCTGGTCAAGATCAACCAAAACCATGGTGGACATTGCATAATAGTTGGTGGGATTGGGATTAGGTGAGGGGTGATTGAGTTAACTCTAATTTCATGAGGTGATTGGATGATACCTACATAATTCCATAGATAGAGTATTTGTAATGAACTTTAGGCTAAATGTAGTTCTAGACAAGAGTTGGTTGAGGAGGAAAGGTTATTTTTATGTAAAAGTTTAGAACAAAGTGAGGGACCCTAGCCATCAATAGTTAGGGTACCCTAAGGGTGAACCATTGATGCTTTCCCTAATCATTGATGGTTTACTTAAACATCAATAGTTTCCCTAACCATCGATGGTTAGGGTAAAACCCTAAAAATCCCTATATTAAATAGTAAAAATAATAAATCTTGTTACTCATTATTGACCTTGGTAAATAGTGTCTAGTTATTGAGAAATTTAGACCATTGTGTGAAGTATAAAACTTGTTGAGGTGGAGAGTGGTGATTTGGTTAGTTTTTGTATTCGAGTCTTTGACAGATGTAGGGAGGATGAGGATGTGGCCAAGTAGTGGTACGAGGTCTCCATCCATGCCAATGATCATGAAATGAGGTAGGTCTTATTTTAAAATTGGTAAAATATTTGTAATAAAAAGATAGAGAGTGATTATTGGTAGGGGGAAGTAGTGTACTATTTATTTGAAACCCATAAGCTCACGTCGTGATGCCTAAACCCTAAGTTGTGATAAAATGGTCAAAAATCTTGGTAAAAATGAAAGTGGTAGAATGGGAGTAGGTGAAAAGGGTTGAATAGGGTAATAATAAATGTATGTTTTATTTTGTTTAATCAATTAGGGTTAGTTTTAAGAAGGCCAAGTGGGAGTGGTTTTCCATTGATGGTCACACATAGTGACCATCAGTGATTCAACTCAACTATCAATAGTCAACCCTAGGGGTCAAAAGGGATCTATGGACCATCCATGGTTCCATGAACAATTGGTAACTGGCAAAGATGGCTAATGGGTAAGTGAAAAAGTTGTGTAGGTGGGAAATGCATAATTTAGAAAGGAGATTGAAAATGGGATAAGGTAAAGTATGTATAAATACAAAAGAGTGTCATATAGGGAGAGGTTATAGGTTAATATGGGGAAAAGTGCTTGAGATGTGAAAAATATGCACAAATAAATGTAAATGGGGTTTTTTGGGTAGTAGAGGTTTGAACAAAAGGTTTAACACTGATGTGATTATTTTTTAGGAATAGGAGTAGATTCAGATGAGGGATCATATCCTGAAGATATTTGTCAAGGTTTGGGATAGGAAGATAGATGTTGAGTGGAGGAAGATAGAGGATGTGGGCTTAGGGTACATGAAGCATTACCAAAACATACCATGAAATTCAGTGATGATTATGGTACTCATAAAAAAATGGGATCTTACCATAAACACATTGTTATTGCCTACTAGGGAGATGCCCATAGGATCACTCAACTTTTATTTTAGGGGGAGTCAATATACCAGATTGAGAGTGATGAGTGAGACTATTTCATGGATTAGATATATAGTGTAGATTGGGTTGAGGCCATATAACATATTAATGGAGTTTATTATGGGCCACTCTACTAGAGGGCCCTAGAGGATAGATGTCTTCTGACTGTGATGATGATGGGTATCTCATATTTCATGATACCAAATTTGATTAATGGCTAGTTTCCATGTGTGTTATTGGGAGTGATGATAAAGATGATTCTAGGGGGTATGATTTTTGGATGGGCCCCAATGTTATTGGTATAGATATATAGAGAGATATGGGCCTTTAGTACATGAAGATGATATGGGATTAGTGTTAGCTTCATGCTCCATTGTTGGTCATATGAGCATATACGGGTACTAAGACCTCTTAGGCTTTCATGGGATGGATATGCATTGATTGACTAAAGGGTTGGTTTCATGAGGTGGCAAGGTGATTATGTAGTTACCAGAGTTGGTGATGGATCTAGAGATATATAATTGTTTTGAGATGCCTTAGAGGGCTTTGTGGTAGTAGATATTGTATAGAGGGTTTATGTGAGTTGGCCTCTCTAGATAGGTTATTGGTACCACACACTATCATTAAAATGTTGGTGGTAGGTTTATGGTAGATGGGATGAAGAGACTGAGTGTATCTCATTAGATCGACTATAAAGGTAGTTTAGGCTAGTACAAGATACCTCATTAAATGTACCTTGATATCAGAGAGAGGAGGTAGAGTACCCACTACCAAAGCCATAACTAGATGTAATTAGGTTAGATTATGAGGAGATTCAAATGAAAGATCTTATATATGATGATAGGGTTATAGATTCATACATGGGATGATACCAAGCCATGTATGCAGGCATATATTTTGTATGGGGAGTTGGGGGCCAACAAATGATGGATGTTGATCCTACACAGGTACATGATAGAAGACCGAATGACTAGATGATAATATCCCTTATAGTATCACAGGCCTAGGTGACATGTTTTTAGGGATAGGTGATGGAATTTTAGGCATAGATATCCACTTTACAAGGGTAGGCTTCCAATTTGATAGGTGATCATGATTAGGTAAGAGCTACTCTTGGGGTGGTTACATAAGAGAGGGACTATTTGAGATAGAGAGATGGGGTGACCATAATAGCTAGAGGATCAATCAACTCAATTTTAAGGGCATGGTATTTGACAACCATGAAAGAGCTCAAATATTATGAGGTTATGGTATTAGACCAATTTCAAGATGCAATGAGATATGATGAGTATAGGTCCAGCGTAGTTGAGGTTCTAACACTAGCTATACTAGGTTAGTGGCCATTAACTGCATTGCAAGTAGGTATATTAAGAGGTCCACCACTAGATGGTGGGGCAAGTGAAGGTGGTTCTAGTTATAGTAAACATGTACCTTGAGATATGATACTTGTATGATGTAGATTTTGGTAAATATTTTTATACTAGCCTGCATTTCGATGAGGCGAGATGTATTTATAAGAGAGACACAAATTGTCACATGTATAATTTTGTATTATGATGATGTTTATGACTATACTTATGATGATGTTTTATATTCATGTCAATCATGTGGATTAGGATGCTGATGTTGTTTTTTTTAATTCATATTATGATTATGATGATGTTTATGATTATGCTTGTGATTATGGTTATGAAGATTACAATGTGATGTTGATTTTGATGATTAGATTCATGATTATTGTTTATGATCTATTAGTTTAGGTATGATTATGATTATTATGATGATGATGATGGTGTCATTATGCTTATAACTATGTTGATTAGGATGTTGATGTTGATTTATAATTACGATAATGTCATGAGTATTTTTGGTTATGACTGTGTTTATGTTGATTGGCTAGTTGAGGCATGCTGATGATAATGTGGTGATTGGACTATTTTAATTATATTTATTTTAAAAAATGGATGTGATGATATTTTGGGTGATGCATTGAGACATATAAAAACATTTTATTAGTATAATATGATAGCATAGTGGACAAGTTTGATGTGATAATATTTTTGCAATTGGTATTGGTACGATGTTATTGTGTTGAAGTGATCAGTATTGGTTTGATGTAATTGTTTTAGGAGGAGAGGGTTCAAGATTGTTTTAGTCATGATAATTTTTGACCATGTGGAAATAAAATAAATAAAAACACACATGTTCACATGTCCCAAGAAATGGATAAAAAAGAGGAATATTGCTCTAATTAACAAGAACCTAACAATACAAAACCATAGTTGGATCAACTTAGTGAACACAAGACCATTAAGTGCTTCAAAATATCATGATTTGATTTAAAACAAGGGTGTCTTGTTCACTTCATATCAAATAAGCTCATAGTTGATTGAGTTTAGGGGGGACTGAAGGAAATTTGGGTGATTTATAGGAGGGTGAATGGTAAGAGGTAACCTGATGTGGGTTAGCTTACCCCCTCTATAGGTGACTAAAAATTTGTAGTAGATAAGTTCATGCCTTAATATGAGACGTAGATTCATCAATGTGGGAATTCTACCAATGCCATGTATAAGAGATGATTGTGGCTTATTTGGATTTTTATAGACTTTTATTTATTGCTTTTGATTTTTGATTGAATTGTTGAATCTGATCAATGTGGGAAGCTTCAAATTATTATTCTTAGCCATCCTTCAAGGGAGTGGTCTAAAATTTGGTTTTTTTTATAACTCTCCTTTAAGGGAGCAATTTATTATTAAGTAATTTTGAATTATTAGTTAGCTATCCTTCAAGGGAGTAGTCTACAATAATATAATTTTGAATGTGAATTCATACATGGATAAGTTTGCTTTGGCTTAAAGGTCTACCCATATGGAGGCAAGACTTTATAAAAAAATATTATTTGGTAAATAAAATGGATGGGTTGAGAAACAACTGATCATGGGATTCCATCTATAGAGAGATGAAATGTATCCATGATAATCATGTTATGGGTAGAGCTAAGCTACCCATACTTAGGATTAAGTTTTATCTATTATGGATGAATCACACTATTCTAAGTCATAATCAATTATTGCCAAGATGAAAAGGGAAATGTAGGTGAGAGGTGGGAAAAGGTCTTATGAACCAAGGGATGAGCTTAAGTTAGACACAAAAGTGAGTTTGATCTTATTTCAATAATAGAAAGGATGCAAATGTGAAGCATTGTTAGGCTCAGGTTCTAGTTTGCCTTCAAGAGAGGACAGATGATAAGCACCAAATCTATACTTATGGGTTATAATGTAGGTTCTAAACCAATTTAAAATTAAATTACCTATTTTTGTCTTTTTGATGTTAGTGAAATGTTGATTTTATTTTAGAATGAGGTATTTGATGTTGAATTCTTGATTTTTCAAATGTTTGATATATGCATGCTTAGGTTTGTTATAGGCTCAAGTTTTGGTTTGCCTTCAGGAGAGGACAAATGGTAAGCACAAAATCCATAGTTATGGGTTATAATGTAGGGTCCAAACCAATTAAAAATGAAATTGCCTTTCTTGGTCTTCTCAATGTTATTGACATGTTGATTTTCTTTGAGAATGAGGTATTTGATGTTGAATTCTTTATTTTTGAAAGGTTTTTTATATGTGTGCTTGATTTAGTCTTGATAGACATCAAGATGATTGAGCATGGCAAGGTAATGCTCATTAAAAAGCTTGAGGCCCATGTTGCATTCTTGATGATAGTCTCTTTCAAAGAGTATTTCATGCAAGGATATGCAAAATGATGGAATTTGGATTTCAAGAGGCAAGATTGCCTCATCTCTAAAGATGAGAGAGAAAGGTGTTGCACATGTAGTAGTTTGGATACTATTACGATAGGCCCAAAAAGTTAATGGGAATGGAGGTGTCAATATTGAACAGAAGTACTAACCATTTTTGTGATCATTATGATGAGTTTTTTGATTAAAATCTTCTACTTGTCCATTGTCTTGTGGATGATAAGGTGAGGAAAAGCTTAAATTTATGCCAAAAGTATCATAAAGCTCTTGGATTGTCTTATTTTCAAATGACTTCCCATTATCAATGATGATTTTATGGGGGACATCGAAGTGATAGATGATGTGGTGGTCGATGAAGTTAGTGATCCTTTCAGCTTTGCTTGATATAAGTGGTATGGCATCCACCCATTTGGTGAAAAATTCCATGGTAGTGATGATATATTGATGTTGTTGAGAAGAATGGGGTTTGATTTCCCCAATAAGGTCAAGTCCCCATTATGAGAAGGGCCAATAATCTTGAGATATCTAAAGACCATGGGGAGGTGTGTGATGAAGGTTAACATTTTTTTGACAATTAATGTATTTCTTGACATAATCACAATAGTATTAATTAAGTGGGGGCCAATAATAACCTAGGTAAAGGATACATTTGGCTACATGTAGGACATGAAAGTGTTCCATAAAAATGCCATCATGGGCCTCATTGATGGCATGAGAAGCCTCATGAATATGGAGACAATGGAGAAGGATGTCATTAAAATATAATTTTTAAAGGATTCCTCTTATAGTGGTTTAATGAGTGGTACCTTGGGTAAAATCTCTATAAGTATTCTTTGAAAGATCAGAGGGGAGAATGTAGAGCTTAAAGTAATTGAAAATTTGATCATTTAAAGTGTCAAAATTTGATGTTTCCACTCTAAAAATGGTAAGTAGATTAGAGAAAATATAATATGGTGTGACAAAATAGTTGATGGTAATAAATAGTTTGGACCTAGTTGGTTGAGATGGAATTTAGGATGCAAGGGATGCCATTGTGTCCACAAATTTATTGGTTGATCGAGGGATGGATTGGATAATGTAATGATCAAATTATGCCAAAATCACATCTACAAGTTCTTTTTACTTCAAAAAGATAGTGTTTTTACACTGAAGATACATTAACCTAGTTAATGACTAGTTAGGAGTCACCAAAGACACCGATTATTTTAACTCCTAAAGATAGGGTGGTTTGAAGACCTATGACTAAGGCTTCATATTCCACTACATTATTTATTAAATAAAAGTTAAGTTTAAAAGAAAGAGGAAGAAGTTCTCCATCAAGAGGAATGATGACTATCCCAGTACCTCCACCATTTTGGCACTTCAAGCCGTCAAAAAACATGGTCATTTGATGGGGTGCTTACTCTTGGGAAAGGTTTAAAGTAGACTCATTAGGAATGGGAAGATGTATTTGTTCATTATCAGGTAGAGGATCTTTGGGTAATTAATCAACAATAACCTATAGTTTAATGGATTTTTATGGTAGGAACTCAAGATCAAACTCAACTAAAAGAATGAGCCACTTATCCATACATTGGTTTTGATATGGCCTAGAGTGCATATAATTGAGAGGTTAAGTGTTAGTAATGACATAGTTTTTGTGATTAAGAAGATAATGAATAAATTTATAGGATACAAATAATAAGCCAAGGCAACAATTTCTGGGATGGGTACATCAAATTTCATATTCGATTAGGGTGTGGTTGATGTAATAGACAACCTGCTCTTTATTTTATTCATCATGATGTGTGAGAATTATATAGAGGGAATGGTTTGTGGTAGATATATATAGTTAAAAGGGTTGATCATCCTTAGGAGGGTTGAGGATAGGTGGAGATAGAAGGTACGACCTTAATTCAATCAAAGGATTGTTGGCATTCTTTGGTCTATTTAAAGGAAACATCCTTCTTGAGGAGATGGTGGAAGGGTTGGAATTTGTTTGATTATTGGGAGATAAAGCATAGGATTGATTGAAGCTTTCCTTATAGGATAAAAAATTGGGTAAGATTTATGGGAGGTAGCATCTCTAAAATGGCTTTGACCTTGGTAGGATCTATTTCAATTCTATGAAGGGAGATGATGTAGCCAAGGAGTTTTCTTAATAAGGCTTCAAAGATACACTTTTTGGGATTTAGCTTGACATTGTAATGGATTAATCATTAAAATGTGATGGAAATAATAACTATGTGGTCTTAGTAATATTTATATTTCATTATAATATCATCTACATAGTCCTTGACAATTTTATGAATGAGGTCATGAAAGATATAGGTCATGGCCTACTAATAGGTTACCTTTGTATTCTTTAATCCAAAATGCATGACCCTATAGTAGAAGGTTCCCCATGGGGTGATAAAATAAGCTGTATACTGATCTTTAGGGATAATAAAGATCTAATTATATGTCAATAAACTATCCATGAGAGATAAGATTTCATGGTCAGCCATGAGATCAATAAGTTGGTTGATATTAGGTAAAGGAAAATCATCTTTAGGGCAGGTGAGATTGAGTCCACAAAATTCAATGTAGAGGTGAAGGCCCCCTATGTGTTTGGTTATGGGAATGATGTTAAAAACCCATTGTGGGTAGTCAGGATAGATAAAGTTAATGGATATAAGGCATTGAAGTTTTTCTTTGATGAAAAGAGCTATATGGGGATGCATATGGTGATGTTTTTGCTGAACTAGCTTAACCTTAGGATGGGTGATGATGTTATGGTGAGAAATAGAAGGATAAATTCTAGGCATGTCTTGATAGGACCAAGAAACTTTTATGCTATAGTCATAAAGGAAAGAAGGTTAATCTTGTTTCTCTTCAGGGGTTAATATTGGGTAATTTTCATGATGTGAGGGTCTTCCTGAGTTCCCAAGTTGACATCAACAATTGATTCATCTAGCATTGTTTGGTTCTTAAGAGGGAGGGATTTATGGATAGAGTAATCCCCCACACTGAGGTAGGTGAGAATAGAATTTTCATCTTGATGTTGGATGGTGTTGATGGTGGGATAATTGTATTCAATCATTTATAGGTAAATGAGAGGAAGAGTTTTAGTTTGGTTGTCTTTGTGATAGGTTAGGGGGGCCTAGACTAATAGTGTTGATCAAAAAATAAAAGTTAGTTGGGATTATGTCAATTTCATAGATTGGGAAGATGGGGTTGGTGAGGATGGAATTTATTTGGTAGTTATATAAATGGGTCTAGGTGATGTGGGATCTTCTAGTGGTTCAAACCCAAGACTAAAGAACTCATGAGGTTTTTGGGTTTTAATAATGGAAAAATCATGAGGTCCTTATTTATAAATGCCAAGTCCAAATCCATTCCAAGTGCATCAATAAATGTGGGTTTTTGAAAAGTCTAATTTGCTTAGATAAAAAAAGTTAGAGATAAATCATGGGGTACATGGAGTGTTAGTGGGAGCTAGAAGTAGTTGAGCAAGTCCCCCATAGGTAAAATTCATTCAATTGTTGGGAACCCCAAAGGGTATAATGGTATTGATGTTGGGTCATAAGAAGGGTAATTTTGAAGATCCCCATATTCATGTAGAGTAGGGAAGGAATCTAAAGTGAGAAGATGATATTCCCCTAGTGAGATTCCTTGAAATGTTCATTACAAGGGGTCTTCCACTAGAATTTGTGATGAAGGAATAGATGAGCTAGTGGATGCTACATCATTATGTTGGAGGGAAATGTTATTGATGGTAGGTGCTGAGTCAGTTTGATTAGAAGTTTTTTGTGAGGTAGATGAAGGAGGAATAAGAATTTCATTAGGATGATATGTCATATTGCATGAGGCAAAGGGACTAGGATCAACTTTGATTGTAATAACTTGTCATGCATGTTCAAATTTGATGCATCAGTGTAAATTGGAAGGGACACAACTTAATTTTTAGATCTAAGGGAATTTTAGTAAGACATTATAATAAAACTCACCCTTGATAATGTAAAATAATTCAATAATGGTTCAAGGTCCCAAATAGATGTGGATCACCATGATCCCTAAGGTAATTTACAAGGTATCATTAAAAGAATGAAGGACCACTGTACTCTTATACAAAGGATATAAGAGGTTATGAATCATTGGGTTAAACCTCTATGGAATGAATATCCTCCATTAATGCTTGATGAGATTGAGGTAAAGTGTTGATTAGATTGTAAAGACTCATTTTCATTAATGTTTGGAAAAGTTATTTTAGCACAAGCTATTGGATAAATGGAGAAGGGTTTGGAGATGGAGACCCTAAAATGGAGACTTTAGGTATTGATATTTATGAGGGTGGAGATAGAGATGATTGGGTTTGGTTGGTAATTTGGGAGATTAAAGGGTAAGTCTAGGGGATGGTTACATTGGGTAACCATATGAATGGTGTGGATAAGGGGACTTGATATATGATTTGGTTCTTCCTCTTTTCTATTTAGTGAGGGTGATGGAGTAGGTGCTTGTTGGATGGGTTGGCTAAGTAATGGAGTAGATGATGGGCTCAATGTTGGTTCCTCTAGTATATCATCTTCATCCAAAAGGCTATGAATAATTGTTTGGAGAGATTTCAGTTCTCTATATCATGTCCAAGATTCCTATGGTAAATAAAAATCAAACTATCCTTGATCTAGGTTAGTTTAGGTTTGGTTAGGGTCAAAAGGTTTGATTGGAGGTAGGCTAATAAAAGAGGTTTTCAACAACCCTTGAAAAATAGTTGTGTAAGACTCTAACATAGGTGTTGTAGGTAAGGGGTTTTGGAGTCAAAGGGTGAGAAATTTATTAGGCATAGCCTTCTTTATGGAATCATTATCTAGAGGAATGATTTTGGTTTGGGGTTTCAATTGGGTTTGCATGGATATGATCAGTTTGGGGGTAGGTGACTTGGATGCTGAAGTTTTTGATTATGAAGGTTTGGTTAAAGGTGAGAAGGTAGATGGGGACATTTTGGATAGGAATAATGAATAACTAGAAGTTTTGGTGGTTATAGGTAGAGAAAATGGAGATGGTTTCTTAGAATAATAATAGATAATGATAATGGTAGAAGGATGGGGTTCTAAAATGAAAGGTAGGCTGAAAGGAGGTGGTATGGGTCTATTTTATGGTATATGTTTAGGTAGTCCTTTCTTAATAATGGAGTTAATTATATTTTGATTTTGTGGGTTTGATAGAGTTATCTTAAATGAGGGTGAGTGTGACTAGGAGTGGGAAGAATCCCTAGATTCTTAATTGGTTTGGTGAAAAAAAAACATAAGGTGATTAGAAAATTTTAGATGGAGGTGCTTGATATGGTTTATTTATGACTTTAGATGAGTTAGTTGGTGGGGTGGTAATGGCAGGTTAAGGTGTGGGATCCAAATAAGTCAAAGAGTCATATTTTATTTGACAAGGAAGGATAAGTCTATGCCAAAAAATGGATCTAACAAAGTTAGGTTGGGATGTGAACTCTAAAATTTGGACTAACCTAGATTAGGGCTTATAAATAGGTGTAAGTCCTTGATCATTAATCTAAAATATTAATCCATTTGGTCAATAATAAGTAATGGTTTCAGTATTAGTACCATTGGTGGAAGGTATGGTTGTAGTTTTGGTATTGGTGGGAGGCTCCAAAGGTGGTAATTGGGTAGATGACGTAGAGGTATTTTAGGGAATGGCTTCCAAAGAGGGCATATATGGTTCCATAATGGGAGAGGTAGCTATGGTTTCTTATTTATCTTGGTCATACAAATAAGTAAGTAATTCCACCACTTGGATTGGAGGGGTGGAGGAATTGGTTGAAGCAATAGTTATCTCCTTGGGTGTTTCCACCAAAAGAGAGGTAGACAAAGTTATGGTTGCACCAATTTTAGAGAGAGAGGCAGTTGATTCCTTCATTTGGGTCTATAAGGAATAGATGGTGGGTTGGATTCCTTTATTTAGGTGATATAGGTAATGGTCTATTTAATAATGGGAAAATTACTAATTACATTTATTATAAGTGCCTCATGTGAGTTAGATGATTCAGGTTTATTGTCATGATGTTGCATGGAAGGAGCATGATTCATGAAAGGATTATGGAAAATGTCAAGAGATTGATTAAGGAGTGAATTGGGGTTATAAAACATGATCTCTCTATTATTAATTATGTTTTGGACATGAATTTTAAAGGTATTATATCTATTAATGTCATGTCTAATAGTTTAGTGAAAGGCACATGGTCATTTTTGTTATACCACCTAGGTATGGGGTGAGAAGAATCAAATTATTGGGGTGGTTTAATTGGTGGAAGTTGGATAAGGCTAGATTTGAGTATCTTATCCAAATTAGATGCATATGACTCCCTAATGGTATTATATTTTTGTGGATGGGATCAGTTTTGAGTTCAATTTTGTGGATAAGAAGATTTGGAAGAATTATTATGATGTGAATGGTTAATAGATAGAGGTCGGAAAAAGTTTTTAGAACAACCACATTTTTAGATGTTTTTGCTTTGGTATTAGATTTTTTAGTGGTTTTGGTAGAGGAAGGGTCATTGGGTTTAAAAGTAAAATTTTTATTACATAACATCAATTTCCCTTCATTAATGACATGGTTTTCAAGTTTTTTTGCCATTATGAATGCCTCATGAAATGTTCAAAAACTTTGAACTTGAAGAGTAGGTGAAATATGCTTAGAAAATCCTCAAGAGAAAATTTCAATTACTTTAGATTGGGGTAGGGTGAAGGATAGTTCATTGATGAGGACTCATCATCTAGTCATAAAATCAACAATTCACTCGTCATGAAATTGTTTGATAGAGTAGAGGTCAGTTATGGAAACCTTTTTAGTTGTGTTTGTTGAGAAATGTTCTAAAAATATTTGGGTTATTTTGGAAAAGAAGAATATGGAATGTTTAGGGAGAGAACTATACCAATCAAGGGTAGGTCCTGATAAAGACATTGGGAAGGTTTGGAGGAGGAGAGCATCATCATATGTGATCAAGTAACAAGAGTGATGGAATGCTCTAAAATTTTGATGGGGATCCTCCTTGACTTGGAATTTGGAAAATTTAGGAAATTCCCAATAAGGATCATAAGAGTCAATGGGAACAGATAAATGGATAGGTTCATTGCAAATTTGGTCATGAGATAGAAGTTTATGAGATCAGTAAATAGATTATTCCAAGTTAATCATTTTTTTAATTAACATATTAATTAAGTCTAGTTGAGGTTGGGAAGATGCATAATTGAGGGGTACATTTTGTTAGGGTTGAGTGGCAGTTATATAAGGATAGGTGGTAGAAGGCATTAAAGTGGTCACATATTGATAAGTAGTAACAAAAGGTTGAGATGATGCTACATATAATTTGATTGGTGTAAATGATTGGGTGGAGGGAGGTATGTACCCATATTAGTAGGCTTGAATAGGTACTTTTTGGTGGATGGATATAGGTTGACTCATAGGTATGGTTGAGGTGGAAAGTGGGGTAGGGTAGGTTGAGGTTGGGTGGTGACTCTAGTGATGATAGGTGGAAGTGTTTGAGGTATAAAAATTAGTAGATTATAAAATGGGGTAGAAGTTAGTGGATTTGTCAAGATAAAGGGAAGGGAAGAATCAGGGGTAGAAGATAACCCCATGGTAGGGGGAGCATAGGTAACTAGAGGTAGAGTTGATCCTACATGTGAAGTGTGGGGTGTGGTAAGAGGTGTTTGGTTTGAGGTTGAAATATTGGATAGGTTTTGGTTAGTGGAAGTATATGGGATGTTGTAAGAATAAGAGGCTTGTATTAGCGAGGGATGGGTTGAGGTAAACCCCACTATAAGATAGGGAGGCATACTATATGGAGGATCCATTAGAGGTACCAAATAAATAGAGGTATTATTGGGTAAGCTATTAAGATAATGTTGAAGGTTACTTAGACTATTTTAAAAGAAGGCAACAAAGTCTACATCACCCTAAAAAACAACTAGAATCTGGGTAGGAGGAGTAAAAGAATGAGGGGAACCCTCAACATCAAAAGTGTACTCCATGGAGGAGGAAGAAGATGGTGGTAGTTGGTTGGCTTGATTTATCAATTGTTATTTAGTAAAGACCATATGAAAAATTAGGGGTATTATAATGAAAATCACACCTCAAATAAGGAACAACTAAAAAGAATTCAAAGAAATCAATACATACACTAAAAGTGCATTTATCCTAGGATTCCTTTTAAGTTTATTTTGGCATATTCCCTGAAGAGCGTGAAGAGGGAGTTTGGCTTGTAAATGGGGTAGTAAAGAGGTAGTCTATGGCTAGGTTCAAGTTTTTTAGGTTCTCAAGAGATAAAAAACTATGTTTAACTTTAGTACATGGCTTGATATTGGGGCCAAACTCCTCACTTCATAGTCCAACAATGATAAGAGTATTAGTTACTTAGCAAAAATTTGCTGAGTTTAGAGTTTATACTCAACTAGAGATCTAATTTGGTTCTCCCCTTGGTGGTGAAATTTAAGTAGGATAGCTGGGGAGGAGTAAGGTTACCACTAGGTGATGAAATCCGAGTCTGGCATTATCTCAGGTATGTTTAGATGTTTGTTTTGTGAAAGTGATTTGGTTTGTGTAATGTAAGTAAATTATGATTCAATTATAATGTATTTAATTTAGTTAAATTACCTATAATATTCAAGGAGTTGATGTCTATATATGGTTTATTTTAATCCCAAAAAAGAAATTTGTAGATTTCATTCAATGAGCAAATAATAAAGGGAGAAAAGGGAACTTGGGTCCCACTAGGCATGCTAAAGTGTTTCATTTTATTTTTCTAATTAATTCATTTTAAAATTAAATAAAATAAAGATAGTTATATGGTGTGTAGAAGAATACCTAGTAGAATGCATGCATGAATCTAGATGAATGTGGGAACTCATCTTTGGCTAGGAAGGAATAACCTATAAATCATAAGAAACGCTTGAAAGGGGGTTGTTAGATGGATGGTTGAGTGGATTTCATAGAATGAGATAGATCGAAGAAGTGTAATGCTTTTTAGGAGGCTATCAATCCACCTTTTATGACTATTAAGTTTGAAAGGATAAAAAGAAATGAAACTTGCATTCAATGATAGAAATGTAAATATATGCAAGAAAGAAAAGATAAATTGATTATTAAAATAAAATGATTAAACATTATGCTAAGGTGGTTAGAGTGTGGTCTAGAAAATTAGGGAAGTTTTTGTTGTCACAGGGAAACATAGAATGTGGGGTTTTATCTAAGGCAAAGGTATTAAAATAGCTTGCTAGAAAATTATGCCATAGTGAAAAATTGATGGTTGGAGAAACTACCGATGGTTTTGGAAAACCATTTGTAATTAGGAAACCATCAATGATTGAGGCAAATCATTCATATTTTATAAACCATGCGTAGTTACATGTACAATTCTAATAATGGGTAAAATAGAAAGTACAAACTAGGTTTTTGTGTTGGTAGAGGTTTGGTTATGAGATAGGAAGCTAAAAGTGGGATGGTAATAACTCTAATGGATCAAAGGGATTAGGAAAAGGATAGATTAAAACAAATGAGTATAGAATACCTAAAACTTGGTGAGGGAATCCCAGAATGATTTGACTCAAGTAATGGTACTTTAGGCCTTTGAATGTGGTTTTGATAGAGCTTTGGATCACCAATGATATTGATTGCTAAAAAGATGATGGATACCTATAAGATAAATTGAATGCAAATTACTTGTTTGTCTCTCCCTTTTCACTTCCTCCTCTCTCTTTTTTATAAGTAAAAGTTGTTATTTTTAATAGAAGAAGTTAGTAATTTGATTGAGGATAAAGTTGCCAAATCTCATAGCTTTAAAATCTTGTTTTAAAGGTAAGTTTATCTTTTGAGATTTACTAATCTTGCATAAGAGATGGCAATGATTTTAAAGTTTTAAAGTAAAAAATGAGGACCTAACTATCGATGGTTTAGGATAACCGTCGATGGTCAAATGACCAAAGATACTTGGTGAGAAAAATTGGGAACTAAATGATGTGTTAGGTGGGGGGTTTAATAAGGTTAAATTATAAATGTGTCTAATGCGCTAGATGGTCAACTAGACATGAGGTTAGACAAGGGTCCAAAGTAGCCCTACATCAAAAAATATCATGTGAAATTTTTAGGTGTCTATGTTTTGCCCCTTTTTGTTGTGTATCTTTAAGTAAGCTACAAAAAAAAAATTTGAGGCTAGTCAAGGTCTAGGTCTAGTTGCCCCAAGGGTGGGAAAAGGTATTCCCCCTCAAACCTAAAGATGATTCAAGTGAAAGTGAAATCAAGTTGAGGTTTGATAAAAGGGTAAATGGGTGTTCACAAGGTGGGTGATATATAAATATGTTGGGTCATTTGAGATGTGCATATGTGAACCAAATACAACTAAGAGTGATAGTCAAGATTAAACAAAGACTAAAATTATTAATGTTATAAAATAAGATCGAGGTATAAAAGGACAAGATAGGGTAATTGATCCACAATATTAGTCATAGCTGATCAAGTCATGCATATCAAGCCATCTAGATAGGGTTGGTATGGGTGGCAGGTATCCGAGTTAAGAAGTGCTACTATGAAACAACATAAGTGGTTAGGTAGTGCATGAGGTATTGAAAATTTTAAATGGTAAACATTGGAAAAATTTGTTAGACTAGGCAAAGTACCATGTAGAGGTATCACAAAACATGCAAAGAGGTCTAGTCAAGATCAACCAACACTGAGGTGAACATGGTGTAATATTTGGTGGGTTTGGGATTAGGTGAGGGGTGGCCAAGATAACTCTAACTACAATAGGCAAGTGGATGTTTCCTATATAGTTCCATGGATATAGTATCCAAAAATAACTTCAAGAAAAATGTAGTTTTTGAAAGGATTTGGCTGAGGAGGAAGGGTTATTTTTTTGAAAAAGTTTAGAAAAATGTGAGGGACCCTAACTATCAATGGTTAGGGTGCCCTAAGTGTCAACCATCAATGGTTTTCTAACCATCAATAGTTAGCTTAGATCTATAAAAACCACATAGTAAAAAGTAAATATAATAAATATTGTTACTAATTATTGACCTTGGTGAATAGTGTTTGGTGATTGAGCAATTTGGACTATTATGTGGAGTGTGGAACTTGTTAAGGTAGAAAGTGGTGATTGGGTTAGTGTGTGTGTTCAAGTGTTTGATAGATGCAAGGAGGAAAAGGATGCAACTAATTAGTGGTGTGAGAGCTTCGTCCATGCCATTGCTCATGGAATGAGGTAGATCTTTTTTTAAAACTAGTAAAATAGGTGAAATAAAAAGATAGCGAGTGATTATTGGTAGGGGAAGTAGTGTACTATTGATTTAAAACCCATAAGCCTAGGCTAGGATGCCCTAAACCTAGGTTGTGAGAAAATGGTTGAAAATATTTGTAAAACTAAAAGTGGTGGAATGGGGGAAGGTGAATAGGGTTGAATAGGATAATAATAAATGTAGTTTTTGTATTGTACAATCGATTGGGCTAACTAGGTGGGAGGGTTTTGCCATCGATTGTCACACATAATGATCATTAATGTTTCAACCTAACCATAATTGGTTGATATTAGGGGTCAATAGGAGTCTAGGGACCATTAACAATTCCATAAACCATCTATGATTGGAAAATATGGCTAATGGGTTAGTGCAAAAGGTGCACACGTGGGAAATACATAATGTATAAAGGAGATTGTAAATGGGAAAAAGTGTAAAGTAGGTAGAAATATAAAAGAGTGTAGTATAGGAAGAGTTTGTAGGTTAATATGGGAAAAAGTTCTTGAGATGTGAAAATATGCACAAATAAAGGTAAAGGGTGTTTGTTAGGTAGTAGAGGTCAGAGTAGAAGGGTTAACACTAATGTGATTATTTTGTAGGCCTGGGAGTGGACTCAGATGAGGGACTGAGTCCCAAAGATATTTTCCAAGGTTCGAGATGGGATGATAGATGCTATGTAAAGGAAAATGGAAGATGTGGGCTTAGGTACCATGAGGCATTACCATCACCTACCATGAGACATGGTGATGATTATGGCAGTCATTGAGATATAGGATCCTACCACAAATACATTCCTATTATCTACTGGGGATATGTCCATTCTACTAAAGGACATCTATAGGGTCACTTGGATTTTGATTTAAGTAGATCCTATATACCACATTGAGAGTGATGAGTGAGACTATTTCATGGATTGGATATATGGTATAGATCAGGTCAAGGTTAGATACCATACTGGTGAGTTTGTTATGGGCTATTATACTAGAGGGCCTTAGAGGATATATGTATTTTGACCATGATGATGATGAGTATATCTTACGTTATGGTATTATATTTGAGTAGTGGCCTATTTCCATGTGTGTTATTAGGAGTGCTAATGGAGATGCTTCTAAGGGGTATAATTTTTGGATGTGCCCCAGTGTTGTTTGTGTAGATATATAGAGAAATCTAGGCCTTTAGGGCATGGAGATGATATGGGATCAATGTCAACTTCATGATTTATTTTTGGGAATATGAGCATATATATTTGTTAATACCTCTTGGGATTTCATGGGTTAGATATGCACTAACTGACTAAAGGGTTGGTTTCATGAGGTGGTGAGGTGATTATGCATATACCAAAGCTGGTGGTGGAGCTAGAAATATAGATTTGTTTCAATATGCATTGGATGGGTTGGTGCTATCAGACATTGTATAGAGTCCTTATGTGAGTTGGCCTATATATATAGGTTATAGGTACTACATGCTATCATTACAAAGTTGGTGGTGGGTTTATGGTAGATGGGATGGAGAGATTGAGCACATCCCAATAGATCAAGTATAGAGGTAGTTTGGGATGGTAAAAGATACACCACCAAATTTACCTTGATATTAGAGGGAGGAGGTAGAGTACCCACTATCAGAGCCATAGCTAGATGTAATTATGTTAGATTATGAGGAGCTTCCAGTGAGAGATATTATAAATGATTTTAGGGTTATATATGGATACATGGGATAAGACCAAGGTAGGTATGTGGTTATAGGTTTTAGATGGGGATATGGGGGCCAAAAACCTATGGATGTTTATCCTACATAAGTATAAAGTGGAAGAATAGATGACTAGATAACAATAGCCCTTATAGTGACACAAGCCCAGGTGACAAGTTTAGAGGGATTGGTGAAAAGATTATATGCATAGATAGTCACTTTATAGGGGTAGGTTTCCACTTTGCTAGGTGAGCATAATAAAGTGAGAGCCACTCTTGGGGTGGTCACACAAGAGAGGGATTCTTTGAGATAGAGAGGTGGGGTGACCACAATAGCTAGAGGATCAACCAACTCAATTTCAAGGGCATGGTATCTATCCACCATGTAAGAGATCAAATATTATGAGGCTATGGTGCTAGCCTAGCTGCTAAATGTGATGAGATATAGGGAGTATAGGTCCAACCTAGCTGGGGGTCTAGTAGTAGCTACATTGAGTTAGTGGGCATCAACTATAGTGCAGGTAGGTACATTAGGTGGTCCACTAATAGATAGTGGGGTAGGTGCAGGTGGTTCTAGTTTTGGTACCCCATGTCCTTGAGATATGATACTTGTATGATGTATATTTTGGTATGTATTTTGATACTATCCTATATATCAATGAGGTAAGATGTATTTATGAGAGAGACACATATTATGACATGTATTATTTTTGTATTATGATGATGTTTATGATTATACTTATGATTATGTTTTATGCTCATGTTGATCATGTGGATTAGGATGTTGATCTTGTTTATGATTATTCATGTTATGATTATTCTAATGTTATGATTATGCTTGTGATTATGATAATGAGGATTACGATGTGATGTTGATTTTGATGATTATAATCATTCTTGTTATTTATGATCTATTAGTTTATGTATGAGGATTATGTCATTATGGTTATAACTATGTTCATTAGGATGTTGATTTTGTATGATTATGATTATGTCATGAGTGTTTTTGGTTATGACCATGTTTATGTTGATTGGCTAGTTGAGACATGATGATGATAATGTGGTGACTGGACTATTTTAATTTAAGTTAGTTCAAACAATGGATGTGATGATATTTTGGGTGATGCATTAAGACATATAAAAATGTTTTATTAGTATGTTGTGATAGTGTAGTGGATAGGTTTGATGTGATAATATTTTTGGGATTGGTTTGATGCTATTGTGTTGATATAATTGAGATTGGTTTCATGATATTATTTTGGGATGAGAGGTTACAAGATTGTTTTGGTCATAATAATGTTTGACCATGTGGAAAGAAAACAAAGAAAAACATAAATGTTCACATGTCCCAAGAAATGGATAAGGAAGAAGTATGTTGTTTTGATTAGCAAGAACCTAAAAATGAAAAACCATAGTTGGATCGACTTAGTGAACACAATCCCATAGAGTGATTCACAAGAGCATGTTTTGATTTAAAATAAGGGTGTCTTGATGACTTGATATCAAGTAAGCTCATAGTCCCTTCAATTTAGGGAGGAGTGATGGAAATTTGGGTGATTGGTAGGAGGGTAAATGGTAAGCGGTAACTTGGTGTGGGTTAGCTTACCCATTAAATAGGTGACTAAAGAGCTGTAGTAGACAAGTCCATGCCTTATTATGAGATGTAGACTAATCAATGTAGGAATTCTACCAATGCCATATAAAGGATCTGATTGTGGCTTATTTGGATTTTGATAGATTTTTTTATTAATTTTTCTTTTTGATTAAGTTCTTAGAGCTGATCGATGCAAGAATCATCAACTGATTATACCTAGCCATCCTTCAAGGAAGTGGTCTAAAATTTGATTTTTGAATACCTATCCTTTAAGGGGTAGTCTATTATTAAGCAATTTTGAATTATTATATAGCTATCCTTCAAGGGAGTAGTCGATAATACTCTAATTTTGAATGTAAATTCAAACATGGATAAGTCCACTTAGGCTTAAAAGTACATCCATATGGAGGGAAGAATTTAGCACAAAAATGTATTTAGTAAATGAAAGGGATAGGTTGAGAAAAAATTGATCATGGGATTCTATCTATAAAGAGATGAAAAGTATCCATGATAACCATGTTATGGGTAGATTTGAGGTACCCATACTTAGGATTGCATTTTACACAGTTCTAAGTTATAATCAATTGTTCCCAATAAGAGAAGGGAAATGTAGGTGAGAAGGATGAAAAGGTCTCATAAACCATGGGAAAAGATTGTGTTAGACACATAATTGAGTTTTATCCTATTTGAATAATAAAAATGACACATATACAAAGTGTTGATAGGCTTAGTTTCTAGTTTTCCTTTGAGAGAGAATAAATGGTAAGCACAAGATCCATACTTATGGGTTATAATGTAGGGTCCTAACCAATTCAATGAAAACTTTCCTTTCTTGTCCTTCTCCATGTTAGTGACATGTTTATTTTATTTTAGGATGAGGTCTCTAATGTTGAATTATTGCTTTTTAAAATGTTTATTATATATGATTTTGATTCTCTCTTGATAGACATGAAGATGATTGAGTGTGTCAAAGTAATTCTCATCAAGAAGCTCTAGGAATGTAAGGTGTTCTTGATGATATTCACTTTCAAAGAGGATTTCATGAAAGGATATACAAAGTGATGGAATTCAGATTTCAAGAGGCAATACTACCTCAGTTCTAAAAATGAGAGAGAGGTGTTGCACCCATAGTAGTTTAAATATTAGTGTGACAGGTCTATAAAGCTAATGGGATATGGAAGTGTCAATCTTGACTAGAAGTACTAACCACTTTTGTGAGAATTTTGATGAGGGTTTTGTTGGAAGCTTCTACTTGTCCTTTGGCTTGTGGATGATAAGGCAAGGAAAAGTATAAATTGATGCTAAAATTATTGCAAAGATTTTAGAATTTCTTGTTATTAAAGGACTTAACATTATCAATGATGATTTCATGGGGGACACCAAAGTGATAGATGATGTGGTGGTTGATTAAGTCCATGATATTTTTAGCTTTATTTGATATAAGTGGGATGTATTCTACCCATTTGGTGAAATATTTTGTGGTAGTGATGATGTATTCATGTCATTGAGAATAATGGGGGTTGATTTCCCCAATAAGATCAAGGCCCCATTATGAGAAGGGCCAATAATATTGAGAGATAATGGAGAAGGATGCCTTAAAAACCTCATTTATAAAGGATTCCTTTTTTAATGGTGTAATGAGAGGTATCTTGGGTAAAATATCCATGGGAATTCTTTGAAGGATAAGAGGGGAGAATGTCAAGGTTAAGGTAATTGACAATTTGATCATGCCAAGTGTCAAAAGATTATGTTTCCACTCTAAAACTTGTAGGAAGACTAGAACTAATATAATATGGTGTGATGAAATGGTGTATGGTGACAAATAGTTTGCACTTGGTAGGTTGAGATGGAATTTGGGATGCAAGGGATGCCATTGTGTCCAGAAATTTGTTGGTTGATTGAGGGATGGATTAAATAATGTAATAATCTAATGATGCCAAAGTCACTTCTATGAGTTATTTTCACTTCAAGAAGACATAATTTTTGCATTGATAAGATCCATTAAATTGGTTGATGACTACTTGGGAGTCATCAAAAACACTAAATATTTTGACTCCTAAAGCTAGGGTGGTTCGAAGATCTATGACTAAGTATTCATATTTGGATACATTATTAGTGTAATCAAAGTCAAGTTTAAAATAAAGAGGAAGAGGTTCTCCATCAAGAGGAATGAGGATTATCCAAGCACCTCCACCATTTTATCACTTTAATACATCAAAAAACATAGTAATTTGATGGGGGGATTCCTTTTGGGAAAGATTTTAAATAGACTCATTGGGAAAGGTAAGAGGTATTGGTTGATTATCGGGTAGAGTATCTTTGGCTAATTGGTCAGCAATGAACTATCCTTTAATGTATTTTTTTGGTAAAAACTCAAGATATATTTGAGCTAAAAACATGAGCCACTTATCCATATATTTGTTTTGATATGGCCTATAGTGCATATACTTGAGAGGCTTAGTGTTAGTAACAACATAGGTTCTTTTTATCAAGAATATACTAATGGAGTCTAGAGGCTATGAGTAATAAGGCAAGGAATTTTTTTTTGGATGGGTATACTTGGTTTTATATTCAATTAGGATGAGGTTAACATAATAGACAACATGTTCTTTGTTCTATTCATCACAATGTGTGAGCATTTCATCAAGGGAATGGTCTATGGTGGAGATATATATGTAAAAGGGTTGATCATCCTTAAGAGGGGTGAGGATAGGTGGAGATAAAAGGTACTCCTTAATTGAGTAAAAGGCTTATTGGCACTCTTTGGTCCACTTAGAATAAACAGCCTTTTTGAGGAGATGGTAGAAGGGTTGGCATTTGTCTAATAGTTGGGAGACAAAGTGTTAGATTGATTAAATCTTGCCTTGTAAGCTAAAAAATTGGGTAATATTGGTAGGAGGTGGCATCTCCAAAATGTCTCTAAACTTGGTGGGGTCTCTTTCAATTCTATGAAGGGAGATGATGAAGCCAAGGAGTTTTCCTAATAAAACTCCAAAGAAACACTTCTTGGGATTGAGCCTAACATTGTAATGGATTAATCATTTAAATGTGATGTAGAGAACATCTAGATGGTCTTGAAAATGTTTGTATTTCCCAAGAAGATCATCTACATAGTCCTTGATAGTTTTATGAATGAGGTCATGAATGATATAGGTCATGGCCTGCTAATAGGTTACCTCTATGTTATTTAATCTAGAGGGCATGACCCTATAGTAGAAGGTTCCCCATGGGGTGATAAAATAAGTTTTATATTGATATTTAGTTGAAATAAAGATATTATTATATCCCAATAAATAATCCATGAGAGATAATATTTCATGGCTAGTCATGAGATCTACAAGTTAGTCCATATTAGGTAGAAGAAAGTCATCTTTAGGGTAGGTGAGATTGAGGTAATGAAAGTCAATGTAGAGGTGAAGGCATGGTGAATGGAATGATGCTATAAACCCATTATGGATAGTCAATGGGTTTGATGAAGTTAGCAGATAGAAGGCATTGAAGTTCTAGTTTGATGAGAAGAGTTATACGAGGTTGCATAAAATGAAGTTTTTTATGAATTAGCTTAACCTAAGCATGGGTGATGATGTTATAGAGATGAATAGCAAGATCAATTCTAGGCATGTCTTGATATGACAAACCAAATTTTATGCTATGGTCATGAAGGAAAGAATGGTAATCTTATTGCTCTTTGAGGGTTAAATATGGTAGATTTTGATGATGTGAGGGTCCTCCTAAGTTCCCAAGTTGAGATCAATGGTTGATTCATTTAGCATTGTTTGGTTATTATGAGGGAGATATTTATGGATAGAGGAATCCATTATATAGATGGTGTTGATATTGGATGGTGTCGATGGTCAAAAAATTATGTTTGATCATTTCTGGGTGAATGAGAGGAAGGCTTTTAATTTGGCCATCATTACAATAGGTCAAGGGGCCTAGAATAAGTGTTGATAAAAAAATCTAGTTATGATGATGTGGGAGTCCTTAGATTAGGAAGATGGGGTTGGTGATTATGTAATTTATTTAGTAGTAGTACCAATGGGTCTTGGTGATGTGGGATTTTCTAGTGGTTTGAACCCAAGACCAAAGAACTCATGAGGTTTTTGGGTTTTAATAATGGGTAAATAAAGAGGTCCTTGTTTATAGATTCCAAGGCCAAATCCATTCCAAATTCATCGATAATGGTAGGTTTTAGCAAAGGCCAAGTTGCTTAGGTGAGAAAAGTCAAAGGTATAGAGTTGGATACATGGAGTGGTGGTGGGAGCTAAAAGTAGTTGATCAAGTCCCCCATAGATGAAATTCATTTAATTATTGGGAATCCCAAGTGGTACAATGGTGATAATGTTGGGGTCATAGGAAGGGTCATTATAAAGATTGCCATATTCATGTAGAGTAGGGAAGGCATCTAAAATGATAAGGTGATATTCCCCCAATGAGGGTCCTTAAAAAGTTCATTACAGGGGGTTTTCCACTAGAATTTATGATGATGGAATAGATGAGCTAGTGGATGCTTCATCATTATGGTGGAGGGAAATGTTACAAATTGTGGGTGATGAGGTTGTTTGATTAGAAGCTAGTTATGAGGTAGATGAAGGAGGAATAAGAAAGTCATTAGGCTGATATGTCATATTGCATGAGGCAAAGGGACTAGTATCAACTTTGATTATAATAACTTGTCACTCATGCTCAAATTTGATGAATTGGTATAAAGTGGAAGGGAAAAAACTCATTACATGGATCTAAGGGCATTTGAGTAACACATTATGTTGAAACTCACCCTCAACAATGTAAAATAATTCAAGAATGGTTCAGGGTACCAAATAGATGTGGAGCACCATGATCCCTAAGGTAGTTACCAGGGTATAATTAAAATAATGAAGGATAAATGTACTCTCAAACATGATGTTTGTGTGGAAAAATAAGAATGTCATTAGGATAATATGTCATATTCCATGATTTAAAGGGACTAGGATTGGTTTTGATTATAATAACTTCTCCTTCATACTCAAATTTGATGCATCGGTGTAAAGTGAAAGTGATGCAACTCATTGCAAAGATCTAAGGGTGTTTGAGTAACATGTTATATTATAACTCACACTCAAAAATGTAAAATAATTAAGGAATGGTTCAAGGTCCCAAATGGATGTGGAACACCATGGTCCCTAAGGTAGTTGTCATGGTATCATTAAAATAATGAAGGACCACTTAGATATGATCAATTTGGGGGTTGGTGATTTGGATATTGAATTTTTTGATGATGAAGGTTTGGTTATAGGTGGGAAGGTATATGGTAATAGGTTGGTTAGGAATGATGAATAACTAGAAACTTTGGTGGTTATAGGTAGAGAAAAATGAAATGGTTTCTTAGAAGAAGAATAGGCAATAATAATGGTAGTAAGATGGGGTCCTAAAATGGAAGATAAGATAGAAGGAGGTGGTATGGGTCTATTTTTTGCTGGATGTTTGGGTAGTCCATCTTTATTAAGTGACTTAATTGGATTTGTATTTAATGGGTAGTCATTATTTCAAAGGAGGGTTAGTGTGACTAGGAGTGAGAAGAATCCCTATATTCTTAATTAGTTTGGTGAAAGAAGCATAAGGTGATTTGGAAATTTTAGATGAAAGTAGTTTAGATGGTTTATTTATGACTTAAGAGGAGGTAGTTGGTGGGGTGGTAATAAAGGTTTTAAGTTTGGGTTCCAATGAAGTTGAGGAGTCAAATTTGCTTTGATAAGGAAGGCCATGTCTATGCCAAAAGGTGGCTCTATCAAAGTTAGGTTGTGATGTGAACTCTAAACTTTGGACCAACCTAGAGAAGGGATTATAAATGGGTGTAATTCCTTGATCATTAACCTCAAAGCTTAAGACCTTGGGTGGAGAAGAAGGAATGGTTTTAGTATTGGTACCATTGGTGGAAGGTATGGTTTTTGTTATGGTATTGGTAGGAGGCTCCAAAGGTGGTGATTGGGTAGATGAGGTAATGGTCTTTTGGGGAATGGCTTCTAAAGAGGGCATATATGGTTACATAATGAGATAGGTAGGTATGGTTTCTTCTTTGGGTTGGTCATCTAATGAAGTAAGTAATTCCACCACTTAGATTGGAGGGTTGGATGTAGTGGTTGAAACAATAGTTATCTCCTTTGGTGTTTCCACCAAAGGAGGTGTAGACAAAGTTATGGTCACACCAAGTGCAGAGAGAGAGAGGAGGTTGATTCCTCCATTTGGGTTTTTGAAGGAATAGATGGTGGGTTGGTTTCCTCTATTTGGGTGATAGAGGTAATGATCTCTTCAATAATGGGTACATTAATGATAAAATTTATTGTATGTGCCTCATGTGAGTTAGATGATTCAGATTTGTTATCATGATGTTGGGTGGAAGGAGTATGATTAGGGAAAGGCTTACAAAAAATATTGAGATTGATTAGGAGGTGAATTAGGGTTATCAAATGTAATTTCTCCACTATAAATTAGGTTTTGGATAAGATTTTTAAAGGTATTACATCTATTAATGTTGTGTCTAATAGTTTGGTGAAAGGCACAATGGTCATTTTCTTTATACACACCTAGGCATAGGGCGTGAAGAATAAAATTGTTGGGGTGGTTTTATTGGTGGAAGTTGGATAAGGTTAGATTTGAGTATCTTAGCCAAAATAGACACATATGACTCCCTAATGGGAGTATATATACATGGAGTGGCTTGGTTTAGAGTTTGATTTTGTGGATAAGAAGATTTAGAAGAATTATTTTGATGTGACAGGTTAATAGTTAGAGGTGGGGTAGTTTTTAGAACCACCATAGCTATGGATGTTTTTCCTTTGGTATTGGACTATTTGGTGGTTTTGGTAGGAATGTCATTAGGTTTAAAAGTAGAATTATTATTCTGCAACTTCAATTCACTTCATCAATGGTATGATTTTAAAGTTTTGTTCCATGGTAAATGCCTTATTAAATGTTTGGAAAGTTTGAACTTGAAGAGTAGGTGAAATATGCTTAGCACATCCTCTAGAGAAAATTTCAATTAATTTAGGTTGGGCTAGGTTCAAGGATAGTTGATTGATGAGGCCTCTCCATCTAGCCACAGAATCCACAATTGACTCATCATCAAATTCTTTGATAGAGTAGAGATCAGTTATGGAAACCTTTTTAGTTATGTTTACTGAGAAATGTTCTAAGAAGATTTGGGCTAGTTTAGAGAAGGAGAATATGGAATGTATAGGGAGAGAGATATATCAATCAAAGGTGGGTCTTGATAAAGACTTTGGGAAGGTCTAGAGGAGGAGAGCATCCTCATATGTGATCAAGTAACAAGAGTGATGGAATTATCTCAAATGTTGTTGGGGATCCTCCTTGACTTAGAATTTGGAAAATTTAGGCAATTCCCATTGATTAGGATAAGAGTGGATTGGAATGGATGGATGGATAGGTTCATTGTAAATTTGGTCATAGGATAGAATTTTATGAGATCTAGAAATAGATGATTGTAAGTTAGTCATTTTATCCATTAACATCTTAATTAAATATAGATGAGGCTAGGAAGATGCATAATTGAGGGGTACATTCTATTGGGGTTGATTGGAAACTATATAAGGATAGGTGATAGAAGGCATTAAAGTGTCCACATATTGATAAGTAATAATAAAAGGTTAATATGGTGGCACATACGAGTTGATTGGCATAAATGGTTGGGTGGAGGGAGGTATGTACCCATATTGGTAGGTTGTAATAGGTACTTATTTTTGTATTGATGTAGGTTGACTCAAAGGTATAGTTGAAGTGGTAGTTGGGGATAGGGTAGGTTGAGGTTGGGTAGTGACTCTAGTGATAATAGGTGGAAGTGTTTGAGGTATTGAAATCACTAGATTCTAAAATGGGGTAGAAGTTGGTGGATTGGTTGAGATAAAGGGAAGTGAAAAATTAGCAGTAGAATATAACCCCATGGTAATGGGAGTATAGATAACTAAAGGTAGAGTTAACCCTACATGTGATGTGTGGGGTATGGTAGGAGGTGATTGGTTGGAGGTTGTAATATTGGATTGGTTTTGGGTAGTGGTATTAAATGGGATATTGGAAGAAGAAGAAGATGCTTGGATTAGCAAGGGTTGGGTCAAGGTAACCCCCACCATAAGATGGGAAGGTATACCATAAGGAGGATCCATTGGAGGGATTGAAGAAATAGAGGTACGGTTGGGTAAGCTACTAAGATAATGTTGAACAGAAACCATATTATTTTTAAGGAAGGCATCAAAGTCTGTATCACACTAAAAATAACTAGAATTGGGGTAGGATGGGGATAAGAATGAATGGAAACCTTAACATCAAAAGTGTACTCCATGGAGTAAGAAGAAAATGGTGGTGGTTGGTTGGTTTGATTTCTCAGTTATTGTCTAGTAAAGACCATATGAGAAATTGGGGGATATTATGATGAAAATCACACCTAAAACATAGAGTAACCAAAACAAATTAAAATAAATCCATGCATACACTAAAAATACATTTTTCTTAGGATTTATTTTAAATCACTTTTGGCTTATGCCTTATAGAGTGTGAAGAGGGAGTTTGGCTTGTAAATCAGATAGTAAAGAGGTAATCTATAGCTGGTTCTAGGCTATTTAAGTGCTCAAGAGAGACAAATGTGTGTTGGACTTCATTTTGTGGCTTGATATTGGGGCCTACCCCATCATTTCATGATCCCATAATGATAAGAGTGTCAAGTGCTTAGCCAAAATATATCAAGTTTAGAGTTTATAGATAACTAGAGAGCTAAGTTGGTTCTTCACTTGGTGGTGAAATCCAAGTAGGATATCCAAGAATAAGTAAGCTTACTGCTAGGTACTGAAATCCTAGTTGAGCCATGTTTGAATTGCATTTAGATGTTTATTTTGTGAAAGTGACTTGTTTTGGGTAACATAAGTGCATTATGATTGAATTATGATGTCATTAATTAAGCTAAGTGAGATAAAATAGGCAAGCAGTCGATGTATGTAGATGGTTTATTTTAAGCCCAAAAATGAATTTTTTTGATTTCATTCAATAAGAAAATAATAAAGGGAGAAAAGGGTCCCATCAGGCATGCCAAAATTTTTTAGTTTATTTTTCTCATTTATTAATTTTTAAAGTAAATAAGAGAAAGCTAGTAATAGGGTGTGTAGAAGAAAACTTAGTAGAATGTGTGCATGAATCTAGATGAATGTGGGAACTCTTCTTTGGCTATGAAAGAATAACCTACAAATCATAAGAGACACTTGAAAGGGGGTTTTTAGATGATTCTTTGAGTGGATTTCCTATCATGAGCTAGATCCAAGAAGTGTAATGCTTTATAGGGGGCTATCAATCCATCTTTTATGACAATTAAGTCTAAAAGATTAAAAAGAAATGAAACTTACATTCAATGATAGAAATGTAAATATATGTAAGAAAGAAAAGATAGATTAATTACTAAAAGAAAATGATTAAAAATAATGCTAATGTGGTCAGGGTCTAGTCTAGAAAATTAGGGAAGGTTTTATTATCATAGGGAAACATAGAACGTGGGGTTTTATCTAAGACAAAGGGATGAAAATAGCTTGCTAGAAAATTATACCATAGTGAAGTTTCAGTAGTTATGGGAACCATCAGTGGTTAAGGTAAACCATTGGCACTTTAGAAACCATCGACAGTTGCAAAAAATAATCAATGGTTGAGAAACCATCAATGAATACCTACGTAGTTATTTAAATGGGTAGAATAGAAAATAAAAATTGGGGTTTTGGGCTGGTAGAGGTTTGGTTATGATATGAGAAGGTAAAATTAGGATGTTAATAACTCTAATGGATCAAAGGGATTATGAATAGGATAGATTAAATAAAATGAGCATAGAATACATGAAACTTAGTGAGGGAATCCTAGAATGATTAGGCCAGAGTAATGGTACTGTGGGCCTTCAAATGTGGTTCTAATAGAGCTTCAAGTCACCAATGATATTACTTGATAAAAGGATGTTGGATACCTATAAGAGAAATTGAATTCAAAGTACTTAATTTTCTCTCCCTTTTCACTTCCTCCTCTCTCCCTTTTATAAGTAGAAGTTTTTATTTTCAAGAGAAGTTATTAATTTGATTGAGGATAAAGTTTCCAAATATCATAGATTTAAAAAATTGTTTTAAAGGTAAGTTTTACTTTTAGGATTTGATAATCTTGTGTAAGAGCTAAAAATTCTTTTATAGTTTTAAAGCAAAAATGGGGACCTAACCCTCGATGGTTAAGCCAACCATTGATGGTCAAGGGATCAAAAAGAGACTTGGTGTTAAAAATTAGGAATTAAATGATGTGTTATGTGGGGGTTTAATAAAGTTAAATTGATAATGTGTCTAATGATATAGGTGGTCCACTAAACATGAGGTCAGATAAGGGTTTGAAGTAGCATGACCTTTGAAAATTGTTGTGTGTAGTTTTTAAGTGTCTACACATCCATTGAGAATTTGAAACTATAATAAGGTGAGTTGACACCTATTAAATTTTTTATGGGGGTTATAAACAAGATTAAATAGTCATAATATTATTTCCTAACCACTATTCTTTTTCATGACACTTGCACTCACCATCTACAGTCATTCATTATCTCTCTTGGCCTCATTCTTCACATTTGTCACCCAGGTGGCCTTCAGTTTATCAATATAATATATGTAAGTTTTTTTATGACCCATTTATAATACTATTTTTCCTTCCATTACATGATTTATACCTTAAATTTTCCAAAAAATTGACCTTTCATCTGCTCACTAAGTAGTCACACTTTATCTTCACTATCTGCCAAAGACTACCTCAAATGAATGACTTAGTAGAGATGTTTATAGGATTTTATATGGTGATAAATGTATATGGAGAGTTATAATAGGTCCCAATTTAATCCCATCCAATGGTCCTCATCCTTGAAATCTTATCTACACCTAAAAAATAAGTCAAATTCCTATAAGAAACCCTATTTACACCCTACCCGTATAAGTAGGGTATAGACCAAATATGTGGGAAAGAGAATGGGAGAGTATTATAAAATTTTAAAATATTATTAAAACCATATTATCCATTTTTAGTTCATACCCATTGGTATTTCCTTCATTAGTTCAAAACCAACAGTTTAAGAGGGTTTTAGAGTGTTTTGACTATTAAGGATTGTACATAAAATATTGATGTCCAACCTCCCAAAAACTATGACTAAAATCAAGTTTAAAACCTAATTAAAATCTTCCAATTCCTTGGGTCACCATAAAATAGGTATGTATAGGTGTGAGCTAGATAAGTTGGCCTATTGAGTTCTTGAGTGCATTTTAGACACCCCTATCATGGAAATAGGTCAAAATGACCAACTCTATGTGATTCCCTAAAAAATAATGGATCCAATCATCCGTATACCTTCCATTAAAGGTTATAAACTATGTTTTAAGGTTAATTTGGTCTTTAAAATTATATTGAGCCTCATTCAAGCTTTAGGCCTAGTCATTGGCCTAATAGGACTGATTATGTTCATGGCCTATAAACACCCCATGTGATTTACAATACTTGAAGGAGACTATTCATGTTTTTTCATTCTCATAAAAACCTTCCACACTATTATATAGTATCCCAAAAATCTTCATGTTATCTTCCTACCATCTAAACACCAAGACTATCACTGATGAGTCCATAAAATGCTCATTATATCCATAAAATAACATCATTTTTCTTACAACTAAAGTGGATCTAAATGTAGTTTACAAAATTATAGCTTATTTATAATGACATAGGAAGTGTATATCATGGCTATGTCTTTATAATTCCTTTTTATCTATTGTTTAGCTACTTCTAATGATTATTGGTAAAAAAATGTCAATGAGTGTATATATAGCTCATAATATGCTAAGAATGATTCAAAGTATGAAGAGTAACCATGTTGAAGTCTTCTAAAACAATATCCATTATTTTGGTCAAGATATGTTCTCCTATAGGCTTGTTATAGCATCTATATATTATAACAAGCTTGTTATAGCAACTACAGATTACAACAATCTTGTTATAGACCAGCTATGTATTACATCAAACTAGCTATGGGTTTCACTAGGCTTGCTATGCATTTCACTAGGCTTACTACAAATTTTGGTAGGTTGATATGGATTGAAACATAATTGATATGGACTTCAATAAAACTACTGTAGACTTGATTGGAAGGTATTTATAAATGTATTCTAATGTTCTAGCTATCACAAAGAATGTTTTCCATTGGGATTTTTTTGTATATATATTTTTATATATAGACTTTCCATTATATGTTGTATTCATTTATGTAATTTCATTCTAATAATTATCTCTCTCTATAGTTGGTGATGATCAAGATTAAGTAGTAATATATTTCTTTATTAGAATAAATATTTCTCTCCATATTTTATGGAGATTGAGATAAGATAGGATATCTCAGATTGTTACTCCCAAATAAGGTGTTTTGTTAAAAGCATTAATTATAAATGCAACCTTTCATACTTGAATCAATTCATTCAATAAATCAATACATTTATTCTTTCCATTATTCTAAGCAATCCATTCTGAATTATGTTCTGAATAAATCCTCTTTTAAGGAATGAGCTAGCTACTCTTTTCAAGGAAGATAAATCAATTCATTTTATGTTTATTTCTTTATTATGTAATTCTTCTCTTTGATGCAAATTACTATTATTATTATTATTATTATTATTTTGCTGTAAACATTTATTTTGTATAGTTTTTTATAAACTTGAAGTTATTTTATGTGTTTACATTCATTTTAGCAATTTATTTTTTTGCAAGTTTTCTTTACATTCTGCAAGTGTGTTTTAATTTCATGCAAGTGTTCTTTCAAATTCTAGAAAGAGTGATTTTACTAGTAGGTGTGATTTTTAAGTCCTATAATGTGTGGACTGTAATAGAAGGAACCATTTTCCAAAGGTCTCTTTCACCTTTTGTATACAGCCTTCAGACACTATCCACGGATTGACAAAATTAAATTAAGGGTATTGATGACACCCATCAATATTTATGCCTTGACTGGGAGTGCCCTTTGTCTAAGATAAAACAAAGGGAACTTACCCTATTTGAATTAAAAAAAAATAGGAATATGGAAGGATGAAATGGGTTTTGGAGGTAATATATATAAAATTTCATATTTGGATCACCTCTTTAGATTCATCAATCAACACAAACTTTAATACAAACTCATAGAGTTCATGACTATGTGTAGGGGTTTATATGTAGGGTTGAGCATGCCTTTAGGTTTAGGTTTTAGTTCAACCTTTATTTTTTCTTGAAAATCATATGAAATTGATATAATCAATATCATTTTAGAAACTATATGTTCATCTCATCCTACATCTCTTCCTACCTTCAAACCATCTTTTCTCACTAGTTCATACTAGTCCATAAATTATGTGTAAAGTATAGGTGGCAGTTTTTTGGAGGTTTATTATAGATGAAAGTGTTTATTTTAGCCCTATTTTACATTCCTTAGGTAATTATTGAATTATTATCATTCCTCATGTCTTAGACAACACCCAAACCACCTTTTCCCATGTACTGTCACTATACAGTCAGTTTATGTGCTATTTTGAAAACAAAAGGGGACTTGTGTAGGTGTTCATTTGATTCAAGGTAATGTACTTCAAATATATTTATTAATATTGAGGTAATTAAATAATTTCCAACCTAATTGGAAACCTAGACCATGTATACCATGCTCTCATCCTCTCATATCAACATTATGGTTTGCAGTTGGATTGCTTGTGACAATGTAAGAGAAACAGAGACATGTGGGTGATGATAGACCCTTATTGAGACTACTAGAACCATTAAAATCAAAATGGAGTCATTATTAGTTGATTTATGTAACCATTATGTCATTTTTTCATTATAATAAAATTTGGGATTCATAAGTATTATAGATGATTGATTGTCTATAGTAAAAGATTGCTTGAATTAGAAGCCCTCTTAAATTACCCTCCTTCAAGAAAATAGCCATTTTATTTTAAAAGAAATTTCCCCTATGATTTGGATACATGATTAAAGTCTCTTATAGTCCCAATACCTCAAGATAATCTACTATGGAAGGACAAAAAGTATGGGAACAATGTGATTCAAAGATTTTAAGGTAATATGTCCCCAAATACAACTTTTCAAACCTGTAGGCATGGCACTCAAGTATACCTGCATGAAATTATCCTATCAATTCCACCTTGGCCTTTCTATGTTACTAGACATAAATGGAGGTATTATATTATTTCAAAAACCTCCAATCCAACTCCTCATATCTTTATTGAAGCTACCTAAGGTGTCACTATATGTTGTATGTATGTGAAGGCAAGGTGTATGACTATGTGCTAAGTTTAAAGGATTTTCATCACCAATATCTACAATTTGAAATATCTCAACATTTTTGTCCTCACCTTGGGAGTCTTATCACCATGTTGGAAACCTCATCACTTCTTCAACAAGATTGGTCAAGGCTTCTTTTCACCTGATTATAGGTGAATGTTATAGAATAGTTGATTGTGTGTGCTTCATTAGTGCTTTCACTCCATAAATAACACTCCTTAGAACACAAATTCATAAGGAATATTTATCACCATGTTGATATTTATTGGACACAACATATATCATCTATTTTAAAACAACTTTTAAGAGAATGATCTTTAAAATTTTGAAACTTAGCCTACAAACTATAATGAAATATCCTGCTAGCAAAATGAAGTAGTCCTACTCATTAGTCCAAATTTACACATGAAATATAGACTAGAAACTTAGTGATAAATATTATCATTCTCCTTAGGATTATGTGCAAAAATTGATTTTCAGAGACCAATCCAAACAGAGAGGAAACTTGAAGGGTATGGGAATAAGTAGGCATAAAATAATCATTATCACTCCAAGCAATGGTTCATAGTGAAAAAGAAACCAATATTATAACTATGACCATGGATTTTAAGTAGATAAATAGTATTTTCATCCCTTAAGTGCACTTTCCCTGAATCACCTCCTCCTGTCTATATGATGTAAAGACTAATTAATTATTTCTTCTTGCAAAGTAGAGTGATAGAAGAAATAGGATGACTTTTTTCCATTTTAAAGCTTGTGAAAGTTGACCAAGCATAAAAATGATTTTTGATAAGATGAAAGCACATTTTTTAGTCTTCCCATAGGTGACAATCTACTGTATAGTTCATACAACCTTTAGAAACTCCTCTCTTTACAAGAGATCTTGTCTTCAACATTTAAAGCTACCAAGTTTAGTTTCAAAAATGACAACTAACACTTTCTAACACCATACACATTTAGTAACACCTTGACATACCTTTATTCCCATAGGAACTATATAATTTTAATAAATGACCCTAAGATGACATAAGACCAATTATAAAACTATGAGAAAACTAAAACACATTATAAATTAATTAATAATATCATGAAACATGAAAAATACCCTAATATACCCCTATATCAATTTTTAAACTATAGGGGGTTAAACTAATTTAACTTATGGTCAAATTAGTTAACATTATTACTAATTTCCTAAGGGTGGCAAGCTAGCTATGCTAAAGACTAGTATCCTACTCCTATCCATTGGGATATGAAGTCACCTATACATATATTTTACATTAAATTACCTTGTAAAGAACACAAAACACATAAAAAAAAATGAAAAGACACAAAAAATAATAAACCTTATCAAATAGAAATGTGTTTACTTAGGGAAAATACCAACAACCTCAAGCAAACTAAGCTAAACACAAACTAACCTAAATAAAACTCTAACTCTTGGATCAAAATGGAAGATTGAAACATTTATTTTTCCATAAAATGAATGAGTACCTAAAGCATGTTTTTATTTAAACCATGACATTTTTATCTCTAACTCCTTCATAATGTGTGCCAATCTTCTTTGCATGATCCCTAATGTAAGCAAGGCAGGTATAAAGAGATCACCTATGAAGGTGAACTCCCCTTTAACTTCAAAAACATTAACCTTCTCATGGGACTCCTTAGCTAAAACCTCAAATTTTGCTTCAATAAAACATACCTCCTTAACTTCCACGTTAATTTGAGAGAGATTAGATTGTTCACTAGTTGCAATCTCCTCATGCTCATCAATGATATTTGTATAGTCCACCCAATATTTATCATTATCCTCTGTGGAAACCTCTTTCTCAATATCTTTATGTAATTGGCCCTCAAATTTAAAAAAATATTTAAGTTCTTGGAAAATCCTCATCTATTACTACCAATAATTATGTCTCTTTCTCTTGGAGAACCACCACCTCTTCAACTTAATCTTCTTGGTCTTTGAGCACTTTATCAACTTTAAAACTAACTACAACTTCAAAAAGTTTGGATGGCATAAGATATTATTTTGAGGGTACACCACCAAGAGGTAAGTCATCTTCAAGAGTGTATTTAATGGAAATAAACTCTTTATTGGTATCAATCTCATTAACTCCCACTTCAACAAACTTGATACCTTGGGATTTATCATGTTGTAATTCAAAGGACCAAACAAAATTATTAGCAACATATTCTAATTAAACAATAAGAGTTATAGGTTATTTCTCCTTCTCATGTACATGAAATAACTAAGAATATATGGACTCATTCTCAAACACCTCTTCTTTAGTGCCTTGACTAAGCTCTTTGTGGACAACTACAACATGAACTTCAACATACTTTTCTTCATTCAATAAGATTAAATTTTACTTGTCCTCACCAAGGGGAGTTCTTATGATGATCTCTTCATCATAGATGTTAATGTCAAATTCTTGATTAGTTGTATCTTGAGATTTATCTTCTTCACTTGCTTCCCATAATATAGGTCCTCATTCAATTAGTGATGAAGTGTGAGGTTGATGGATAGGCTCATGGATTAGAGAAGGATTATGAAGTGTGATGGAGGACTCATGAATGGGATTGGGAAAGGAGTATTCTTGAATGAAATCATATGGAGATGGATAGTTAGATTGGTCAATAGGAAAGACAACTTATTAAATAAAAGTTTCACTTTGCTCATATCCTTCTTGATGCTCTTTAATAGTTATAGGATCAAGTTTAAGCTCTTTGTTTGCACACATTCTTAGTCTATCCATTGAGCATTAGACACAATATTTTTTTGAGTACAACTTCCCATTGATATTATATCAAATTTCCTTTTCAAATTTATTTCATAAATCCATCAAAGTTTGAACAAAAATTCTCACCCAATCTAATATATGGTTAGTGAGCACATCAAACACTTCATCCCATGTTCTCATATTTTATTCACTATTTAGAAGACTTGGTGTGAGTGCTAATAGGTATTTGGTATGAAATGGGATTGGATATTGAGGAGGGTAATAATGGGGATTGTAATGAGATTAATTTTTTTGAACTAGGAATTTATATTTTATTTTGAAATATCTTGATCTCAAATCAATGGGATTGTTGTTCCCCAAAAATATCACTCATTTTTGGAACAACATTTAAACTATTTTGGTCCTACAGACTAAAATTTTCTCTTCCCTTTTCAAAATTTGTCTTGGGCATTCAAATTCCTCATTTTTCAAGCTTCTTAGAAATCTACGGACTCTTTAGGCTTAAATCTAAAGACTCTGCAGGCCTAAATCTATGGACTCTACAGGCTTGAATGTACGGATTCAGTAGGAAGAGAAAATCTATGGACTTAGGAGGAAGAGGAAATATATAGACTTTGCAATTTAAGTTCAATGGGATTTATAGGTTAAAATATATGGACACTTTCAAGGTTAGAGAAAACTATGAACTTGGTTTCTACAGACTCTGTAGGCAGGTTCAATTCTATAGGTTTAAAGGCTTCTGTAGGTGGGTTTAACCAAAAGAATCAGTTTCTAACACTTGGTCATTTTCAAAACTATTTCAGTACCTTGGTTCAAACAAAAATATCCATTGACAAGCATTAGTAGTAGGTTCAATGTTTTGTTCATCCTTTGGTTCAATGTCAAAAGGTTCGTTAGTTGGTTTAAGGCTTTGTTTGAACCGTTGAACCAAAACTTGGTTCAATGGTTGGTTCAACTTCTTTTGGTTTAACAGTTAGTTCATTGCTTTGGTTTAGTCAATTGAACCATTGGTTTGAACCATTTTGGTTCAAAGTTTGGTTTAATTGATTGGTTCAATGAAGAGGTTCAACCGATTGGTTCAATGAAGAGGTTCAACAGTTGGTTTAAACAAAGGGTTCATCAGCTTGTATCATTTTGGTTCAACCAAGCAGTTCAATCATATAGTTCAACAGTTGGTTGAAAGCCTTGGTTCAATAGAGTGGTTTAATAGCTTGGTTTAAAGGGAGTGACCTAATGTAAAATTTCAAAGAGCTTCCCGAAGGACAAGTTCCCTTGTGGAGGGCACTTGGATAACGAAAATACCCTTTGGAAGTGTCATTTTCAAAAAAGACTAAGGCAAATCTAAGGCACAATTCCTTAAGACTTTTTGTCTGAAGGAATTCCTTCAGACAAAAAATCTAAAAGAATTATGAGAAGTCGCGGGAGTAAATCTTGAAGGAATTCACATATATGGCAAATAGAACAATTTCCATGGACTTTTTGTCTGTGGGAAATTTCCATAGACAATCTATCTGTCATAATTTGTCCACAAGAATTGTCCATGGGAATTTGCCCACAGAAAAATCTTGGGGAAAATACCCATGAGAATTGTCTGCAACAAAACCTGAGAAATAGTCCACTAAGGAAAAGGCTACCAAAGGACCCCAAAGGGTAGGTGCCCTTATGGGGGACTCTCAACTATCAATTTAAAGGACACTTCCTGAAGCTAAAGGGTCACCTTCCCTTCGAGAAGATGTTAAACAAGAAGCCTAAAGGCCATTCAAAGTTCATTTATTAAGGCCCAAAAGGGTAGTTTCTTTCCAAAAAAGTGTAGAACAAGAAAGTCAAAGAAGGACCAAGGGGTGATGTGCCCAAAGACATCAAATTGAAGACAAAAAACTAGCTATTGAAAACATAGTGACGAGCACGTGAACATCAATTTAAAAGCTCATAAAATAGCCATTGATCCCTATAATCTACAGACCTAAATGCATTCATAGGCTTTAAGGTTAAGACCAGTAGAAAGTGAGGAAGGAATAAAATAGCAAATTGAACCTAGGACCTGATTTAATTAACCAAAAAAGGAGGAATGATGAAGGTAGGATCAGATCACCAGATTGACATTGAAAGTTGCAAACTTTCAATAACATGACTTGTTTCTCTGCATTAATAAAATCAAATGTGTAAACGCCCCTAAGTTTTAGTCTATCTTCTTAATAGATTCCAACACAACATGATGTGTTACTGTTCTCGAGTCTTTGAAGTGGCTATATAAGGGACTCTCTTAAATTGTAAATATCTCTTTTTGACAATTAGAATGAAACTCTTCCCAAATTGAAAGGCACTTTTGAGACTTTGAGCTCAGTTTTGTTGATCATATTTTGTTATTGGAATAAGAAAGCAAGTGATTTTTTAGACTTTGTGCTATGATATCTTTGTTGTTGGGGCAACTGTTCTTATGTCTTTTTCCTTAATATATTTTCTGCTCCTTTAATTCAACAAGTAGAATTAGTGATAGCAGTCAGGAAGGTGTCCTAAAGAGTTAAGTGTGGAGAGACTTTGTGCCCCCATAATTGCCTTTAGTATGTTTTCTTTTCATTTCTATGTAAAAGACCATGGGATGACTTTGTGCCCTCATTGTCCTTCATATCTTACTCTTGAGCAATTCAGGTGGAGACTTTGCATTGTATCTTGATTTGCTAGTTATTACATCCTTTGCTACATTTTGTTGTTACTACTAGGAGTATTCTTGTGGTTTTATAAATCATACTTCTCAAAGAAGAGGAGTGTTGTCTATCATTTCCCTTGAGTTTTTCATTTGATTTGCACACATCATCTCTAAAAAAAGAGAGATGGATGGTTTGTCCTACCCTTGAGTATTATTTTTAGTTTATATATATATATATATATATATAGCATACCTGTAGGGAACCTCCCCTTGATGAGAGGAGAGATCAGTCCCCTTCTGATGTGGTAAACCTACACATTTGGATTACTAATCTTCGTACTTTGGCTGATTTGGCTGATCAAACCTATTTTGTTTATCAGTATGTTGATCGACAAAATATTCAACCAATAGTTTTTGGTGACTCCATTGGAGATGTAATATATCTATTATCCATTTATAATCTATTCATTCACCTCCACACTAACTGGGAAAGAATGCATAGTTTAAAGCCTCAAGCTTTAACTGAATCAAGGTCAATTCTTTTCCATTTTTGTTTCACAATCTGGAAAATTCAAGGTATACACGAAGCCAAAGGGATAAAGGGATTGTTGACCCTGTATTCAAGTTGGTACAACAAAGTGATTTTGATCTATTTACTTCACCATCTCATCTCCAATGAACCAAGAGTTTTCCTTCTACTAAAGTCAGATCTCCATTGCCAGACGAAGTATCTACTTCTATTGTTGATAAAGCTTTGCCAATAATCACTCCTTTGAGATTTGTTATCCCTCCTTTTTATAATCCTACAATGGTAGTTCAAGGCCCCTAGAGCAATGTTTTTGGTCCTCTCAATATTACTCCACCTCTACATGAGCTTCCACATAGTTCAAGGAAGAATTTCCCCAAATTTTATGGTGATGGTAAAGTTCATCCTGATGAACACATTGTGGCCTTCAGCATACCTTGTGTAGTAATCAGAGTAGAATTTGAAGATGTAGCAACTAGGCTTTTTATGGAGACACTACAAGGTGCTGCTTCATATTGGTTTTATCATTTATAGGCTCAGTTAGTGACTGATTAGAATGCTCTCAATGATATGTTTGAAGCCAGATTCAAACCTGTAGAAGATGCACATGCACTTTTGGCTCAACTTACACAAATGAATAAAGAGCCTTATGAACTAATGTGAGACTTTATAACCAAATTTAACAAATTACAGAACAAAATTTCTATAATAGCTTGATCTACAGTTGAGAATCTCAAATTTTTCTTCATTAATTCTCAGTTACCTGAAGTTAGTTTTCTCTTGAGACGTGTTGGTCTAATAGATCTTGTTGTAACTCAACTTTTGGCCACTAAGGTAGAAGATGATCTCATCTTAGTAGGGAAGATAAGAAGAGATCCAAATAGAGATAGATCTTCATCATCTTTTGAATATGCATCTATAGGTACCACTAATCCAATGGTGCAAAAGTTGGCAAATGAAGTGCTAGCCTTGAAAAAGCAAATAGTGCAAGGAATGTCTTCTACTCCTTCATACAGAGATATGCCAAGAAGGACATTCCCAAATTAGTCATATCAGGGCAATGCTACTAGGAATTAATCACAATAGAATCACCTTCTTCCCCCACAAAAGAAACTTGCCCTTGAAGCTCCTCCAACTAACTCATCAGTCAGATATTTGGAAACAAAACATGCTTTCTCTTTCCAACCTAAGTTTGAGCAAGAAAATGATGTTGATCTCTTCATGAAGGATCAAGAAGAATCAACTGGTGACTCCCACATTGGTTTTCTGAACTACCAGGATGAACCCAAAAGCAAAGGAGAAGCTATTAATGGATCATATGCAGTGTTTACTAGATCCAAAAACCAATCAGTCCATAAAGCTGATAAAGGAAAGACAGAGGGGCAACCTCAACTAGCAGTTATGATTGCTAAGCATGGAACCCCTCTTCCTTTTTAGTCAAAGGATCTGGTGATCACCCAAAATGTAAGTACATCAATTTCACCTTCACCTTCTATTCCCATTTTGCAAACCAGCCCTCCTCAAATCCCTCCTAAAACCCAAAAGGTTGAAATGCTTTCTTTTGTTCCTAGTCCAATTCAGCCATTTGACATAATTGATCAGGTCAAAAAGACCAAAATACAAATGTCTGAGTTTGAATACTTGCAATCCAATCTTGATCAATTAGATAAGTTGGTCTAATGTATCAAGAACCAAACAATCCCTACAGGGTAAAAAGCTAAAAAGATAATTCTTAATTCTCTAAAGAACATGCCCATTTTGAATAATATTGTTATTACTCCTCTAACTACCCCTAGGAAAATATAACCTTTCTATGTTTCCTTTTTAATAAATGGTTATCAGCTCAACAATTGCATCATTGATTCTGGGGCATCTGACAATGTCATGCCTGTTAAAGTAGTTGAGTCTCTAGGTCTCACATTGACTAAGACATTTGGGAGATGTTTCTCCATGGAGAAAAAGCAAGTACCATTGCTAGGGAAAATCAAAGATGCCTAATTTGCATTTGTGGCCTTTCCAGACAAGAGAATCAGGATGACTGTCTTGGTGGCTGATGTCCCAATAGCCTATGGCATTTTGCTTGGATTAAATTTCTGTAAGGACGTGAGAGGAGAATTAAGCATGGACCTATCTAAAGTAAGGATCCCTGTCCAAGGTGTAATTAAGAGATTGCTCCTTGAAAAGGAAGCAAAATATGTGGTCATTCAAAAATCATCCCCTATAGCACAAATTTTGTTTGAGTCTTTAGGTAGGGGTAATTATTTCTTTACCATAGAGATTGTTCATGTTTCTACAAATGAAAGTCCTATAGCTGACAATCCAAGAATTGATCCAAACAAGACTTTAGGAGAATTGGTAGGACATAGTACAAGTAAGGAATGATAATCCATCTCTAATGAAGAGACATCCGTTAGGAGATCAGCTTCTGATAATGGTAGCAATTCTTCCACCAATGATGGAATTGGGATTGTGTTGATATCTCCTCAAGGAGATATTCTTCCTTCATGCAATTTTCAAGTCAACAACACCAACAACATAGATGGATGTGAATCTCTACTACTCAGATTGAAAATTTCTCAAGATGAAGAAATCAAAATCCTTCACATCAAAGGAGATGCTAAGCTAATAATTTATCAAGAGTTTGATATGGACAATCCAATCATATGCTGGACTGAACTAGAAGCACAATCAATTATGGTAATGGACCATGCTACTACAAATCAAAATCAAGCAAAGGATTCCTTCACCAAGAAAGCAAGGAATTATGGGTTTCAAATTGAAAACCACATCCTGCCATGGGACAAAAAGAAGAAAAAACTAAGGGGAAGATGCAGAAAATTGGTTTCTTGGTGGAGAACTCCATTCACCCGTCATCATTTTTGGGGACAAAATCTCTTCTTTTTGGTTTATCAGAATATAGCACTATTTTCACTATCTCCCAAGAAGCAAAATTTGAAATACTTCAATTCTTGAAGTATCAGATCATTCCATCTATACATATGTATATTTGTATAGTTTTTAATTCTTTTTTGTTTTGTTTGTTTCCTTATTTTATGACTTTCATTTCTGGGTAGCATGACTCCTTAACCCAATGGTACAGATGAATACACTAGATATTCTAGATTCTACTCCTTTCAATTCTTTTTGTAATTGATAAAAGCTCCTCAACTGGAGCTAGCTTTTGTTCCCCAAAAATATCACTCATTTTTGGGACAACATTTGAACTATTTTGGTCCTATAGACCAAAATTATCTCTTTCATTTTCAAAATTTGTCTTGGGCATTCAAATTCCTCATTTTTTAAGCTTCTAAAATATCTATGGACTCTGTAGGCTTAAATCTATGGACTATGTAGGCTTAAATCTATGGACTCTGTAGGCTTGAATCTATGGACTTAGTAGGAAGAGAAAATCTATAGACTCAGGAGGAAGAGGAAATCTATGAACTTTGTAGGTAAAGTTCAATGGGATTTACAGGTTAAAATCTATGGACTCTTTCAAGGTTAGAGAAAACAATGGACTTGGTTTTTATGAACTCTCTAGGCAGGTTCAATTCTACAAGTTCAAAGGCTTTTATAGGTAGGTTCAACCAAAAGAATCAGTTTCTAACACTTGGTCATTTTCAAAATTGTTTCAGTACCTTGGTTCAAATAAAAATATCTATCAACAAGCATTAGTAGTAGGTTCAACATTTGGTTCATCCTTTTGTTCAATGTCAAAAGGTTCGCCAGTCAGTTCAAGGCTTTGTTTGAACCATTGAACCAAAACTTGGTTCAATAGTTGGTTCAATGTATTTTGGTTCAATGTTTAGTTCATCACTTTGGTTCATTCAATTGAACCATCGGCTTGAACCATTTTGGTTCAAAGCTTGGTTCAACTGATTGGTTCAACAAAGAGGTTCAATTAATTAGTTCAATGAAGAGGTTTAACAGTTGGTTCAAACAAAGGGTTTGTTAAGGTGTGGAGCTAAAAGCTTCACCAAATGAGCAAGTTTGCAAAGTTGCAAGATTTACACAGTCACCAGCATTGGTCAGGAGCAAACGACATCGGTCAGGAGTCGACTAGGAGATGTCAGCATCGGTCATGAATCGGCTAACGTCGGTCAAGTGCAAATAGGTAGGAACCGACATCAGTCACCTATGCATCTAGAATGCTATTTTTGTAGACAAAACAGAATTTTTGCATTGTAGGATTAAGTGTTCATCTTAAGTCTGCATAATGTTTACATTGTAGGATTAAGTGTTCATCTTAAGTCTGCATCTCTATCTTTAGTAAGACTATTTAGATCCCTTGATTAGAAGGTGCATCTAATGGCTGTAATTGTATGCTCATGTTTCCTAATTATTATATATAGGACTAGATCTTCTTAGCTTATTGTAGAAGAACAGTACATAATTGTATATGTGAATCAATCTAGGTTGTTGGAGTTGATTATAATTGAGAGAGAGCTCTTGAGGGAAAGAGATCTAGAGAGAGATCCATACATCTGAGAGAGGTATGGAAGAAAAGAAGTTTCTTCAATTGTATTCCTTCTATAAAGAGTTTAATACAAGTTTTTAGGGTGGATTCTTGTATCTATTATTGCTTAATATTTTTTGATTCTAGTTACTTATCTTTCTGGTTTAATTTTGCATTTATTGCTTTCACATTGTAATCAACATTGTTGGTTGATCCCCAACAAGTGGTATCAGAGCTCAGGTTGACTAACAAGTGTTTCAGATCTGGTTAGTGTGTACCGATTATAGGTTACTCACAGGGATTTCTGTTTGAGTGAGAGAAGCAATGGTAGAAGAAAGTAAACTAAGAATGGAGAAGTTCAATGGCAAGAATTATCAACATTGGAGAATGCAGATAGAGGATTATCTATATCAGAAAGATCTATATTTACCATTAGGTGGAGTTTTAAAGAAGCCCAAAGACATGGATGATGAAGAATGGGAGTTCTTGATAGAAAGGCTCTTGGATCTATAAGATTGAGTCTGGCATCTATTGTGATATCTAATTTATCGCAAGCAAAGAAAATGGTAGAGTTGATGACTACTTTAGCAAATTTATATGAAAAACCCTCAGCTTTAAATAAGGTATATCTTATGAAGCAGTTATTTAATTTGTAAATGTAGGAAGGTGGATCTGTATCTAATCATCTTAATGATTTCCATGGAATTGTAAATCAATTAAATTCAGTCAAAATAGTGTTTTTATGATGAAATTAAGGCTCTTTTAATATTATGTTCTTTTCTTGAAAGCTAGCATAGCTTGGTAATGGCAGTTAGTAATACTGCATCTGCTTCAAACATTTTAAAAGTAGAGGATGTTGTTAGTGTAATCTTGAATGAATAAATTCACAGGAAAAACATAGAGGAAACATCTGGGAATGCTTTAAGTTTTGAGAGCAGGGGAAGGCAAAAAGAGAAGAGCAAGAAAGGGAGATCAAGGTCTAAGTCAAAGGTGAGAGGTAGATCCAAATCTAGAAATGGTAGGAAGCCACAATGCTGGAATTGTGGAAAGATAGGGCACATAAGCAAAGATTGTTGGTCAAATCCAAAAGAAGACAATCAGTATGAAGGTAAGGAAGAAGCAAAAGTTGCAGGTATTGCACAAGATGCTCTTATATTCTCTTTGCATAATAATATAGAATCTTGGGTTTTAGATTCTGGTGCATCTTTCCATGCAACCCCTAATAGAGAATATTTTAGTGACTATGTCCATGGAGATTTTGGAATAGTTTATTTAGGGGATGAGCCTTGTAAAATTGTTAGCAAAGGAAAAGTGCAGCTGAAAATGTAGAATGGCAACACATGGGTGTTGAGAGATGTCATGCATGTTCCCAGCTTGAAGAGGAATTTGATTTCTGTAGGAAAGTTAGGGGATGAGGGTTGTACAGTAACTCTCATAGCTAAATCTTGGAAGGTGACCAAAGGTGCACTTGTAATGGCCAGAGGTAAGAGAGTAGGCACTCTCTATTTATGTAATTATGTTACTAATAATTTTCCTTCTATATTATCTACTTCAGATGTGGATGCAAAGTTGTGGTACTCTAGGCTTGGCCACATGAGTGAGAAGGGAATGTCCATTCTTAAGTCAAAAGGTAAGTTTTTAGATTTGAAAAGCATAGATCTAGATTTTTGTGAGAATTGTGTGTTTGGAAAATAGAAGAGAGTGAGTTTTCTCAAGACTGGATCAACAAAGAAGAAGCACAAATTGGAGCTTATTCACACAGATGTGTGGGGGCCAGCTCAAGTTGCTTCTATTGGAGGATCAAAGTACTATGTTTCTTTCATATATGATGCTATAAGAAAGGTATGGGTCTATTGTATTAAGAAGAAATCTGATGTTTTTGACACTTTTAAGATTTGGAAAGCTATGGTTGAGAATGAAACAGGCAGGAGATTGAAGTGCCTAAGATCTGACAATGGTGGTGAGTTCTGCAACTATAAGTTCAGAGGTTATTGTTATATGAATGGAATACATAGGCAAAGGATAGTTCCAAGGACACCTCAACAAAATGGAGTTGCTGAAAGGATGAACAAAACAATAATGGAGTGTGTAAGGTGTATGAGATTGCATGCTGGTTTGCCCTTAGAGTTTTGGGTAGAAGTTATGGATACTATAATGTTTCTGATTAACAGAGGACCCTCTACAGCTCTAGATGGTGGAATTATAGAAGAGGCATGGATAGGTAAAAAGGTAGATATCTCATTTCTCAAAGTTTTTGGTTGTGCAGCCCTTGTGCACATTGATAAGGAAAATAGAAAGAAGCTGGATGCTAAGTCTATGAGGTGCACATTTATTGGCTATGGCTCTGATGATTTTGGATTCAGGTTTTGGAATCTAGAAACTAACAAGATAATTAGGAGCCGTGATATTTTTTTCAATGAAAAAGTGATATATAGTGATCAGCTCAAGAAGCTGAATCAATCTGGGCAGAGCAATGGAGAATTGGACGAGGTGATGGTCTAAAATGAGCTCACGAGAAAAATTAATCATAGACAGGAAAACATAGAGACTGACGTCGGTCAAGAAGGAACTAACATCGGCAAAATAGGAACCGATGTTGGTCATATAGTCACCAACATTGGCCAGGAAGGAACTGACGTTGATTAGGAAAAACCAACGTCGGCTAGTAATAGGCCTAAAAATGACTAAGGTCGGTCACTGTCAGAGAATTTGGGTGGACAATGTGTTGTGAATGAATCTCAAATGCCCATTAGGAGGTCAAAAAGGGTAAGTAAACCTCCAATTCGATATTCCCCTTCATTATTCTATTTATTGCTTACTGATGGTGGAGAACCAGAGAGTTTTGATGAAGCAATACAGGTGGAATCCAAGAATCAGTGGGAGCTAGGCATGAATGAGGAGATTGATTCCTTGAAAGAGAACCAAACATGGGATTTGGTTGAGTTGCCAACAGGTAAGAAGACACTAAAGAATAGATTGATCTACAAATTGAAGGAAGGTGAGAATGGATAGATGAGATATAAGGCCAGGTTGGTAGTGAAAGGATTTGCACAAAAACTAGGTATTGATTTTGGTGAGATTTTTTCTCCTCTTGTTAAAAATGACTTCTATATGGACTATATTGTCTTTAGTTGCTATTGAGGATTTGCATCTTGATTAGCTTGATGTTAAGACAACATTTCTTCATGGATATTTAGATGAAGAAATATATATGGATCAGCTGGAAGGATTTGAGGTCAAAGGTAAGGAGAAGCTAGTGTGCAGATTGAAGAAAAGCTTGTATGGCCTCAAGCAAGCTCCTAGACAGTGGTATTTGAGATTTGACAAGTTTATAACTGAGCATGGCTATAGTAGGTGTCAATTTGGCCATTGTGTTTATTTTAAGAGATTAGATAATGGTAGATATATTATTTTTTTGTTGTATGTAGATGATATGTTGGTTGCAAGATCACACATGCAGGATATCTCTGAGCTTAAGGTGAAATTAGCTCACACATTTGCCATGAGGGATTTGGGAGCAGCAAAGAAAATTCTTGGCATGAGCATTAAGAGATATAGGAAAAATCATAGGTTGATTTTGTCTCAAGAGGATTATGTGAACAAGGTGTTGAAACGGTTCAATATGCAGGATGTAAAACTGGTAAGCACACCTTTGGCTAGACATTTTAAATTGAGTAGAGAATAGTGTCCTAATTCACATGATGAGGTAGAGTACATGAGTAGAGTTCCATATGCTTCCGTAGTGGGGAGCTTAATGTATGCAATGGTTTGTACTAGATCAGATATTGCCCAAGCAGTGGGAGTTGTAAGTAAGTATATGGCCAATCCAGGAAAGGAACACTGGAAAGCAGTTTAGTGGATCCTCAGATATCTGAGAGGGACCAGTAGTAGGCATTTGTGCTGTGGAGGTTTAGATACTTCTCTACATGGTTATGTAGATTTAGATATGGCAGGTGATTTGGATGGTAGAAGGAGCACCACAAGATATGTTTTCACTATTGGTGGAACGATGGTTAGCTAGATTTCAAAGTTACAGAAGGTTGTTACCTTGTCAACTACAGAAGCAAAATATATTGCAGTCACTGAGGCTAGCAAAGAAATGATATGGATGACACGATTCATGGAAGAGCTAGGAAAGGAGCAAGAGAGTTGTAGATTATATAGTGATAGTTAGAGTGCAATTCATTTGGCTAAGAATTCAGCCTTTCATTCAAGAACAAAGCATAAACAGCTTAGGTACCACTTCATAAGACAGGTATTGGAGGATGGTGAGTTGAAGTTGGAAAAGATCCATACAGATAAGAACCTTGCAGATATGTTAACCAAGCTGGTAACAAAGGAGAAGTTGAATCTTCATTTAACTTTTGTTGGTCTTCATGATTGAGTTTAAAGATGGAGGAGCTAGAAGATGTTGATGTACAAGTACTGGTGCAGCTGTTTATCTCCAAGTGGGAGATTGTTAAGGTGTGGAGCTAAAAGCTTCACCAAATGAGTGAGTTTGCAAAGTTGCAAGATTTACATAGTCATCAGCATCGGTCAGGAGCGACCGACGTCAGTCAGGAGTCGACTAGGAAATGCCAACATCGGTCATGAATCGGCTGACGTCGGTCAGGTGCAAACAGGCAGGAACCGACATCGGTCACCTGTGCATCCAGAATGCTATTTCCATGGATAGAACAGAATGTTTGCATGGTAGGATTAAGTGTTAGTCTTAAGTTTGCATCTCTATCTGTAGTAAGACTATTTAGAGCCCTTGATTAGGAGGTGCATCTAATGGCTATAATTGTATGCTCATGTTTCCTAATTATTATATATAGGATTAGATCTTCTTAGCTTATTATAGAAGAATAGTACAGAATTGTATATATGAATCAATCTAGGTTCTTGGAGTTGATTGAAATTGAGAGAGAGAGAGCTCTTGAGGGAAAGAGATCTAGAGAGAGATCTGTACATCTGAGAGAGGTGTGGAAGAAAAAAAGTTTCTTCAATTGTATTCCTTCTGTAAAGAGTTTAATACAAGTTTTCATGGTGATTTCTTGTATCTCTTATTGCTTGCTATTTTTTGATTCTAGTTACTTATCTTTTTGGTTTAATTATGCATTTATTGCTTTCACATTGTAATCAACATTGTTGGTTGATCCCCAACAGGGTTCATCAACTTGAACCATTTTGGTTCAACCAAGTGGTTCAATCAAATGTTTTAATAGTTGGTTCAAAGCCTTGGTTCAATAGAGTGGTTCAATAGCTTAGTTCAAAAGGAGTGACCTAATGTAAAAATTTAAAGAGCTTCTCGAGGGACAAGTGCCCTTGCGGAGGGCACTTGGTCAAATAAAATACCCTTTGAAAGGGTTGTTTTCCAAAAAGACTAAGGCAAGTCTAAGGCACAATTCCTTTAGACTTTTTTTCTAAAGAAAAAATTCCAAAATAATTTTGAGAAGTCTCAAGAGTAAATCTTGAAGGAATTCACGTATATGGCAAACAAAACAATTTATGCAAACTTTTTGTCTATGGGAAATTTTTGTGGACAATTTGTCTGTGAGAATTGTCCGTAGGAATTTGCTCATGAAAAAAGCCTAGGGAAAATAACGACAGGAATTATCCACAGGAAAACTCGAGAAACAATCCTCTAAGGAAAATGTTGCCGAAGGACCTTGAAGGGCAGGTGCCCTTACGGGGGACTCTCGGCTACCAGTTTAAAGGACACTACCTGAAGCTAAAGGGTCACCTTCCCTTTGAGAAGACGTAAAACACGAAGCCCAAAGGCCATTGAAAGATTATTTCTTAAGGCCCAAAAGGGTAGTTTCTTTCTAGAAAAGTGCAGAATAGAAATGCTGAAGAAGGACCAAGGGGTAATGTGCCCAAAGATGTCAAATTCAAGACAGTGAACTAGCCATTGAAAACGTAGTAATGGACATGAGATTGTCAATTTAAAAGCTCATAAAATAGTCATTGATCCTTGTAATCTATAGACCCAAATGTAGTCACAGGCTTTAAGGCCAAGACCAACAGAAAGCAAGGAAGGAACATAATAGTAAATTGAATCTAGGACTTGATTTAATTAACCAAAAAAGGAGGAATGATGAAGATAGGATCAGATCACCAGGTGTACATTAAAAGTTGCAAACTTTTAATAGCGTGACTTGTTTCTCTACATTGATAAAATGAAATGGGTAAATGCCCCTAAGTTCCAGTCTGTCTTCTTAATAAATTCCAACACAACATGATGTGTTATTGTTCCTGAGTCCTTCTTGAAGTGGCTATATAAGGAACTCTCTTTTATTATAAATATATCTCTTTTTGACAATTAGAATGAGACTCTGCCTAAATTGAAAGGCACTTCTGAGACTTTGAGCTCAATTTTGTTGATCATATTTTGTTATTGGAATAAGAAAGCAAGTGATTTTTTAGACTTTATGCTATGATATCTTTATTGTTGGGGAAACTATTCTTATGTCTTTTTCCTTAATATATTTTATGCTCCTTTAATTCAACAAGCAAAATTAGTGATAGTAGTCAGGAAGGTGTCCTGAAGAGTTAACTGTAGAGAGACTTTGTGCCCCCATAATTACTTTTAGTGTGTTTTCTTTTCATTTCTATGTAAAGGACCTTGGGATGACTTTGTGCCCTCATTATCCTTCATATCTTACTCTTGAGAAATTCAGGTGGAGACTTTGTGCTACATCTTGATTTGCTGGTTATTACATCCTTTGCTACATTTTGTTGTTACTACCAAGAGTATTCTTGTGGTTTGCTGAATAGTACTTCTAAAAGAAGAGGAGTGTTGTATGTCATTTCCCTTGAGTTTTTCCTTTGATTTGCACACATCATCTCTAAAAAAAGGATGGTTTTTCCTACCCTTGAGTATTATTTTTAGTTTATATATATAGCATACATACAGGGAGCCTTCCCTTGATCAGAGGAGAGATTAGTCCCCTTTTGATGTGGTAAATCTACACATTTGGATGACTAATCTTCCTACTTTGGCTGATCAAACCTATTTTTTTTATCAGTACACTGATCGACAATATTCAACCAATAGTTTTTAGTGACTCTATTGGGGATATAATACATTCATTATCCATTTATAATCTATTCATTCACCTCCACACTAATCAAGAAATAATGCATAGTTTAAAGCCTCAAGCTTTAATTGAAGCAAGGTCAATTCTTTTCCATTTTTGTTTCACAATCTGGTAGATTCAAGGTATACACGAATCCAAAGGGATAAAGGGATTGTTGACCCTGTATTTGAGTTGGTACAACAAAGTGATTTTGATTTGTTTCCTTCACCATCTCATCTCTAATGAACCAAGAGTTTTCCTCCTACTAAAGTTAGATCTCCATTGCCAAACAAAGTATCTACTTCTATTATTGATAAAGCTTTGCTAATAATCACTCCTTTGATATTTTTTATCCCTCCTTTTCATAATCCTACAATGGTAGTTCAAGGCCCCTGGGGTAATGCTTTTGGTCCTCTCAATCTTACTCCACCTCTACATGAGCTTCTACGTAGTTTAAGGAAGAATTTTTCCAAATTCTATGGTGATGGGAAAGTTCATCCTAATGAACACATTGCAGCCTTCATCATAGCTTGTGGAGTAATTATAGTAGAGTTTGAAGATGTAGCAGTTAGGCTTTTTATGGAGACACTACAAGGTGCTATTGCAAATTGGTTTTATCATCTACAAGCTCAGTCAGTGACTGATTGGAATACTCTCAAAGATAAGTTTGAAGAGAGATTCAAACCTGTAGAAGATGCACATGCACTTCTGGCTCAACTTACATAGATGAAGAAAGAGCCTCATGAACCAATGAGAGACTTCATAGCCAAATTTGACAAATTGAGGAACATAATTCCTATAATAGCTTGACCTACAACTAAGAATCTCAAATGTTTCTTCATTAATTCTCAATTACCTAAAGTTAGTGTTCTCTTGAGACGTGCTGGTCAAATAGATCTTGCTATAGGTCAACTTTTGGCCACTAAGGTAGAAGATGATCTCATCTTAGTAGGTAAGATAAGAAGAGATCCAAACAAAAATAGATCTTCATCATCTTCTGAATATGCATCTACAGGCACCACTGATCCAATGGTGTAATAGCTGGCAAATGAAGTGTTAGCCTTAAAAAAGCAAAAGGTGCAAGGAATGTCTTTTACTCCTTCATACAAAGATATGCCAAGAAGGACATCACCAAATTAATCATATCAAGGCAATGCTGCCAAGAATCAAGGGCAACAGAATCGCCTTCCTCCCCCATAAGGGAAACTTGCCCTTGAAGCTCCTCCAACCAACTCAATAGTTAGATATTTGAAAATAGAACATGATTTCTCTTTCCAACTCGAGTTTTAGCAAGAAAATGATGTTGATCTCTTCATAGAGGATCAAGAAGAATCAACTAGCAACTCCCATATTAGTTTCTAGAACTACCAGGATGAACTCGAAAGCAAAAGAGAAGCTATTGATGGATCATATGCAGTGTTGATCGAGTCCAAAAACCAATCAATCTGGCAAGCTGATAAAGGGAAGATAGAAGAGCAACCTCAACCAATAGTTATGATTGCTAAGCATGGAACCCCTCTTCCTTTTCATTTAAAGGATTTGGTGATCACCCAAAATGTAAGTACATCAATTTCACATTCACCTTCTATTCCCATTTTGCAAACCAGCCCTCCTCCCATCCCTCCTAAAACCCAAAAGGTTGAAATGCTTTCCTCTGTTCCAGGTTCAATTTAGCCATTTGACATAATTGATCATGTCAAAAAGACCAAAATAAAAATGTCTAAGTTTGAATACTTGTAGTCCAATCTTGATCAATTAGATAAGTTGGTCCAATGTATCAAGAACCAAACAATCCCTATAGGGCAAAAAGCTAAAAAAATAATTCTTGATTCTCCAAAGAACATGCCCATTTTGAATAATCTTGTTCTTACTCCTCCAGCTACCCCTAAGAAAATATAACCTTTCTATGTTTCCTTGTTAATAAATGGTTATCAGCTCAATAATTACATCATTAATTTTGGGGCATCTGACAATGGCATGCCTACTAAACTAGCTAAGTCTCTAGGTCTCACATTGAATAAGACATTTGGGAGATGTTTCACCATGGAGAACAAGCAAGTACCATTGCTGGGGCAAATCAAAGATGCCTAATTTGCATTTGTAGCCTTTCCAAAAAAGAGAATCATGATGACTGTCTTGGTGGCTGATGTCCTAGTAGCCTATGGCATTTTTATTAGATGAAATTTATACAAGGATGTGTGAGGAGAACTAAGCATGGACCTATCTTAAGCAAGGATCCCTATCCAAGGCAAAACTAAGAGATTGCTCCCTGAAAGAGAAGCAAAATACATGGTCATCCAAACATCAGCCCCTAAAGCATAAATTCTATTTGAGTCTTCAGGCAAGGGTAATTATTTATTTACCATAGAGAATGTTCATGTTTTTACAGATGAAAGTCTTGTAGCTAAAAATATAAGAATTGATCCAAACAATACTTCAAGAGAATTGGTAAGACAGTACAAGTAAGGAAGGATCTTCCATCTCTAATGAAGAGAAATCTGATAAGAGATCAACTTCTGATAATGGCAACAATTCTTCCACCAATGATGGAATTAGGACTATGTTGATATCTCCTCAAGGAGATATTCTTCCTTCATGCAATTTGCAAGTTATTAACATCAACAACATAGCTAGATGTGAATCTCTATTGCTCAAATTGAAGATTTCTCAAGATGAAAAAATCAAACTCCTTCACATCAAAGGAGATGCTAAGCTGATATTTTGTTAGGAGTTTGATATGGACAATCCAATCATATGATGGAATAAACTAGAAGAACAATCAATTATGGTAATGGACCATGCTACTACAAATCAAAATTAGGCAAAGGAATCCTTCACCAAGAAAGCAAGGAGTTATGGCTTTCACATTGAAGACCACATCCTGCCATGGGACAAGAAGAAGAAAAAACCAAGGGGAAGATGCATAAAATTGGTTTCTTGTTGGAGAACTCCATTCACCCATCACCATTTCTGGGGAAAAAATGTCTTCTTAATAGTTTATCAGAATAGAGTACTATTTTCACTATCTCCCAAGAAGCATAATTTGAAATACTTCAATTCTTGAAGTATCAGATCATTTCATCTATGCATATGTATATTTGTATAGTTTTTAATTCTATTTTGCTTTATTTATTTACTTTCTTGATGCCTTTCATTTTTGGGTAGCATGACTCCATAACCCAATGGTATGCATGAAGACACTAGAGATTCTAGATTCTACTCCTTTTAATTATTTTTTCAATTGATAGAAGTTCCCCAACTAGAGCCAGTATTGTTCCCCAAAAATACCACTCATTTTTGGGACAACATTTGAACTATTTTGGTCCTACATACCAAAATTATCTCTTCCCTTTTCAAAATTTGTCTTTGGCATTCAAATTCCTCATTTTTCAAGCTTCTCAAAAATCTATGGACTCTACAGGCTTAAATCTACGGACTCTGCAGACTTAAATCTATGGACTCTGTAGGCTTGAATCTATGGACTCAGCAGGAAGAGAAAATCTATGGACTCAGGAGGAAGAGGAAATCTATGAACTTTGCAGGTCAAGTTTAATGGGCTTTACAGGTTAAAATCTATGTACTCTTTTAAGGTTAGAGAAAACTATGGACTTGGTTTCTACATACTCTACAGGCAGGTTCAATTCTACAGGTTCGAAGGCTTCTGTAGGTCAGGTTCAAACCACAAGAATCAATTTGTAACACTTTGTCATTTTGAAAATTGTTTCAGTACCTTGGTTCAAACAAAAATCTCCATTGGCAAGCATCAGTAGTAGGTTCAACATTTGGTTCATCCTTTGGTTCAACATCAAAAGGTTCATCAGTCAGTTTAAGGCTTTGTTTGAACCCTTAAACCAAAACTTGGTTCAATAGTTGGTTTAAAATTTTGGGTTCAATGGTTAGTTCATTGCTTTAGTTAATTTAATTGAACCATTAGCTTGAACCATCAACTTGGACAATTTTGGTTCAAAGCTTGGTTCAACCGATTGGTTCAATGAAGAGGTTCAACCAATTGGTTTAATGAAGAGGTTCAACGGTTGGTTTAAACAAAGGGTTCATCAGCTTGAACCATTTTGGTTCAACCGAGCGATTTAATCAAATGGTTCAATAGTTGGTTGAAAGCCTTGGTTCAATAGAGTGGTTCAACAGCTTGGTTCAAAAGGAGTGACCTAATGTAAAATTTCAAAGAGCTTCCCGAAGGACAAGTGCCCTTGCAGAGGGCACTTGGTCAACAAAAATACCCTTTGGAAGGGTCATTTTTAAAAAAGACTAAGGCAAGTCTAAGGCACAATTCCTTCAAACTTTTTGTCTGAAGGAATTCCTTTGGACAAAAAGTCTGAAAGAATTCTGAGAAGTTGCATGAGTAAATCCTGAAGGAATTCACATATATGGCAAATGGAACAATTTTTGTGAAATTTTTGTCCATGGGAAATTTCTACAAATAATTTATCCATGGGAATTGTTCACGATAATTTTCCCATGGAAAATCCCTAGGGAAAATACCCACGGGAATTATCCACAAGAAAACTTGAGAAACAGTCCACTAAGGAAAAGGTTGTTGAAGGACCCCAAAGAGTAGATGCCCTTACGGGGGACTCTCAGCTGCCAATTTAAAGGACACTTCCTAAAGTTGAAGGGTCACCTTCCCTTTGGGAAGATGTAAAATAAGAAGCTTGAAGGCCATTCAAAGATCATTTCTTAAGGCTAGAAAGGGTAGTTTTTTTCTAAAAAAGTGCAAAATAGGAAAGCCGAAGAAGGACTAAGGGGTGATGTGCCCAAAGATGTCAAATTCAAGACAATGAACTAGTTGTTGAAAATGTAGTGACAGGCACATGAACGCCAATTTCTAAGGTCATAAAATAGCCATTGATCCTTGTAATTTATAGACCTGAATGCATTCACAGGCTTTAAGGCTAAGACCAGTAGAAAGTGAGGAAGGAACAAAATAGCAAATTAAATCTAGGACCCGATTCAATTAACCAAAAAAGGAGGAACGATGAAGGTAGGATCAGATCACCAGGTGGACATTGAAAGTTGTAAACTTTCAATAGGGTGACTTGTTTCTCTACATTGATAAAATCAAATGGGTAAATGCCCCTAAGTTCCAATCTATCTTCTTAATAGATTCCAATGCAACATGATGTGTTACTATTCCTGAGTCCTTCTTGAAGTGGCTATATAAGGGACTCTCTTTTATTGTAAATATATCTCTTTTTGACAATCAGAATGAAACTCTACCCAAATTGAAAGGCACTTCTGAGACTTTGAGCTCAATTTTGTTGATCATATTTTGTTATTGGAATAAGAAAGCAAGTGATTTTTTAGACTTTGTGCTATGATATCTTTGTTGTTAGGGAAACTGTTCTTATGTCTTTTTCCTTAATATATTTTTTGTTCCTTTAATTCAACAAGCATAATTAGTGATAGCAGTCAGGAAGCTGTCCTGAAGAGTTAATTGTGGAGAGACTTTATGCCCCCATAATTGCCTTTAGTGTGTTTTCTTTTCATTTCTTTGTAAAGGACCTTGGGATGACTTTGTGCCCTCATTTTCCTTCGTATCTTACTCTTGAACAATTCAGGTGGAGACTTTGTGTTGCATCTCAATTTGTTGGTTATTACATCCTTTGCTACATTTTGTTGTTACTACCAAGAGTATTCTTGTGGTTTGCTAAATAGTACTTCAGAAAGAAGAGGAGTGATGTCTATCATTTCCCTTGAGTTTTTCGTTTGATTTGCACACATCATCTCTGAAAAAAGAGAGATGGATGGTTTGTTTTACCCTTGAGTATTATTTTCATTTTTTATATATATACATACATACATACATACATACATATATACATATACATACATACATACATACATAAATATACATACATACATACATACATACATACATACATACATATATATATATAGGGAACCTCCCCTTGATGAGAGGAGAGATCAGTCCCCTTTTGATGTGGTAAACCTACACATTTGGATGACTAATATTCCTACTTTGGCTGATTAGACCTATTTTTTTTATCAGTACGTTGATCGACAAAATATTCAACCAATAGGGATCATCTGATCCCTCATGAAAATATTGATAAGAACCATCTTGAGGTTGATATACATTATAATAAGGATGGTAGGAGGCATATTAGTGTTAATAAGAGGACAATTATTGATACTCATATTGATATCCTTCATCATAGGATTATTTATAGTGAATTTCAACAACATTATGTTTATATGGAGAAGGATTAGTATGATTATAGGTCTATCATGGCTCATAAGACTAATAGCAACCTTGATAAGACTATTGAGGGGTATAATATGGGTCTTAACATGGTTGATAGAGAGGTGCATAGTGGGGATTCTTATATTAACCATCCATATAAAAATCATGAGTAAATTAAATAATTCTATTTGATAAAAATATTAAATAATAGATACTTGGTGTGATTACAACTAGAATACTTCATTTGGAGTCACTATTAGTGCTTGCCTGCATGGTTATAAAAGCTAATAAGAGGAAAGACACACCAAAAATCTTTCCACTCTCTTGGAATTTTATCCCAAAAGGAATGGTATAGCTATTTTATTTAAATATTTTACTCTATAATATTTTTTTCCAGACTAATCTCCAAATTGGATTACCTCTAGGGCTATAGGTTGCCTATGGTAGGGGTAGACCTCTTTGTTTCAAGGATAACTCCCTAGATTGATCCCTACATATTTATATCTAACACTAAATATTTACATAAATGAAAAGGTATTTAATTATACATGATATTAATCTAATCTAATTTTTTGATGCATCAAAAATATATCCACTATGATACCATACAAGTGCACTAAGAGACATGGCTTACAACACTAGTTTTAAAATCCTGAATAGCTCTAACATTATTATTTCAAACATGAATGTGATATGCATGGAATTAATCAAGGTAAGTGAACTAGATTTATTTTATAAATAATAATTATATTCATATCACTTTAAGATATAATAATTTACTTGAAAACACTTCATGTGACATTTTAGAGTGGAGACATCTTGCATCAAACATAAAAGGATTGAGAAAAGTAAGGATAGATATCAATAACTTAACATTTCACTATATATCACTTCATATAATTATAAAATATAATTTTTTAACTCAAAAATATATTGAATATCATATTTAAAATTTAAATTATAATAACAAACTAATAGGGCTTCCCTATAACAGGTGTGGAATTGTATTATAAAAACCAAAATGGCTTGCATTTATAGAATGTGTGAGAAGAGAGAGAGAGAGAATAATGAAGTTTAAATGTCACAATGACACATGTAAATGAATTAAATCCAATTAAATTTTAGGATAATTAAGTGTATAATATATGTCTAGAATGTATTCTTAGATAAGTGTCCATTAAATCATTAAACACTCTAAATCTGGTGTAGGGTCTTCAAATGGCCTTTTTGAAAATTGCCTTAAAGATAATACATATCTTGAGAATTTAAAGATAGAATAGGGAGATTTGAAACATATTACTTATCTGATGGGGGTTATAAAAAATATTTATGAGTCATAATATGCTTTCCTAACCATTAATCTTCTTCATAACACTTGCACTCACCATCTGCAGTCATTCATTAGCCCTCTTGGCCTCATTCTTCACATTTATCACAAAAATGGCCTTTAATTTCACAATAAAATATATATAATAAGTTTTATGACACATTTATAAGACCCCTATACCTTCCATTCCATGATTTATACCTTAAAAGGTCCAAAAAATTAACCTCTAATCTTTTCACTAGGTAGTCACTCTTTATCTTCACTATCTCCCAAAGATTGCCTAAAATGAATGACTTAATAGAGATATTTATAAATTTTTATAATGTTATAAATGTATATTAATAGTTATAATAGGTTCTTATTGAACCCATATAATGTTTCTCATCCTTTAAATCTTCTCTACACCTAAAAAATAGTTAAATTCCTATAAGAAACCATGTTTTCACCCTATCTGTACAAGTAAGGTACAAATATAATATGTGAGGAGAATGGGAGAGTATTATTCAATTTTAATGTTTTTTTCATACCATATTACACATTTTTAATGCATATCCATTTTTATTTCCTTTATCAGGTCAAAACCAAGGGTTTAGGAGGGTTTTAGAGGGTTTGGACTGTTAAGGATTTTTCATAAAATATTGACATCCAACCTCCCAAAAAATTCAAATAAAAGTAGTTATAATACCTCATTAAAATATATATAATCCTTGGGTCACCATTCAATAGGTATATATAGGTGTGAGCAAGATAAGTTGGCCTATTGAGCTCTTGAGTGCATTTTAAACACCCATGTCATGGAAATAGGTCAAAATGACCAACTTTGTGTGATAACATACAAAATAATTTCTCAAAATGGCCTTATACCTTACTATAAATGTTATAAACTATATGGGAAGGTTTAGTTTGTCTTCAAAATGAGATTGAGCCTCATTAGGGATTTCTTCCTAGTCATAGGCCTATTAGCCCTAACTTTGTTCATGGCCTATAACCACCCTATGTGGTTTATAGTACCTAAATGAGACTATTCATGTTTGTTCATGATAAGAAAAAATTACACACCATTTTTTTATAATCCTAATAATCTTCATTTTATCCTCCTACCATATGATGCAAGGACTACAGTTATGTCTTGATTGGGAGTACCCTCTATTTGAGATAAAATAGAGGCTAATTACCCTATTTGCCTTGCAAAAATAGGAATTTGGAAGGATATAATGGGTCTTGTAGGTGATTTTTATAAAATTTCATAGCTATATCACCTATTTAGAGTCATTAATAAACTAAAACTTTAAGATAGATTCATAGAATTGATGATTGTGTGTAGGGGTTCATATGCAGGGTTCAGCATGCATGTAGTTGATATTTTAATTAAACCTATCTTTTATATTAGACAACATATGGAAATGATATAATCACTTTTAAGGTAAAAAAAATATGTTTATCTCATCCTACATCTCTTCCTACCTTCAAGCCATCTTTTCTCAATAGCTTGTACTAGTCTATGGATTATGTGTAAGCTATAGGTGGCAATTTTTGGGAGGTTTCTTATAGATGAAAGTGTGTTTTTTATCCCTTTATTAAATGAATTAGGTAATTATTTAATTATCTAATCTCATTTCATATTTTATCCTATTCCATCATGCCTTAGGGCTAATCCAACTATTTCAATGAATTTTAGTTATATTTTGAGAAATGGAAGAAAAAGAAAGAAAATACAGGTATGGTTGAAATACTTATTTGATTGTGAATGAATTGAATCATATTATTATGAATAATTTATCTTTGGATTAGGATGATGACCTAAAAATAAGAACAAACTAAAGTAAATGGTTGGTTAGAGAGATTGTTGGTTAGATTGCCTAGCACTAGCTAGATCCCGGAAGTAAGAGCTTCCTTGAGGACTATCAATACACACATTTTAAATAATTAAGTTTATAAAATATAATACAAATTAATTTAATAAATAATAAAAAGGTACTAAAATTGAACAAAAGAAATGTTTGATAAAAAAATAGATTAAAATGACTAATATAGCAATAAGTGGGTCAATACTAATACTAAACAGGGCAAGTGCATTTCAAAAAATAGGTTAGGGGTCTATGAGCTGGTAGACAAAAATAAAATCAGTTTTTGTTGAGGGTATGTGGGTTAAAATATATTTCTATTATTTTATACCATAATGACAATTGGTGGTTGGTGTGACTATTAGTGGTTAAGGTGACTATCGACAGTTGAGGTGACCATCAATGGTTGGACAGATTATCGATGGTTAGGATGACCATCAGTAGTTACTTTGTTAGGATTGGGTGATAATAATGTTAGATTGAAAATATTATAAATGTAAATTATATGATATTGGTTTGTATTGGGTTGATTATGAAATACAAAAAAAGTGACTGAATGATTAAAATAGATACTTAGCTTATCTAATATTATTTAGTTGAATGGTTGAATTGATTGGCTAATTGATAGAGCATGGAATTATTTTATTAGATCGATGATACTTGGATATCCACTAAATGGTGGTGACAAGTCATCTCACTATTTTGATGGCTATATTTCTTGAAGAACACATGTAAAGAAAGCTCTTGATAATTGGGGATGGATCCTTTCACCTCCTCATCTCTTCTTATAGGAAAGGAAGGAGAGGTGAAAAAAGATGTTAACATGGGGTGAAACATGATCTCCATTTTTAAATTCATCATATATGGGATTATACATGAATTATATATTTTAATTATATAAAATCAAGTTGAAACGAAGGGTCAAATGAGCTGGTTTAGATGGTGGAACATGACTATCAATGGTCAAGGTGATCATCGATGGTTAGGGTGACCATTAGTGGTTAAGGGCCAAGATCAAAGTTGGGTTAAAATATGGGTTTATCTAGTAGGTCAAATTGACTAGCATTAATCCTAGTTTAGGGTTAAGCATTCTAAGTTAGGCCTAAGGGGATCCTGAGGTAGTCAAGGGGGTTATGACATTTAGAACCATTATGTGTGGATTTTTGGTGTCTACATTTTGCCCTTTTTTATTATGCAATTTGTATCAAAAATATAAAAAATAAAAAATCATTGAAAGTGGAAGTTTAGGTTTTCTCGAGTATGGGAAGAGGTGTTTCCTCTTAAATCAAGATTTGATGAGGTGAAATAGAATTAGATATGGGTTTGATAAGGTGGATAAAGGTGATGATGAAGGTGGACATCATGAAAGTTGGTGATAGGTTGGGCACTAAATCATAAATGTGTGAAAAAAGTTTAAAAAAAGGTAAAATATCCAAGATGGTACATAGATTAGGTTATCATAAGTGGTAAAATAAAGGTCAGTGTTAGAAGGATAAGTGATAAGTGGATCACATTACCAAATTTAAGCATGGTGATTAGGTGTAATTGTAAATGTAAGTCTTCTAGGCAAGGTCTATGATTCCATGGGTATCCAACGTAGGAAGTGCTTTGAAAAAAAAAATATATTGGTCAAATATCACGGGTATTTGAGGTAGGAAGTACTCTTGCTAAGACACAATTTGGTTAGGTGTGTGTAAGGTAGTGCAAGTTTAAAAAATGGTCAACATGGTAATTTTTTTCAATGCAATCAAAAGGACCAAGAAAAAGTTGTCACAAAAACATGATCTAGTTGGGCCAAAATAGACCAAGGGTGAGGTAATGAGGTGGTTATCAAGGTCAAAAGAGAAGGTAATCTCTATGGGTATGTACTTGTTGTGTTTTACCAAAATTTTTCTTATTTGAAGTAAAAAGGAAAAAAGTCCACAACTTGATCATCGACGATTAGGGTAATTAAAAGTGACCATCAATTATCACCCTAAGTATTGACAATCAAGGTGAAAACTCTAAAATTTCAAAGGACAAAAGTGAAATAGTGAGTCATGTGATTTAATTTGTGATTATTAACTTTGTTGTCTAGTGCATTCAACATTTTTGGGAAAAATTGATGTTGTTATTTAGTGGGTGATTTGCTTAGTGGATTGACCAAGTGGATTGAGTTAGGATGGAGCATAGATGTAAATGAGGATGGGAAATAGGTCAATTGATTCCTCCTTGATGATGGTCAAGGAATGAGGTAGGGGTTGTATTACAATTGAAAGTGATAGTTTGATTTTGTAGTGTTCTTCATTTCAAGTAAGAATTTACTTGGTTGATTATTATGTGGGCAAGGTAGCTTAGTTTTAACCTAAGTAGATGGCTTGTTAGGTTTTTAATGAATTTTATGGGTGAAAATAAAATTGGGAGGGTAGGCAAGTTAGGGGTAGGCTAGAGAGTAGAGTTTAGCCTAGTTATTTATAAGACTAGGGGGATTTACTAATGTTGTACATAGGTTTTGGGCACTTTCTACTAGTCGTCACACATAGTGACTATCAGCGGTCAGTTGTACTATCAACAATCAATAAACATGGGTAAAATTTTAACCTGATCATTATCAATTGTAGTGATCATTGGTGGTCAATCCAAATAGTGAAAGGTTTATAGTTAGGTTTATTGATTATTGATAGTTTAGAATGCATAAATGTTATAAATTTTGTGCAATGGGGTGTCAAAAGTGTGATGGGTGAGGTCAAGGGATAATGGTCAAATTAGTCATTGTTTAAGGTGGTCTTATAGGTGAAATGTTAGTTTTTATGAGTAGTAGTTTAAGTGGTAAGTTTGATAGATGAAGTAGAAGAGGTTGTATTCTCGAGGTGAATGTTAGGAGGAGAATGGTAAACTAGTCTTTTGGGAAGGGTTAAGGATAAAATGTCATTCTTAAGGCTTAAGGTAAAAAATATAGTTTAAGAGGTGAAGTTCATATGTAAAATAGTATAGGTAACTAAGTTATATTTTCTAAAAAACCTTGTAAGTGTGTGAGTAGATCAAAATATGGGATCAGGTACCTCACATCTTCATGAAGATCAACTAGGGGATGGCTCCAGGGGATTGGGCACATATGGAAGAGGTCAAGCTCAGAGTGATGTGACACTACCAACACATGGCATGAGATGCAGTGATGATCATGACACTCATTGAGAGATTGGATCTAGCCATTAATATCTTCCTATTACCCACTAGTGAGATGAAAATATTTTTAGAGGATGTGTAAAGGATCACTTAATTGGTCCTTCAAGGTGATCCAATATATCACATTGAGTGGGAGGAGTAAGAGGAGTGCTTTGATCTAATTTATGGAGATGGCCATGATTGTGTTAGGTGGCATATTGGGGGTTTTAGAAACTCTATTCTATATCATAGGGTGAGGGGTGAGAGGAAACTAATGACCATGATGATTATGGATATGTTATGATTTTTCCTTCCAAATTTGAGTAGTGGGATGTTTCCCTATCTATTATTTGGGGTGTTGGTCAAGATGTTGCTAGGATGTAAAGTGTTTTGATGGGTACCTATGCTACTTATCTAGATATATAGAGAGATATGGGGTTTCATATCTGATAAGATGTATGGAATTAACATCAAACTTGTCCTACACTACTGGGTTTATGAGCACATGTGAGTCTTGAGGCTGATGGGACTACTATGGGTGGGATATGCTAAGATAGATTTCCTAGTTGGTTTCATGTGATAGAGAGATGAATTTTCCAATTCAAGTGTAAGATGAATATCTAATTATGTATATTGGTTTAGGGGTACACTAGATGAATTGGTGATTGGTGATATTACCTAAAGGCCATATGTTGGGTTTCCAAGGTAGATCAGATATAGGAGGCATACTTTATCCCTATAGAGTTACAAGTGGATCTTTGGTAGGTGAGATGTGGAAGTAGAGCTCATCCCATTTGATAGGGTTTGGAGATAGTTTGACCTAGTTTAGGGTATCCTAGGCCCATTTTCTAGATACATGTGGGAGGATGTAGAGATCTTGCTACCTGAGCCACATCTAGTACAGACCTTGCTAGATCACAAGGAGTTACCAACATGACCAATGATAAACATTGCAAGTTTTCTAGATGGTTACCCTACATGGTACTAGGATCTTTACATGGTATTATATTTTGGTATGGATGATGGTGGAAAGAAGCCTATAGATGTAGACATAGTTAGTAAAGGTGAGTAGGTGCAATCTCAAGGGGTTGAACTAGATGCATAGTTAGGAATGGCATTAGACACTAAATAGTTATAGGTTATAGCATTACAAGGTTAGGTAACTACTTTATAAGGTTGGGTGGTGACACTTATAGGTGATAGGGACCAAGCTAGAGTTTCAATAGCCTTGGTCTCCCAATAGAGAGACTCCTTGAGATAGGTTGGATCAGGATCAATAGCATCTATAATACCAATAAGCAATATCTCCATGGCATGATACATAGATATAGTGGAGGAGTTACACTACTCTAAGTCTATAGTCCTTAGGTGATCTCTTGAAGATCCCTAATGGGGTGAGTATAGAGCTAGCTTGGTAGGTGGTGTAAGTGTGGTGACACTAGGTCAATGGGTGGTTTTCATAGGTGGATTGGTAGGTATCTTAGGGGGATAGGAACTAGGACCTAATGTTACTTTAGGAGATATTGGTACCCTATGGGCATAAACATCATATGGTTGATGATATATTATATTATGTTGTATATCATTTTGATACCAACCTATGAGCTGATATGGTGAGATGTACATTTGGAGAGAGAGAGAGAGAGAGAGAGAGAGAGAGAGAGAGAGAGAGAGAGAGAGAGAGAGAGAGAGAGAGAGAGAGAGAGAGAGAGAGAGAGAGAGAGAGATGTATATTGGTTTATACATTATGATGTTAGACTCGCAATTTATATATATGATCCTTGTATATTTCTCATGGTATATGGCTTTCTTTGATGTGATGTTTATTATGTAATGTTTATATTTATCATGGGTGATGCTATATTGATTATTGATGATAACTCACCTAACTAGGCATGTGATGGATTTTATTTATGTTGATGATGATGCTAATGTTATTTATGGTTATAATGATGATTATTATGATAAAATTTAATAATTATATGCTTCCTTATTTTTATTTTGACTTGTGTTGAAAATGGTTTATTGTTATATTGTTCATGGATGCTTGACTTTGACATGATAATGGATATGTTAATGATGTATGTTTTTTATCATGATATATGTTGATGTGTGGTGTTTTTTTATTATGAGTGTTGTTACATTTATTTAGGTAGATTGTATAAAGTAAGTTAATTAATAACATTACATGTGAGAACAAAGAATATAATAAAGAAACAAATGTCTTAGTGAATTTATCAGCTAGTCATAACATGATTGGGAGAGGACATGATTCTTCTTCTTTGACAAGGAATAAAACAAAACCAAATTTGGATTGGCTTAAGGAACATAATCCCTTTGAATAATTCACTTTATCATTCCTTAGTTGGTTAAAAATGTGTCTTGATCACATAATTTTAAGTGAGATCAAAATCCCTTTCTAATAGTATATAAAAAGGAGACAGATGAGGAATGGAACCTTCTTTTGAAACTATCATGCCTCTTTTGTAGGTTTCCAAAGAGTTATTATAAACAAGTATAGGTCATATAAAGTGTATAATAATTAATGTGGAAAGTCTACTCATGAGATCTGATTATGGCTTTCAAAGGTATTTTGATTTTTCTATTTCTTGATAATGGGTCTTTTGCTTTTTATTATTTTTTCTTGGGGGTTGGGGATGCTGATGAATGTAGGAAGATTCTGATAAATTTATCATTTTGACAAATGCTTTACTCAACCATCCTTTAAGGGAGTGGTCTAAGTTTGTATGCTTTGTTTAGTTCTTTTGAAATTTGTCTTTGAAGGGAGTAGTACACCTTACTTTGAGTAATTATTATCATGTTTTAAATATATGTACTTTAAGGGAGTAGTCTGTAAATGCTAGAAATGACCCATAATTTTTTTTGGTTATGACTTGTATTTTTGTTTTTTTTTTTTTATTGACATAGACTTGCTCATACAGGCTTAAGGGATCACCTTTATGAAGGCAAGTCTAAAATCACAAGAAGGTTGATTAGGTATAGAGAGGCTTAGGTGACAATAATCATGGGAATACATCTATATGAAAAGGGGTGGAAAGTACCATGAGAATCATACACTGGGTAGAGCCATGGTACACATCATTCAAGATTAGGTTATGATTGTAATGGATAATCAAATGATTTATTTTAATTAGTTACCCCTAAAATAGGGAGATGAAATGTGGTTTAGAATCAATGGATGGGCTTAATTTAAATGAAAGGTGAGCTTTATCATTCTTAATAAAAGAAAGGACACATATGTGAAACATTGAGGGGCTCAGGTTCTGGGTTGCCTTCAAGAGAGGATAATTGGTAAGATCCTAATCCATAATTATGGGTTATGATATAAGGTCTAATCTAATTGAAATAAAAATTTCCCCACTTACTTTTATCCATGTTGGTGGCATGTTGGTTTTCATTTAGGATGAGGTATTTGATGTTAAATTCTTGCACTTTAAGGTGTTTTTTATAGGCACGCTTAACATTATCTTGATAAACATGATGATGGGTAAGGGAATCTGAGTTATTCTCATCAAGTAGCTCAAGATATACTAAATTGTGTTGATGATAATCATCCTAAAAAATTATATCATACATTGATATATAAAGTAAAGGAATTTTGACTTCTATAGGTAAGGCAGCCTCTATCCCAAACAAAAGAGAGAATTTTGTATCACTCTTAGGGGTTTGAATGATTGTATTATATGCCCATAAGGAAAATGGGATGTGAAAATGCCAATCTTGACTAGATGCATTAAACATTTTAGTGAGCATGTTCTTAAGATTTTTATTAGAGGCTTTAGCTTGTCTAGTCACTTGAGGGTGATAAGGTGAGGAGAAAATTAAATTAATACCAAATGTGTCACAAAGACCCTAGAATTATTTTCTCTTAAATAATTTAACATTGTCGGTGATAGTTTTTTGAGGCACACCAAAACAAAAGATGATGTGATGGTTCATAAAGTTGATAATATTTTTTGCTTTGGTTAAAACTAGATGAATAACCTCTACCCATTTGGTAAAATACTTGATTATAGTGATGATATAATGGTGTCATTATGAAGAATGGGGATTAATTTCACCAATAAGATCTACACCACATTGTGAGAAGGGCCAAAAATTAATGGATATATGAAGACTATGGCTAGGTGCATGATGTAAATTGGCACGTTGTTGACATTTAACACACTTTTTCACATAAGCACAATAGTCTTGGTTTATGTAAGGCTAATAATAACTAAGATTAAGGATGAATTTAGCAATGTATAGGCCATTAAAGTGTTCCCCATAGATCCCATCATGGGTTTCCTTGATAGCATGAGACACTTCATGACTACATAGGCAATGGAAGAAGAGACCATCAGATCCATGTTTTTAAAATAATTTACCCCATAATGGTATAACATGAGGTACTCTAGATAAATTCTCTTTGAGCATTCTAGGAAATACCAGAAGGAATGATGACAAGGTTGAGATAGTCAAAGGTTTGTTGACACCAAAGGTTAGGTTGGGTCTCCTCCACAATGAATATGGTAGGAGAATATATTTTGACATAGTAGGTTTTGGTAAGTCTATGGATAATGCTAGATATCTTAGAGTCAAATGGTGTAGATGGAATCTAAGAGGAAAGAGAAGCCATTGTATTGGTAAACTTATTGGTAGACTATGGGGTGGATTGGATATGTTAGTGTTTAAATGATGTTAAGAGTTCATCAAATAATTGTTTATAATATTTCAAAACATCATTATTAAACTAGTAATATTTGTTGATTTAATTGACCACAAGTTGGGAGTCACCAAAGATGTTGATCATTTTGACTCCCAAGGCTAAGGCAGTTTGAAGGCCTATGATTGGGGCTTCATACTTAACCATATTTTTGGTACATTCAAAGTAAAGTTTAAAATACAAAGGAAGAGGTTTAACATTAAATGGAATAAGGATTATACCAGTTCCCCCACCATGTTGACACATTGATCCATCAAAGAACATGGTGACTTGATAGGTGAAGTTTACCTAAGAGAGAGTCATGATGGACTCATCAGGGAACTCAAGAGGAGGTTGATTATTTTTAATTAATTACCCTTTAATTGACATCTACTTAAGAAAGTCAAGGTTGGACTCAACTATAATCATTATCCACTTGGCCATACATTAGTTTTGGTATGGCTTGGAGTACATATACTTGAGTGGGTTGGTGTTGGTTATGACATAGGTTTTATGGTTTAAAAGGTATTGGTGAAGATTAGTGGCCACAAATATCAATGCTAGGAAATGTTTATTATTGGGTGTACTATGTCTCATATTATACAAGTGTATAGATAATATTTTATCCAACTTTCTCTTTGTGTTATTCATCCTGATGAAAAATCATTGCCCCTAGGGAGTGGTTGGTGATAGAGATATAAAGGTAGAAAGGTTAGTCATCCTTGGGAGGGGTGAGGACAAGTGGAGATAAAATTTAATTTTTGAGTGAATAAAAATCATTTTGATAGTCATTATTCCACTTAAAAGATACATCCTTCTTTAGAAGGTGGTGGAAGGGTTGGCATCGATTTGAAATTTTAATGTTAAAGCAATGGATGGATTGGAGCTTACCTTACAAACTATATATTTTCTTGAGGTTAATTGGAGGAAGCATGTTAATGATGTCTTTTATTTTTTTAGGTTCAATTGTGATCCCCTGAAATGAAATGATAAAGACAAGGAGTTTTTCTTATAAAACCAAAAAAATGCACTTTTTCAGGTTAAGGTAAACATGTAATGGATGAGTCACTAGATGATAATCTTGAGAATGACTAAATGATACTTATGATATTTTTATTTCCCAAGAAGGTCATCCATATAGTCCTCAATAATCTTATGGATAAGATCATGGAATATGTAAGTCATGACACATTAGTAAGTTATAACAGTGTTCTTTAGTCTAAAAGGCATGACCCTATAGCAAAAAGTTCCCCATGGGGTGATCAAGGAAGTTTTATGTTGATATTTATGGGAAATTAGGAACTAATTATAACCCAAGAATCCATCCATGAGAGATAGCATTTTATGGTTGGATGTAAGATCAACTAGCTGGCTGATGCTTGGTAGAGTAAAGTCATCTTTGGGGCAAGTGAGGTTGAGGTTACAAAATTCCACACAAATGTGTATTCCCCCTATGGCTTTGGTGGTAGGAATGAGATTTGAGACCTATTAAGGATAGTCAATGGGTTAAATTAAATTGATAGATAGGAGATGTTGAAGCTCTTCTTTGATGAGAAGAGCTATGCAAGGGTGCATTCATAAAAAAATTTACTTAACAAGTTTGGCATCACAGTTGATGACTATGTTATGGGTGGTAATGGTGGGGTTAATTCTAGGCATATCACTATAAGATGAAGTAAATGATATGTTACAGTCTTAGAGGAAAGAGGGGAAGTCTTTAAGTCCCTCAAAATTTAGTGATTAGCCAATTTTGACAATATGGGGGTTGTTTAGGGTGCCCAAGTTGATATCCATGGTGGATTTGTTCAGCATGGTTAAAGTCTTCAAAAGAAGAGATTTTTGGATGGAAGAGTCTAGGGTACCAAGATAGGTGAGAATTAAATCATCATCCTAACACTAAATGATATTAATGGTAGGAGAGTCATCTCCTATCAACTTAGGATAGGTCAAAGGGATGGTTATGGTTTTCCCCTACTTTTGATAAGTTAGGAGTTTGAGTTTGATCATGTTGATGAGAAAAAAGTTAGGTGGGATGGTGTCATCATCTTCACACTCTAGAGAAGAAAGGGTTGGTGAGGAATGAATGTCTTCCTCAATGATGGTGATGATAGATTGTTAGGTTTTCCTCTTTTTGGGTAGAATGAAACTAAGGCTATGTTTCTCATGAGGCTTTCTAGTCTCAATGGAAATTAGCCTGTATGGGACATGTTCACATCATCCCAGACCAAATCTTTTCCAAGCACACTTGTACAGGTATGTCTTGGCAAAGTTTGGGTTGTCTAGATAAGAGAATATATAGGTGAATGTTCAAGGTAGAGAGGAGGTGGCTTAAGGACCAAGGGGTTTGTGAAGTCCACCATAGATGAAATGGGTTTAATAGTTTAAGGGTCCAAAGGGAATAATGACTCTTATATTTGGGGTCATACCTGGGTTGGTGGTCAAGTTTCCCATATTCTTGGGGAATAGGGAAAGTGTTAAGGGTGAGGAGGTAATATTCCCCTAGTGAAAGATTATATAATGTGGATTCCAAGTGGTCTATGGTGGGTATTTGGTCTGAATGGATGGATGAGTTAATAGATGTCACATCGGTAGAAAAAGATATGGCTTCATCCTTCATGGTTGAGGGCTTGTCTTTGGTTGATGAGGGTGTGTTAGATGGATGTAGGATGATGTAATTAGGTTGATAAGTCATTTTACATGATGAAAAGGGGATTGGGTCAACTTTTATAGTGACAACCTAACTTTCATTCTCAAATTTGATATAATGATGAAGAGTATAGGAGATATATCCCATGGAGTAGATCAAAGGTCATACCAGTAAAACATTATACCACAATTCACTTTCCATTAAATAGAAGAGCTGTGGGAGCATGTGAGGTTCTAAATAGATATGAAGGACAATAGTTCCTAAAGTAGTAACCATGGTGTTGTTGAAGGATCAGAGGATAGCCAAGGCTTTGGACATGACATTGTCTTGTAGTTTGAGTTGATCATATGTATAGGAGGAGATGATATTAATATTGGCTAACTCATCAATCATGACCTATTTTATATGGGTTTGGTTGATGTAGGTGGTAATAAAGAGATGGGGATCTAGGTCATTAGGATGGATGGAAGGTATTTTTGAATCCTTGAAGGCGATAAGGTTAGAAATTTAGAGAGTGCAAACAAAGGTTGTCATAAGTTGATGGTATTCATGTTGGACCTCTACTAATTGAAATGCCTCTATAATTGCTTGATGATGATGAGGTGAAGTATAAATCAACTCATATAGGCTCATCTTCATTGGGGTTTGGTGAAGTTGTTTGAAAACCACTCTCTTGATTGATTCAGAGGGATTGGATTGGGAGGTACCCAAGATATATATATATATATATATATATATATATATATATATATATATATATATATATATATATATATATGGTTTAGTTGAAGGTGAAAGTGTTTTATTTTGACTTATTTGGGACATGTAAGATGGGTATGTCCATAGGATAGACACTTTGGCCTTCCCCATATCTTTCTACTGAGTGTGTGATCAGGTGACCACATGGATAGTATGTATAGATGGGAGAGTTGGGATAGGAGATTGGTTTGGTTCCTCATCACTCTGAGGTGAGAGTGGGGGAGTAAGTAGGTGTTGAGTAGTGGTCATCATTTATTGGATTGGTAATAGGCTCATGGTAGGTTACTTTGTTAATAGATCATCCTCATCATAGAGTTGATGGATTATGGTTTGGAAATATTTGTAGTTATTCATGTCATAACATGATGTCTTATGATAGGAACATACTTGGTGGTCATTATACCAAACTAATTTTCAATCAATAGGGTTGAATGGATTGATAGTGGGTAATGTCAATCAAGAAGCTTACAATATCCTTTGTAAAATAATCAAGTAAGACTCAACTAAAGGTGGGGAGGGTTCAAAGGTTTTGGGCTTGGTTGGTAAGATGGATGTCTTTTTGGAAATGGGTTTGGTGATAGAAGTCTTGGGTAGGGTAGTTTTCTTAGTTGATGGCTTTGGTTTTGGTAAGGTGGAAGTTGATAAAGTGGAGGCAAGAGGTTTAAAGATAGTTAGTTTGGTTATTTATGGTTTTATGAGGATAGGTGTGTCAAAAATCAAGTGTGCTAGTGTAACCAATAGTGGTGATTAGATTTTGGTTGAGATAGTTGGCTTTATAATCAAAGTAGAGGGATGATGCCTCAAGATAGAGGGTAAGGTTGAGGGATGTAGAATTTTGGCCCTCCAATATTTTCGTGGCTTTACCTCCTTGGTTTAATTTGGTTTGGTGCTTGGTTGGTGGGTTTGGTGAGGTGAGCTCCAATTTTAAGGATGGGTGATTAAGGCTATGTGTAGAGAAGATGCCAAGGTTTTAGGTTGGTTTGGTTTTTTTAGTTGGAGAGAATGATTTGGTTTTTTATGATTTATTTGTATGGGATGATTGAGAAATGGTTAGGTGGATAAAGGTTTTTATTGGTTTGGTTGATAAGGTAGGGTTAGATAAGAAAAATGGTGGGTTATTTTGTCAACAAGGTGGTTCAAGGTTCCTATTTGGTGATGTAAGGGAGCCCTAGTTATTTATAAAAGGTGGATTAATCCACATTAGGTTTGGAGACAAATTCTAACATTTGAACTAATATATAGAATGGTTTGGAGACTGGTATTGTTCCTTGGATAGTGGATTCAAAAGATAAACCCATAGTTTGAGAATGGGGAATAGTGAACTCATATTTTTCCTTAATCAAAGGATGCAAGGTTTAGATAAGTGGTTTAACTATGGGAGGAACACGTGTGGTGTTTTCTTCCTTTGGAATGTTATCTAAAGGGGAAGTAAATTGATCAATAGTTTATGGAGAAGTTAAAGCAATGATGATTGCTTATTAAGGTATGTCAGTTGAAGGAGGGGTTAGTGAATCCATTACCTTAATAAGTGGAGGAGGGGAAAAGGTTCCTTACCTAACTTGGGTCTCTAAAAGAGGAGAAGGTAACTCCACTACCTTAATAAGTAAAGAGTGAGAAGAATAGGTTGATTGGGTGGTAGGCTCTATTGATGCTTCTAAATGTACCATAGGTGCCCCTAGTGCCTAAATAACACTTCTCATTTTATAATTTAGAAAATTTAGAGCATGAGTTGAAGGTTTTGGAAATATGGTTGCCTATGGAAAAATAACAACATAGTAAAATAACTGTTCGACAATATTTATATAATTTGGTGCTTGGGAGCCACCTTGGCCTATTCTTTATGAATCTTTGTTAATACTTAGTGAATTATGCTCCTGTTTTAAGCTACATACTAATCTAAGTGGATATTTATAATCTAGATAAAGCTAACGTAATCTTGGTGTTAAAAAGATCAAAGAGAAGGGTAGAGATGAAAAGGGATGAGTGATTGCAAATTTTAGTCCTAAAAATTATGACAAAGTATCAACGGAAACTAAATACACATTTAAAAAATATATAATGCAACATAGCCTAAGCTCAAATCTAACTATATATCAAGAAAACATCAAGGAAAAACATTTAAGAATCAAAATTAAGAATTAGGTCTACTTTAAGGATTTACTACTATAATGAAATAGTAATTACACATTTAAATAAAGAGAAAAAAGAAATGAATTAGGACGTAAGATATTTTAACTAATCTAGCATAAGCATAAATCATAAAACCTATGATTAAAGATTGCTACTCAGAATTCAATGAAACTATTCAAATTCAAGACATCTTCTAGCAATTGAGAGAAAAACTATATTAATAATTAACACATCATAATTAGACAATCCTTACAAAATTCTTTGATATTATTAATTAATTCAAGTATACAAAGTTTCTCAAAAATATCTCCTCTAAAAAATGGTAATACATGCCTTTATAGGAAGCTTAATTAATATACCAGTCAATTACAAAATGCAGGTGTATAAAGATGAGGAAAGTTGTCCTTAGAAATTCTAAAATACATGAATTTTTCCCAATTATACTGACATAGAGACAAATATTCTAAAAAACTAGCATATGCCTTTATAATGGAATATTATACTTCAAAATTTTATAAAACTTTATAAAATAGAATATGCTTAATTTGATGGTAGGACCCCTAGCTATCACTGCTAGAGGATGCTCATTGCTCTCTCATGTTTCTCACAAACTAGTTCTAGGTCCACAACAAGCTTCATGATCTGTTTTTCCTCTTGATTTACTAGGTCATCAAATTCTTTGTCATTCCTATCCATGGCATCTTTGATAATCTTGGATTCATTTATTATTTTCCATGCATTGAGTATCATGTCTAGGATTTTTAAGTTGTCACCTCCATATTTGACTTGGCCTTTTCCTCTAATTTTCTATATTACCAAAGTAGCCTTATGCTTAAATTCCTCATCAATAATGACCGAAAGGGAATTGGGTTGTGTAGGCTCTCTAAGCATGGTCCCAAGAAGTTATTCAATTCTTGTAATTAGTTCCTTGTCTTCTTTTAGGAACCTTTCCATATCATTATGCGATGCACTTAAAATTTGAGCCTTTTCAATTATAATTCTTATAATTATTCTCAAATGCCCCAAACTGATGGTTTTAAAGTTTGGGATTTACTTCTTTGCATGAATATTGAGGAGTCGGGATATTTTATCCTCACAGGCTTGCCATGGGGTGAATAAACTCTTGTCTAGCTCACATTGCCCTTCCAATGTACTTTTCCTTAGTTTCATCGATGTAAGAGCCTCAAACATGTCATAAAATGACTTATCAATTAGTTTGATTACTAAATCTAGAATTGATAGAATTGACTATTTTGTCAAATTTTCCTTCTCTCTTTCTATGTTTTGGATCTTATATTTAATACCTTGGACTCTAGATTTATCTTGTATAGAATGGGCTTCAATTATACTTTTTACATCTTCCTCATGAATTGTAGCCTCATCAAGTTGTTAGCCACCATTGGGGTTAGTCCTAAAAATGGTTCCACCTTCTGAAAGGTGATTTATTTTATCCTAACCATAGATGTCTGAGTTGTTATTCTCTCTAACCCAGCTATTTAAGGTTGAAATGGATAATAGTGATTGGTTATTTGAACTAAGGAGGTTGTGGTACCTCCACACCTAAGCTTGTAGATACTCCTAAAGCATCTATATTTTTGATTTTTGTTCCTTTAATAGCCATAATTCTCCTTTATTACTAATCCTTCATTATACCTCTTATCTAAGGCTTCATATCATCTTGTACTTCAAAATCAGTAGCCCTCATCATAGCCAAAGAATGAGAAAGAGAGGGGATTTTTTAAAACTTTCCATAGATGAACCAATAAAGAATGATTGGTCCATGAATTAGGAACTCATCAATGAATAGATTGACTTCACTAGTGGGATGAGTGAAGGTCAACATATTGGTCTGTTCTTTGGTCCCATAGGGACCATTGATATTTCTACCTTTCTCTTCTCATGGGATGCTATTGGTACAAGATCCTTTCTTACATCTCCTTTGGGCTCCCATTCCTTATTAGAGTCATAAGCCTCTGTAATTTCCTTGAGGGCACCTTCATGTGTTTATTTTGGTTTTAAGGCTATCATGTATACATATTGAATTGGTGGAAGGTGGCCTTTGGGGTAGTTTCAAAGGTAGGGGCCCTTCCCTATGTCTCTATTCTAGCTTTACTTATCCAACTTTCTCATTCCCTTTACATTGTTCACCCCAAACTTGCTTAACCTATTGTTGGGGTTATGACTGCTCTATCGGAGGTTGATCATGTGTTGTTATAGATAGCCCAAGTAGTAAATAATATTATAGAGGATTTATTTGTCATGTTTCCCTAGATGTCTTATTATCTCTAACCAACATGTGTTCAATCTTAATGTTATGGCCTTATATCCTTGCCAATACCTCTCCATAGTTCTTGTCCCTAAAATATATGGTGTCATAGATACTAAGTTGATGTGCATATTATAGCTTTGGGATATTTTTATCCCTTAGATGGTTTCTAACTACATTATTTTTGTCACACATTTGGATTTGATCTAATTAGAAGCCAAATAAATCCCTATGTGTGGACATAACCTCTACTTGTTTCTAGTCTTTTATTTTATTTCTCCTAAATTTAAGGGGAAGGGGTGGAATAGACATTTTATTTAATCCTTGAAAGTCATATAAATGTCATGAATGAGATGGGAAGAAATTTCCAACTTTTCAAGCTTATTTGGAACATACACTGATAGCCTATAAGGTTGGGTCATGATTCCTTTGATCCTGATGACTATGTAATTAGGGTAATAGTAGATGTACCCTATAATTTAAACATAACTCTTGATGAGGGGGTGGAGCCTAGGCATGGGAAAACCTATGATAGACTCCACTATAACTATATAAATGTAGTCAAAAATAAACTACATGTAATTCTTATACTTGAAGATGTGCAATTGAGAATAGTAATGTGAAATGGTTGTCGTTCCCTATGTGGACCAATTCCTAATCCTAGAGAAGGTGGTTAAGGCTAGAAGGGTGTCAAGTATATATGACATCATAAAGAAATGATTTGAGGCCTTTATTTTGATGGCATTTAATTTTTTGTCTAGGACAATATTGATTAAGTATCTTATTGGAGGGGTAAGTTTTTCCTTTACCATGAAGTGCACATATGGGACCTAGATTTGATTCACATAAGTAGTTGAAGGGGCATTGAAGGATTAGTTTAATAGGGTCATTATTACTCTAATTATTTATTTATATTATATGATAGGGATTTTACCATCAAGGATTCTAAAGATATGAGGTCCTTGGAAGAGCCAGGGTCTGAGGACAGAGTCTAGGTCATGGTTACTGGTCTACTCTTTGATTTTAGAAAGCTCCACATGGGGAGGGGGAGATTATAGTACTTTTAAAAAATAATAGGGTAAATTTAAGATACCCATTTTGATTTCCCTTCCCTATTTAACCACTCATTATTTATTTTACATTTAATAAATATGGGGGAAAGGACATCAATACAATGTAATACATCTAATTCTGTTGTGGTGTGATGAAGGCCTACCATATAGATAGTAATGAGGTCATAGTGTCACCTACTTATGGTGGAATTCCTCTCATCCTCATATGAAATAGGTGGTAATTATTCTATCATAAAGAAAAGATCAGACCAATTTCTAATTCCATGGATGTTCAATGTTGTGAGGTCTAATTTGATATCCTTGAAGACCTAGCCCTCATTGTCTATTGTTAAATAGAGATTGACATCTTCCCTCAATTACTAATTTTTAGATACCATGGTCTCTATCTTTGATAATTATTCACACTAGATTACAAATTATTTCTATGAAATCTCTCTTGCACCTAAAAACACAATTATGTTTTCCTTTGATCGAATTATAACACACTGAGTCCATTTGGGTTGTTTTTATGCAAGTTTTATGGTTTTGGAGCTTTAATGGTAGAAGATATCTAGGATTTAGATTATATGTGACATAAATTTTATTTGGACCTTTCCCTTTATACCTTTGTGTTTTCAATCCCATCAAATCTTGAATTTTGTCTTTTTCTACTTGTTTGGTGCTTATGTGGCACTAGTCTGGACCTTTCATGACATTTTTCATAAATTCGATTTGAACACTAGACATTGATATTTAGAAATACATTATTTATTTTACACTATAGGATCAAAATCTTGGTTTGTCATGAGCCATTGATCATAATCTAAGCCCTTGTACATGATTGGGTCTTTCTATAGAAAACCCTATGGTCGTGACACTTGGTGCTTTACATGCCTTTTCCATGATCTAATTCTTTTGGTCAGTCATTATTTGAATGAGTATCAACCATGTGGTGAGCTCATGTTCCTTTGAAAATTCATTGACACCTTCATGACATTGGATCAAATCTAGTGATGGGGTGTTATTCGTTGATATGAAAAAATGCCCAAATATTTAGTTAGTTTCTTATTAAAGAATTGATTTAGGCTTAAGTTCCTTAAGCTAAGGTTTGTTGCATGTTCATATACACAAAATAAACCTTAGTCTAAGGAATTTATGTCTAAATTTCCTAATGTATAACAAATGGGTGAGGGTCTAAATAGTCTAGGCCACCCTGTATGAAAACGTAAGGTTAGCTTACACTCTATGTGACAAGGGTCTCCCCTTTAAAAATAAGACTTAATGTAAGATTACAATTTAAGGTTCATGATTTTAAAATAAAATGAAATGAGGACCATTCTACATAAGTTTAGCCTAATAATTTATATCATAAGACCATTTCCATATTTTATAGGTTGAAGGCTCCCATTGTTTATTATCTTTGAGATTTTACTTTAGATAATGGAGCCATTTTTGAGTTTAAAAATAGGATTTTGGAATGTCATTTAAAAAATAAGTAAGATATTTCATCATATTAAAATTGATGGTCTCACAGAAGTCAAATACACCCTCACAAGAATAAATTGATGGTTGTGTGGATGTCAAGTTTAAACTAGTGAAAGTTTCATTTTAATGGGCTTAATTTGATGGTTATATGAGCATCAAATTTATCTTTTCAAAAATTTAATTGATGGTCATGAAAACTTCAATTTTAATTTCATTAAAACCTATAGGGTTAAATACGAGGATGCCACTTAGCATTTCTATATGGCTTCTTAGGGTCTTGGTATTAATTCACCCTATTGGATCAAATGTCACAATAAAGTGACAACTATAGGATCTTGATCTGGGGATTTGATTTTTATTGGTGATCATGCTAGGTGGGCCCCCTTCATTTTACTCCTCAAATTTAATGACACCTTGTGTCCATATTTTAGGCTTCTTGCATCCTTTTGAATCTTCAATTTTTCTATGCTCCATCTGATCTGGTCTTAACAAGTAAGTGCAGAGTATTGGATCACCAAAAATGCATGTTATTTAAGCTAAATTTTACATTATATTCAATCTATTATATGAAATTCCATGATAAATCAATAGTCGTAGGATCCTACAAGATGCAAGGAAGTCAAGTAAGGAATGAAAAGACATAAAAGACTTAGGCTTAGGGTGTTTAAGAGTAAGGTCATGATTATATTAATGAATATATTAGGGCTTTAGTATTAAAACCTTAGGCTAAGATTGGAAATATTAAAATTTACCCTACATAATGACATTAGTTAGGCCATAAGGAAGTTTTAAAAAGAGGGGGAAATAAAAAAGGGGATCTTGTTTCATAGTTAAGTTATGTTAAAAAATATGACAAAGCCTAGAAAATGCACTTTATACTTAAAGTCCATAAATTAATCTTAAAAAGGTTCCTACCAATTTCATTCCCACCTTTTTTCAAATTAGAATCAAGGGTTTGATAGGGTTTTGGAATATATAATTCTTGGGGGCACATGCCATGGAACCTATAACTAAAAGCCAAATGAAACTTATAAGCATTTTTAGTCCAAATTAAAACAAATCAAAACCACATAAGTCTACCTTTTAATAAATTAGATGACCTTCAAATTCTATCAAATACCTTGACATTTTAAAATTTACATGTTTTATTCTCAGGGTTTCTCAAGGGTCCCAATTTAAAAAAATGGTGTATGTTGGTCCAAAAAAATGGTTACTCATGAGGGAAACATAGCAATGTGTTAGAACCTAGAGAATTTGATTAGACAAATATTTAATTCATCCACTTTATTTGATCAATATCATCATCCATACCAGGTCATAGTTGAAACAAACCTTGCACTTGTGGTTTTAAGGTCAAATACCAAGACATATCTAGATTATGTGTGTGTTTTTATTCCACTTAATGTTTTATATGGGGTTCAAAAAATAACTTCTAGGTTTCATGTCCAAAATCACTTACACTAACTTATAGTATGCTAAAATATTAATCATAAACCTACTTTTAACATAGGGATACTTTGGACATTACTCTATTTCTAGCTAGGCATCCATAGCCTTGATAGAGATGCCTTTGGCTCCACTCATAGCCTTTCTCCACTACCAACTAGGTGTCCATAGCCCCAATGGAGATTACCAAAATAACCTGTATCTAAAAGCTTTTGATTTTGCATTGTATCCTTATTTTGTATTTTCTTATATCTTTATGTTTTTAGTAAGGTTCAGAACTAGGATATCCAGGTTTCAAGATTTGTTCAAGTATTTGATCTTTGAAAAATCACCTATGGTTGTAAATCTTATCCTAGGAAAGGATGTTAATTAAGTGCTAGTTTTAGGTATACCCTAATAATTTGAGTTTTTATCCCATAAGTGCAAGTCATATTAAAACTAATTTGAGGTCAAGGTGATGGTTAGGGTCTTATGAAATGACTGGCCTTTTCATATGGCTTCACCAATTTCTCTAAGATATAACATTAAGCTTTATGTTTCAAAACCATGGTCATCCTATGAATGGGTTTCATACCTTAATTTATAAATTAAGGGCACGTTTTAAATAAAACTTCATAACTTTTGAGCTCAAGATTTTCCCTATAAACTTATTGGAATCAAGGAACCAAGCAACTAGAAAGAAACATATAATAGAAAGTAGGAAATTAAAAAAACTAAGGGAAATAAGTAAATATTTACATTCCTATGCACAAATAAGTGATGAGAATGAAATAAAATATAAATTAGCTAACTAGCCTACCTATACTAACCTAATCATCTTACAATTTTAATTCATAAAAACCCTAGGAGGAGTAGTAGATAAATAGTTTTTGAGCTATTTCCCATTGGTGGGCAATGTAAACTTTATTCCTTGTAAGTATTTGAGCCTGAAGGTGTTGTTTTCTAATGTTTCTACAATCTGGTATGGTCTAATCCACAAGGGTGTGAATTTATCATGTTTGTCCTTAGGCTCAGATGTTTTGTCCCAAAAAGAACTAGGTATCCTTGTTTAAACACCTTGATTTTGGACCTTTTATAAAACCATCTCTTGATGGTGGTTTGATGTCTACTAAAATTATAAAAGGATTTCTCTCTTGAATCTTCCATCTAAATTATATCCATCAATCTAGAGTTGTCTAGCTCTTGACTCTCCTCCATGTATTCTTGCATAAATTTGTATGTAGGAAACTTTAGAGTGATAGGAAAGATGGGTTCCTATCCATACACCAATAGAAATGGTGAGGCTCTTAAGTATTTCTTGGTTTTTATCCTATCAACCCTAAGTGTAAATTTAAGGATTTTGCATTAAGTCTTGGGTTTATCTTCAATAGACTTCTTGATTGCCTCCATTAGGTTATTATCTATTGACTCAAATACTCAATTACCTTATGGATAATGGTTAGATGCAAACTTGAGAGTCATGTCATTATCATAAGCCCAATTGGTCATCTCCATAGATGTGAAGGTAGACCCATTATCACACATTAGAGATACTAGAGTTCCAAACTTGGTACAAATGTTTTCATTCATGAAGTTGATTACTTCCTCAGTTTTTTATTATTTAGTAGATGTAGATTTAGTCCACCTTGTACAATAGTCAATGTAGTAAGGAAATACTTGTGACCTTCATATGAGTTAGGGTTGATCATCCCAACAAAGTCTAATCCCCATTGAGTAAAAGGTTTGTCAATCATGACTGGTTACAAAGGAATTGATACCTTTGGCTCCATGATGCTGAAGATCTGACATGAGTGGCATTCCCTTGAATGTTTGTGAGCATCCTTAAAAATGGTTGGTTAGTAATAGATAGCTCTAAGAATTTTATGGGTTGTGGTCCTCTCAGATGGATGTCCACTACCTAGCTTTTCATGAAAGGTACTCATGATTTGTGTGGCTTCTTCTTAAAAGACACACCTTTGGTAGATTCCTTCAAAATTCCTCCTATACAAGACCCCATTATTAATCAAGTAATGGGATGAATTTAACCTTAAGGCCCTCTTTTGTTCCCTAGATATACCTTCAAGATAAGCAACGTTAATTAGAAAATTTATGATTGGATCATACCAATCACTAGCTTGAAATTTTGATCATCTGCCTGTATAATACTTAGTGTAGGGTTAGTATTATCAATAATCTAAATCAAACCTGACACCTTACCAATTTTGTTTTTTTGATATCTAGGTGATATTCCTATAATATTGACATCCACTTACCTCTACATTCTTCTAATTCAATCTTACTTAACATAAGTTTGGTGGGAGGGTCAGGTAAGATGGCATGCACCTTATTTCTAAGGATGTAATGCCTAAATTTCTTAACTACCTTGACTCATGCATATGATTTTTTATAAACCAATGAATAATTTAACTCAACATTATTGAAAATAGTGTTCATAAAAGTAATTGGGTGGTCACACCCTTAAATTTTCTAAGTTAACACTATAACCATAGTGTGGTCAGATGTAAAGGAATAGAGGTAGAAGTCCCTTGAGAAATTAGAAATTATAAAGAATAGAGATTGATTAATGTCCCTCTTCATATCATTGATTTTCCTTCTGTAATATTCATTCCATGTGACATTATCATCCCTCTTTAGCATGTCATTTAGTGGTTTGACTAGTTTTGCAAAACTAGAAATAAACTTTCTTACAAAATATATTTTACCAAAGAATGACTTTATCTCTTTTTTACTATTTGTAGGTTTTATTCTAGATATGGCATCCACTCTTTCAAGATCTATAGAGATCCCATATTTGGCTATAACACAACCTAGTAATTTTCCTTTAGTCACACAGAAGATACTTTTCTTGGGAATCAAGGAAATTCCATACCTTCTACATCTTTCAAAAAAATATTGTAAATGCATGAAGTGATCTTCCCTATTTTAAGAAAAAAAATTCAGATCATCCATATAAATAATGATGCATTTACCTATCAGGCATTGGAATGCATGGTCCATAACTCTTTAGAAGGTACCTCCTACATTGATTATTATGAAAGGTATTATATTATAGGAAAAGGTTCCCTAATTTATGGTGCAATCTATCTTGATCTTGTCCTCTCTATCAACCAATACTTAGTTATAACATGAAAATCCATCAAGAGAGGACATCATAGCTGATCTTGAAATAACTTGAATTACTTGGTCTAGGGAAGGAAGGGGGTAGTTGTCCTACACTAATACTTTGTTCAAATTTTTGAAGTTTAAATAGAGTCTAATATCACCATTATTCTTCCTAATTGGCACTAAATTATCCACCCAAGTAGAGTGCCTAATAAGGAAGACTATCCTAGCATCTAGAAGTCTCTTAACCTCTTTAAAGATCATCAGTTCTAAGATAGGGTTCATAGGCCTTTGTTTCTACCTAAATGGTTTAAAACTCTCTTTAAGGGGTATAGTATGTGTGATGACCCTTGGATAAAATATATTTAAGTCATCATAGGACCATGATATGACATATCTATATTGGGAAAAAAGTTCTTTAGATTTCTTGATCTCAATGTTAGTACAAGCCTTTCCAACATTTACAAGCCAAGGCTGATCATGAAAGCCTAGATCAATAACATTATAGTCCTTCTCATTTACCTTGGGAATGTTGGATGCCTCAACAAGTTTGTCTTAATCAAAAATCCTTTCTAAAATAATCATCCCCTTGGGAATTTTGTTTTTATTCAACTGAATGACCTTGCCATAAAATTCATCCTCCTTTGATGTATGTTTATTAGCTTCATCGACTATGTGGGTATCAAATGATCTAGAATTGGTTATGAAATCTAATAAATTGATCATAATTGAAAACTTTAAAATGGTTAATATTGTTAGGAACTTAAGGACAAGGGATCATATCAATGCTAAAATTGCGAGAATCTTAGTTGAGCATGAAGTTGGTAGCAATAGATGCCAACCATCAATACCTTAATTTTCCTCCCTTGGGATGGAAATGATAATGAAGGCATCAAAAGATTCAATCAAGTCTAATAATATGAAATTATATATTAATAAGTATGAGATTTTACATTGGTATTTGCTTTTTACATGGTTGACCACTAGTTCTAAATCCCCATAACCTAGAAGTTCTTTGACTTTGTTTTTTATGGCAATTATAAACCTAGGACAAGTGCTTCATAAATACCAAGATTTTTAGTACAAGGGAATTATATACTATATGAAGCATGATAATTTTTATTATTAGTATCAGTCACAACAACACCAACCCATAATCTAGCACTACACTTAGCACCATCAAAATTCAATTTCCACAATCTAGGAACAACATGAGCATTCTTGGGATCACATACCTTATTAGTCTCTAAGGTAAATACCCATACATTTAAGTCATTTATGTTGACCCTCTCATTTATAGAATTGTACTTAGTTTTCATATGCTTTAATATTGGTTCTCTCTTAACTCTAATTTGATTGGGGACTCGCTTCCAAGGTAGATACAAATGTGAGTAGTCTATGGAGATGTAACCAATTAAAGCCTTAGTCTATTCCCTACTTAATAAGATTCAATAAACATCAAGTATTTATACCACTTGAATATAAATTAATTATTGCACCCTAGGCTCATAATCTAGTTGCATATGAACATTTAACAATTCTCTTACAACCTTGACTTTAGATTTGTCCAACTAGGTGATAACCCTGTCAGACTTTATAGGTCTTAAACTAAATTGATTCCATATACAGGTAGGCATGATATTGGTAGATGATCCTAAATCAAAAAATTAATTATGCATATTCTTATCAAACATCCTAATAGTGAGTAAGAAAGGAGGAGACTCAAATTTAGCTTTATGCATAGTCACGTTGGCATGATCAACTTTAGGTAGATTGTTATGCCTCTTTGATAAGGATTCTAACTTAAGGTCCCTTTGCTCTATAATCTATGTGAGTTCATGTAATGTGATATTAGACTTTATCCTCTTCATGTCCTCAACTATTTTATACCTAGTTTTACTAGAAGAACTAGGGATCTCAACATTAGTTTTAGAAATACTCCCTTTTGCTAGCTCTAGATTATTGCTTGAAGAGGTGTCAGTAGGAATTCCAAAATTATTTGGAGGCATTGATGTATTCAAAGGCTACCTCTACTCTCTATTCATTAAGGGGTAGGTCTTCTTCAAGAAATATTGAAAGGCTTGGACTTTTTCAAGGACCTCATTAGGTTCATTTTCTTCTTGAAAGGAGAAATAAAAGGTGCCTATCATGAAGACTTGATCAGATAGATTAGATACAGAGGAACTTGCACCAATTTATTTATTAGGGACCACTTGAAATGTATCTAACTCCTCTTGGAAATCCCTAAAGGCTTTGAAAAATTCTATACAATCAATTTCCCCATGCTTAGCTATGCAATGAACCCTACAATAGTCAGGCAAAGTAATATTTGTAAGATTAATGTCCATATTATTATTACTAGAAGATAGTTCATTAGCCTTATTATTATGAAAACTATCATTATAAAATCTATTTTTTAGCCTATTAAACCTTTGAAATGATAAATTCCTACCAAAATGTTCTCTAATATTGCCTACTTATTTCTACAAATAAAGGAAGTCACTACTTAATTTTTGAACCATTTTCAAGATAGATTCATTTTCATTTTCTAGAGTTTAATAATTTTTCACTTAGTTTTTGTTAACACCTAAAGCTAGTACTAAATCTCATTGATCATTTGTATTAAATTCATTATTAGGATGACTCAAGAATCCTATATTTTGATTAGGGGTTACATGACATAAGGGAATTTTATTTAAGTTTGGAAGTTGGTTTAAGGCTAGGAGATTTTGGTTATTGTGGGATAACAAGTTCATCACAGGCATATGTGGGTTCACATTTGGGACTAAGTAAGCCATTTTCCCTTGGGGCTGCATTTGATCATTGATGGTTACAATTTTAGAGTACATTTGGGATAATGAAGCTATAGCTAGAATGGACCTCTTTAATAATACAAAGGTCATCAGATATATTTCATCTTTGTAGATCTCTAAAGCTAGAACATCATCAAGTTTACAAGGCTATATGGTTTTACTATACATATTTTTAAATATAGCATTAAATGACCTAATAGGCTCATTGGTATCCCTTCTAATAGTGGTGAATTTATGGTAAATAACATAGGGACCAATAATCTTACCAAATTGATCAATAAACACATTATTGAAATCATTCCAACTTCAAATGTAATTATCAAGAAAGTTTAAAAACCACTCATAAGATACATCTTTAAAAGTGAAAGGAAATATCCTACATCCTCATGTACAATATTAAGTAGCCTCAAGGAGCTTTACATGAGTTTATGTGTTCCTCTATAGTTACTATTTTAGTTAGACTAAATGTAGGCAAATACTTCTCAAGATTCTTTAGGAGGTCATGAACTACCCCTGACACATTAATTGAAGAATCCCACAACCATACCATACCTAGATGAAGGTCAAAGGCATAGGTACCTTGAAGAGGTAAATTTGGAAGAGACTTGGATTTCTTTCACCTACCTTTATCACATCTAGCTCATCTATGTACCTTGAGCTCAAGTAAAGGCTCTCTGGTTAATGAGTGTGATCTTGTTTTGATTTTGGGTAATTTTATCTTGAAATTATAAGATCCTACCTGAAATATGATGTGTCAAGTTAAATTTTATAAAGAAAAAGATTTATACCTACACATATAGCTCATTTAGTAAAGGTGGTATGAAAAACTATAAAGGATGTTGACCTTTGATTGAATTAGTACAAAGATGCATTCAACTATGTAAATATGGTCTATCCTTGAAATTATAAGCCTAAAGGAACTCGAATATATGAAATATATGCCCACCTTTGATCAAAATGAACCATTCTAGCTTCAAATACTATAGATTTTTAAATTTGAAGCTAAATTTACTAGAAACAAGCATCAATTCTCAAATAAAATTAAAGTAATCACAAAGATGCACTAAAAATAGCAAACTTAAATGATATTTATATTTTCAAGAAAATAATTCACTCAAAAAACAAAGATATGCTGATCTTTAGATGAAACATACTAAGATCCTTAAGATTTAAAGAATCTAGGCCATCTTTCTAGTACCATTGGGAGATGTCCTATTGATGTTTCTAAATGTACCATAGGTGCCCCTGGTGTCTAAAGAACAATTCTCACTTTAGAATTTAGAAAATTTAGAACATGGGCTGTATGTTTGGGAATTCTATTTGCTTGTGGTGAAATAACAATAGAGTAAGATAACTATTCCACAATATTTATATAATTTGGTGGTTTGGAGCCATCTTGACCCATTCTTCATGAATCTTTGATAATACTTAGTGAGTTATGTTCCTATTTTAAGCTACAAACTAATCTAAGTGGATATTTAGAATGTGTCTAAAACTAAAGTGATATTGGAATAAAAAAGAGAAAAGAGAAGGGTAAAGTAGAAAAGAGATGAGGGATTGCCAATTTTGGTCCTAAACATTATGACAAAGTATCAATGGAAATTGTACACATTTAACTAATATATAATGAAACATAAACTAGGCTCAAATCTCACTATATATCAAGTAAACTTCAAGGAAAAGCATTTGAAAATCACAAGTAAGAAGTAGGTCTACTTTAAGGATTTGCTACTATAATCAAATAACAATTACACATCTGAATATAGAGAAAAATGAAATGAAGTAAGACCTAATATATTTCAACTAGTCTATCATAAGCACAAATCCTACGATTAAATAATGCTACTCAAAATTCAAAGACACTATTCAAATTCAAGACATCTGCTAGCAATTGAAAGAAAAGTTATATTAGCAATTAACACATCATAAATGGATAATCCTTACAGAATTCCTTGATCTTATTAATTTCATAAAGTATACAAAGTTGCTTTAAAATATCTCCTTTAACAAATGGTAATACATGCCTTTATAGGAAGATTAATAAATATATCAGTTAGTTATAAAATATAGGGGTACAAAGATAAGGATAGTTGTCGTTACAAGTTCTAAAATACACATGCTTTTCCCAATTATATTAACCTAGAGACAAATATGATAAAAAATTAGTATATGCCTTTACAATGGAATATTCTACTTAAAAATCCTCAAAAATTTACAAAATATAATATGCTTAATTTGATGGTAGGGCCACTAGTTTTCATTTCTTGAGGATGTGCATTGTTCTCTCATGTTGCTCATCAAATAGCTCCAGGTCCACAACAAGCTTCATGTTCTCTTCTTTCTCTTGATCCACCAAGTCATGAAATTATTTGTCATTTATATTCATGGCCTTGTGCATAATCTTGGATTCATTTATTATTTCCCCTATATTGAGTATCATGTCTAGGATTTTGCTATTTTCACCTCTAGATTTGCCTTGGCCTTTTCCTCTAATTTCTTGGTTTACCAAAGTAGCCCTATACCTGAATTACTCATCACTAATGACCACAAGGGAATTGGGTTATTTAGGTTATATAATCATGATCTCAATAATTTTTTCAATTCCTAAAATTATTTCTTTGTCTTCTTTTAGGACCCTTTCCTTACCATTATGCAATGCACTTAAACTCTAAACCTTTTCAATCATTATTCCTAGAATTATGCTCAACTACCCCAAACTGATGGTTTTGATGTTTGGGATCTAATTCTTTACTTGAATATTGAGGATTTGGTTTATTTTATACTTATAAGCATACATATAGGTGACTAAACTCTTTGCTAGTTCACATTACGCTCCCAATGCACTTTGCCTTAGTTTAATTGACTTAAGAGCCTCAAACATGTCATAAAATGATTTATCAAACAACTTGGTTATTATATTCTAGAAATGATAAAATTGCTTATTTTTCCATGTTTTCCTTCTCTCTTTCCACATTTTTGATCCTTTACTTCATACCTTGGACTCCATCTTTATCTTGTGTTAAATGGGATTCAATTAGAGTTTCCACATCTTCCTCATGAATTACAACCTCACTAAATTGTTGACCACCCACTGGGGTTAATCCTATAAATGGTTTCACCTTTTGAAAGGTGAATTATTTTATCCCAACCATAGTTGTACTCATTTTTATTCTCTCCAACCAGGCTATTTTAGGGTTGAAATGGATAGTAGTGACTAGTTATTTGAGCTAGGGAGGTTCTGGGACCTCCACACTTGAGCTAATAGATTCTCTTGAAGCATCTATATTTTTGCATTTAAGTCCTTCAACAACCATAATTATCCTTTATTACAAATCCTTCACTATATCCTTTATGAAAGGATTTATATCATCTTGTACTTTAAAATCAATAACCCTCATGATGGCCCAAGAATGAGAGAGAGGGGATATTTTTTAACTTTCCATAGATGAACCAGTCAGGAATGATTAGTCTATGAATTGGGAACTTATCATTGAATTGATTGACTTAACTAGTGGGATGAGTGAAGGTTAATCTTGGTTTCTTCTTTTTTCCCATAGGGACTAGTGCTAGTTCTACCTTTCTCTTCTCATGGGATGCTATTGGGACAAGTTCCTTTCCTACATCTCCTTTGGGCTCCCATTCCTTATCAGAGTCATAGGCCTCTGTAATTTCCTTGAGGGCACCCTCAAGTGTATCTTCTATTTATAAGGATATCATGTCTAGGTATTAAGTTAGGGAAGGTGGCCTTGGGTTAGTGTTGAAGGTAGGGGCCCTTCTCTAGGTCTCTCTTCTAGCTTTACTTCTCCAACTTTTTCCCTCCCTTTGCCTTGTTTACCTTAAACTCCTAAACTTGCTCAACCTATTGTTAGGGATATGGATACTCTATCTAAGGTTTCTCATGGGTTATTATATATGGCCTAGGTAGTAAATGGCATTATAGAGGATCCATTTTCCATGTTTCCTGAAATGGCTTGTTATCTATGACAAACCTATGTTGAAGCTTAATGTTATGGCCTTGGATCTTGGCCAATACATCTTCATAGTTATTATCCTTAATATATATGGTGTAATAGATACTAAGTTGATGTGAATATTCTATTTTTGGGAGATTATTAACCCTTTTACAGTTTCCAACTATGTTCTTTGGATCCCACATTTGGAGTTCATCTTGTTGGAAGCCAAATGAATTGATATGTGTTGACATAACCTCCACCTGTTTCTATTATTTTAGTATAGTTATCCCAATATTCAATGGGAAGGGGTGGATTATACCTTTTATTTTCTCCTTGAAAGTCCTATCAATGCCATGAATGAGCTAGGAATCAATTTCCTACTCTATAAGCTTATTTAAAAGGTACACTGGTAGCCTATAAGGTAGGGTCATGATTCTTTCAATCCTGATGGCTACACAATCAAGGTAATACTAGTATTCCCCTATCATTTAATCATACCTCTTGATGAAGGGGTGAAGCATAGGTATGGGAATGCTTATTATGGCCTCCACTATAGCTAGATAAACATAGTCACAAATAAAATTCATGTAATTCCTATACTTGAAGAGTTTGGAATAGTAATGTGAAATGGTTGTTTTGCCCTCTATGGACCAATTCATAACCCCAAGGAAGGTGGGTGAGGATAAAATGGCATAAATTAGGTATGACATCATAAATAATTTATTTGAGGTCTTTATTTTAATGGCATTGAATTATTTGTCTAGGAAAATACTGATTACATCTTCAATTATAGGGGTAAGTTTTTCCTCTACCATGAAGTGCACAACTGAGACCCATATATTATTCACATAAGTAGTTGTCTAGGCATTGAAGGATTAGTTTAAAAATCTCATTATTACCCTGAGGCCTTCTCTAAAGGTCCTTAGAAGAGATAGGATCTAAGGATAGAGTCTAGGTCATAGTTACTGGTCCACTCTTTAATTTTGGAAAGCTCCACATGGGGGAGGGGAAGCTTGTAGTTATTTTAAAAAGTAATAAGGGAAATTTAAGCTACTCCTTTTGAGCTTCCATCACTAATTATCCACTCATTATCTATTATACAATCATAAATATGGGGGAAAGGATGTCAATATAATGTAATACTTCTAGTTTTGGCATGGAATGATGAAGGCCTTCCATATGGAAAACAAGTAGATCATAGTGTCACCTACTCATGGTGGCATTCCTCTAATCCTCTTATGAAATTGGTGGTAATTATTCTATCATGAATAAAATATTATACTAGTTTCTAATCCCCTAGATATTCAATACTGTGAGGTCTAATTTGATATCCTTGAAGACCCGACCCTCATTATCTATTGTTAAATAGAGCTTGGCATCTTCCCTAAATTGTTGCCTACTAGCTGCCATGGTCTCTATCTTTTCTAATTGTTCAAACTGAATTACAAACAATTTTTATGAAATCTCTCTTGTGCCTAAAAACATAATTAAGTTATCCTTTGATCGAATTGTAACAAATTGAGTCTGTCTAGGCTGCTTTTATGCAAGGTTTAGGGTTTTTAAGATTTAATAGTGGAAGATATCTAGGATTCAACTTATACATTCCATGAATTTGATTTGGAACTTTGATTTTATACCTTTGTATTTTCAAGCCCACAGGATCTTGAATTTTGTCCTTTTCTACATGTGTGTCACTTATGTGGCATTGTCTAGACCTTTTGTGGAATTTTTCATAAATTCCATTTGAAAACTAGCCATTGGTATTTAAAAATACCTTCTTCATTTCACACCATAGGATCAAAATCCTAGTTTATCATAATTCATTAGTCATAATATGTGCCCTTGAACATGATTGTGTCTTTTTGTAGCAAACCCCATGGTCATGACACTTCATGCTTTACATGCCTTTTATATGCTCCAATTCTTTTGTTCAATCATTCATCAAATGAGTACCAACCATGTGGTTAGTTCATGGGCCTTTGAACATTAATTTTCACCTTCGTGTCATTGGATTAAATCCAATGATAGGGTTTTAGCCATTGATCTATAAAAATGTCTGAAAGTTAAGACAATTCATTATTAATGTCATGATTTAGGCTTAAGTTCCTTAAGCTAAGGTTTGTTACATGTTTATTAAGCATGAAATAAACAATAGGATAAGGAAATCATGCCTAAGTTTCCTAATTTATAACAAAGGTGTGAGGGTATAAATAGTCTAGGCAACCATGTATGAAAACCTAAGGTTAGATTATACTCCATGTGACAAGGTTCTCCCCTATAAAAATAAGACTTAACATAATATTATAATTAAAGGTTCATGATTTTTAATCAAAATTCCATGAGCAACCTTCCATATAAGTTTAGACTAAGCATTTATATCATAAGACCATTTCCATATTTTGTAAGTTGAAGGCTCCCATTTTTTAGTATCTTTGAGAATTTACATTAGATTGTGGAGCCATTTTTGAGTTTAAAATATGATTTTAGGATGTCATTTGAAAACTAAATAAGATATTTCATTAGATTATAATTTATTGTCTTAAAGATGTCAAATACACCCTCGTGGGCATCAATTAATAGTTACATAGACATCAAGTTTAAACTAGTGAAAGTTTCATTTTAATGGGCTTAAGGTTGATAGTCACAAAGGTGTCAAGTTCATCTTTTTAGACATTTAAATGATGGTCACATGAATGTTAATTCTATGTTCGTTAAAACCTTTAGGGTAAAATTTGAGGATGCCACTTGTCAGTTTTGTAGGGCTTCTCAAGCTCTCAGTGTTAATTCAACCTGTTGGATCAAATGCCATAATAAAGTGACAGCTATAGGATTCTGATCTAAGGACTTGATTTTGATTGGATGTTATTTTAGGCAAGCCTCCTTCCTTTTACTCCTCAAATATAATGATGTCATGTGTCCATATTTTAGGAATATTTCATCCTTTTTACTCTTTAATTATGCTTGACTCTATCTAATCAAGTCCTAATGAGTAAGCATAAAGCATCAGATCACCAAAGATGTATGTTATTTAAGCCAATGTTTGGGTTATCTTCACTTTTTTAGATCAAATACCATGATAAATTTATTGTTGTATGATCTTACAAGATATAAGGAATTTAATTTAGGACTACAAAGACATAAAAGACTTAGGCTTAGGGCGTTTAAGACTAAGGTCACAATTGTATTAATGAATACGTTGGGGCCTTAGTATTAAAACCTTATGCTAAGATTGGAAATATTAAAAGGGACCCTATGTGATGACATTAGTTAGGCCATAAGGAAATTTTTTAAAAAAAGGGGGAAATAATAAAGGGGATCATGTTCCCTAGTTAAGTTGTGTTAAAAAGTTATGACTAAGCCTAGAATATGTGTTTTATACTTATGTATATAAATGAATTTAAAAATGGTTCCCACCAATTTTGTTCTTACCTTTATTCAAATTTGAATTGAGGTTTTGCTAAGGTTTTGGAAACATAATTCTTGAGGGTATATGCCATGGAACCTATAACTAAAATCCAAACAAACCTTATTATCACTATTAGTCTAGATTAAAGAAAAGTAAAACCACATAAGTCTACATTTTAACAAATTAGATGACCTTAAAATTCTATAAAAAAACCTTGACATGTTGAAATTTGAATGTTTTATTTTGAGGGTTTCTCAAGGGTCTCAATTAAAAAAATGGGGTATGTTTGTTCCAATTAGTTCTTTAGTAATGACCATGTTAAGAACCATATTGATGGTATGGGCATCATGAGAACACTCAGCTTTGTTGCTCTCATGTTTGGTAGGTGCATGACTGGGAAAATGTTATTTGAAAATGTCAAGGGCTTGGTTTGAAGGTGCATTGGGGTTTTCTAACACAATATCTCCCTTGTCATTTAAGGATTGTACAATGTTTTTAAAGGTATTACACCTACTAACATCATGCCACAATACTTGATGAAAAGCACATAGGTCATTCTCATTGTACTACCTATGTGTAGGATGAGAAGAATCAAATTATTAAGGAAGTTTGATAGGATTAAGTTGTATAATATTAGCCTTCAACAACTTTTCCAAGATCAAAGTGTAAGATTCTCCAAGTGGGGTAAATTACTTTTAAATATCTTGGTTTTGGTTCCTCATGTTTTATTTTGAGGAGTTTGGTTTATTGATAGATGGTGGAGGAGAAATCTTAAAGACAACTACATTTATAGTTCCTTCACTTTTGGAATTAGCATTGGTTCAGTTGCTTATTTTAGAGGAAGAGGTCTCATTAGTTTTTTAGGTAGAGTTTTTATTTTTCAACTTTAACTTTCATTCATTGATAGCTCTATTTTATAGCTCACATGCAATGGTAAAATATTTGTCAAAGGTTATAATGCTTTGAACATGTAAGTTATACTAGATGTGCTTGGCACATTCCCAAGCAAAAAGTTCAATCAATTCAGGTTGGGGTTAAGAGAAGGAAAGTTTATTGATTAAGCTTATCCAATGGGCTAAAAAATTAGCAATAGATTCATCATCAAATTGCTAGATAGATTAAAGGTTAGTGATGGAAAATTTCTTGGAGATGTTTATTAAAAAGTGATCCAAGAGAGTTTGGGATAGTTAGGTGAAGGAGAAGAGAGAGTGTTTGGTTATGTCACTATTGGATAGAGACATGGGGAAGGTATGGAGAAGGAGAGCATCATCATAGGCATTAAAATAACATGCATGCCTAAATACCCTTAGGTGTTATTGGGGATCCTCCTTAATTTGAAATTTAGAAAACTTGGGGAGTTCCCATTGGGGAGGATATGGTTTTATATGGGTACATAGGTGAATGGGTTCATTGTAGATCTAGGCATATGATAAGATGTTATGAGCCCTTAAAATGGATGATTTTAAGGACGTCATTTTATCATGAGCATTTTCATTAGATCTGTTTGAGGTTGTACACCCAAAGGGTTGTAAGGTGCATATTTTTATTTTGGTTGGGTGACATATTGATAATTGGTAAGGGGTTGAGGAGATGCCACATATTGGTATGTGGACATCAATGGTTGGGTGGAAGTTATGTAGGGGTAGGTGGATGTAGGTGGCTGGGTAGTAAATAGAGGTACACTCCCTTGTGGGTTAGGGATATTACCTAGTTTTGGTATAATGGGCACCTATTAGGTGGAAGTGGTGGTTGGATTAGTAATAAAAGGAAGGGTAGTGACCTTCTTACTGATTGGTGGTAAGGTGAAATGTATAGACACTACAAAATTTTGAAGTGGCATAGTGGTTATAATATTGGGGGTAGATGAAGGAAGGTTGGAAATGTTAGTGGTAGGTACACCCATGGTGAGTGGAGTATAGGTGGATAGTGGTTGGGTTGCTCCTAAGGTACATGAGTTATTGGTGGGGGTAGAAGGTATAAGGGTGTTTTTAGGTTGGGAAGATTAGTTTTCCATAATATTCTCAAAGGGATTATTGGTAGATGAATAAGCTTGGGTAGTCAATGGATAGGTGGTGATTATGGCAATAAAAGTGTTTCCCATAAGGTGGGAAGGTCTATAATAAATTAGGTCCACATGTGGACCCAAATTAGGGGCACAATGAGGCATGGTGTTAAGATAATACTGAAGGGCCATAAGAAGGTGGAAAATTTTGTATCTCCTTAGAGAACTTCTCAAGGGAACGAAATAATTCTTGAAGGATGAGGAGATTTTTATGGTTTAGAGACATACTCCATGGATAAGGAGGTAGAAGAGGTTGATTTGTTTGGTGATGGGTTCTATTCTACTAAGTTCCTTCACTATTGGCAAGTTAGAACCATACAAGATAAAGGGGAGAGAATACACAATCTCACCACTTAAATAGAGAGAAGACAATAAATGATCAAGGAAATCAATAACACTCTAAGAAGTACATTATGTCCTAAAGTTATTTTTAGTCTCTCTTTTAGCCTATGCCGTATGTTTTCAATAGATTGTGTGACTCCACTTAGGTAGAAAGAGAAGGTACTAGAAAAGATATCTATGGATGGTTTCATATTGTGTTTAGGCTCTCAAAAGGATCTATATTAGAAATTAATGTGTGGCTTGGTATTGGGGCCTACCCCCTCATTTCACACACCATAATGATAAGGGTGTCAGGTTATTATGCACTATATAGTAATTTATAGAGTTTATACTCAACCAATGAGCTGATTTGATTCTCCCCTTGTAATGACCTTAGAGTAGGATCATCGAGAAAGGGTAAGGTGACTGCTAGGTGATGAAATCCTACTTGGGCCTTAGCTCAAGTATTTTGATGTTTGATTGATGTAGGTGGTTTGGTTTAGTGTGTATAGAAAAAGTGATGCTATGATAGTATTACTTTTCTTTAATTTAAACTAAATGAGATAAATTTTCAAGTAATCAATGTATGCAATTGATTTTAAATCAAAAAGAAATTTTAGTTTCATTTATGAGAACAAAATAGAGAGAAGAGGATATAGATGAAAATAGAAGCAACCTAAGTAGAAACTCAAGGTCCCACCAGGCATGCTAGAATGTCTCAATGAAAATTAGCTTATATTTCAAGAAAGGGAAGAAGAAAAAACTAGATATAGGTATGGTTGAAAAACCTATTTGATTGTGTATGCATTGAATCAAATGATTAGGAAGAACTCCTCTTTGGCTTAGGAGGATGACCTATAAATAAGATAGAACTAAAGGAAATGGTTGGTTAGATAGATATTTGGATGGATTTTCTAATGCTAGCTAGATTATGGAAGCAAGATCCTCCTTGGGGGCTATCAATCCACACATTTTAAATAATTAAATTTATAAAATAGAATATAAATTACTTACATAAAAAATCAAAAGATACTAAAATTGAACACAAGAAATGATTGATAAAGAAATAGAATAAAATGAATAGTATAACAATAATTAGGTTAATAATAATGCTAAACAAGTCAAGTGTGCTCCATAAAATAGGTTGGGGGTCTGTAAATAGGTAGACAAAAAAAAAGTGGGATTTGGTTGAGGGTGAATAGGTAAAAATAGATTGTTGTTAGTTTCTCCCATAGTGACCATCCATGGTTTGTGTGACCATTGAAGGTTAAGGTGACCATTAAAAATTGAGTTGATCATCAGTGGTTGGATAAATCGTTGATGGTCAGGATGACCATTGATGATTATTTGTTGAGTTTGGGTGATAAAAAGGTTAGATTGATGAGATTAAAAAAGGAAATTCTAGGAGATTGGTTTGTGTTAGGCTAATTAAAAAATTAAAAAAAAGTAACTAAATGATTAAAATAGATACTTAGCTCACCAGAGGTTGGCCAAATGAATGGTTGAAGTGATTGACTCATTGGTGGAGCTTGGAGTGATTCTATTAGAGTAATGATACTTTGTTATTTATTGAAGGGTGGTGGTAATTCAACTCTCTATTATAATGGCTATATTGTTATAAGAATACATGTAAAAGATTCTCTAGATGTAAAAGCTCTTGATAGTTATGGATGTATCCTTTTTCTCCTCCTACTCCTATCTTCTTATATGTAAGGAAGGAGAGGTGTAACAAGATGCTAACAAGGGGTCCAACTTGATATATAATTTTAACTTCATCATGCATGGGATTACACATGAATTAAACATTCTAATTATAGAAAACTAAGTTATAGTGGAGGGTTAATTGAACTAGTTTAGACATTGGAACTTGATTTTCAATAGTTATGATGACCATCGATGATTGAGGTGATTATCAATGCTTGAGGGCTAAGATCAAAGTTGGGTTAAAAGGTGGTTTTATCTAGTATGTAAAATTGACTAACATTAGGGTTAGTTTAGGGTTGAATGGTCTAGGCTAGGCCTAAGGGGGTCCTAAGGTGGTCCATGGGGGTTCTGACATTTGAAACAATTTTGTGTATATTTTTGGTGTCTACACCAACACCCAAACTACCTTTTCCCATGTACTATTAGTCTATAGTCAGATGTAGGTTCCATTTTGAGAACAAAAGGGGACACATATAGGTGTTCATCTACTATAAGGCACTATAATTCAACTCTATTGAATATTATTGAGGTAATTGAATCATTTCCAACCTTAGTGAACACCTAGACCATGCATACCATGCTTTCATCCTTTCATATCAACATTGTGGTCTACAGTTAATCTATTTGTGATAATGTAAGAAAAATAAAGACCTATAGATGAGATATATCCTTGACACAAGATTTGATCTTATTTTACCCTTCATGAGATTACTAGAACCATTCCAAGCCAAATGGAGTCACTATGCCTTGAGTTATGCAACCATCATGTCATTGTTGTATTATAGGACCATTTAGGCTTCAAAAGTACTGTAGATGACTAAGTGTCTATAGTGAAAGATTTTTTGAATTGGAATCCCTATTACATCACACTTATTTGACCAAAAACCCATTATATTTTGAAAGGAATTTCCCCTATGACTGGGAAACAATATGGATGTAAATTATACTACCCGTTATTCAAGATAATCTACTATGGGAGGACATAAAGTATGGGTAAAATCTGATTTAGAGAGTTTAAGGTAATATGTCCCCAAATGCAACTATTGAAACCTATAGGCATGGTTCTCAAGTCTACCTACATGAAATGATCTTATCACTTCCACATTAGTATTTATATGTTGTTAGACCTTAATGAATATCTTGGATGAGTTCTAACACCTTTATTCCAAATCTTCATACCTTTGTTGAAGATACATATAGGTGTCATTACATGAATCTTGTCTGTAAAGACAAGGTATATGATTGTGTGTTAGGTTTGAAGGCTTGTCCACACTAATATATAATCTTTGAAATAACTCAGTATTTTTGTCATCACCTTGGGATTATTAACACCATTTTGAAAACATCCTCACTTCTTCAAATAGACTAGTCAAGGCTTCTTTCCACCTGACTGTAGGTGAATGTTGTAGAAAATTTGACTGTTTACAATTATTTATCCCTTTCACTCCATCAAGAACACTCCATAGACCATAGCTTCATAAGGATCCTTGATCACTGTGTTGAGATGTATTAGTCACAACATATATCCTATGTCCTAAAACCACTTATATGAGAGAGATTTGTTACTGTGAAACACAGTCTACAGACTATAATGGAATATCCTTCTAGAAAAATTAAGTAATCTTTCTCATTAAACCACCATCACACATGAAATAAAAATTGGAAACATGGTGATAAATATTATCATGCTTCTTAGGATCATGTGAAACAAATGGTTCGTAAATACCAATCAAAAAATAGAGCAAACTTGAAGGGTATTAGAATGAGCAGGCAAAAAAGAGTCACTAACACTCTAAGAAATGGTTCATAGAGAATAAACAACTAATCTTGTAACGCTAACCATGAATTTAAAATATATGAAGATTATTTTCATCCCTCAATTTCATTTGCCCTACCTCACCTCATCCTAGTCATCCAATTCAAATATTGGTTGAATATTTCTACTTATGAAGGAGATCAATAGAATAAATAGGATAGTTTTTTCCATTTTTGATCTTTTCAAATCTAACCAAGCATGGAAATTAGTTTTGAGAATCTAAAAGGACATTGTTAAAGCTTCCCATAGATGCTAATCTATTGTATAGTTTGAAAAACCTTCATAAATTCCTCTTTTTGCAAGAGATCTTCTTATTTTCAATGTTTAAACCTACCAAATTCAATTACATAACTAATAACTAACACTTTGCAACATCATACATGTTTAATAACACCTCAACACACTTTTATTCCCATGGGAAGTGTACACATCCAATATATGACTCAAAAGTGACCCCTAGATGACATAAGACCAACTATACAACTATGAGAAAGCAAAAGCACATTATAAATAACTTCATAAGATCATGGAACACAAACAAGACCCTAATATACCCTTATATAAAATTTTCAACTATTGGGGGTTGACCTAATTTGACTTGTGGTCAAATTAGTCAATAATGTGCTAACTACCTTGTAATCTTCCATTTTAAACTTCTTCAACATCTATCTTATGTACTTATCTTTTGAAATGAATATACCTCTTTCTAATTGATTAATTTGTAACCCAAGAAAGAATTATAGTTATCCTATCATGGGCATCTCAAACTAAGAATTATAGTTATCCTATCATGGGCATCTCAAACTCCTTCTTCATCACCTCTACAAAAGCTATAATCATATTCTCATTATTTCTACTGAATATGATGTCATTCACATAGACAACCACTATTAGTTGATGGTCATATTTTGTTTTTATATACAAATTTCTATCTATAACTCCACTTTTGAATCTTTGATCTAATATATACCTATCCAATCTGGCATACCAAGCTCTAAGAGGTTAATTTAAAACATAAAGAGCCTTTTTCAATGTATAAAAAAGTAATTTTTACTTGATAATGAGAAACCCTTAGGTTGCTCTATGTACAACTCTTCTTCCAAGTTCCCATTAAGAAAGGTAGATTTGACATCCATCTAATACACCTTGAACCCTTTGAATCCTTCATATGCTAGAAATAATTTGATGGTCTCCAATATTACTAATGGAACAAAGGTCTCCTAAAAGTCTACCCCTTCTACTTGGGTATACCCATTGTATACCAATATGGATTTATTCCTTGTGACTTATCCAGATTCATTTAACTTATTTCTAAACACCCATTTTATGGAAATCACATTATTATCTTTAGGCCTAGGAAGTACTTCCCAAGTCTCATTCTTATTTATTTGGTCCAAATATTCATTCATATAACCTATCCAAAACTTGTATTTTCTTACTTATAGAAGGTTATTAGGATCAATCTTAGACAATAGAACAATATTATTTTGATTTAGGTTACCTACCAGTCTTCTCCTTATTTTTATACCTACATCCTTGTTGCCAATGATTTGTGATTTAGGATGATCTATTTGAATCTATCTTAAGGGGCCTTTTGAGTCTTATCTTTCCTCAACTTATTATTATTCCTCATCAATCTCTATTATTTCTTCTTTATTCTTGAAGTCTAGATTCTCTGATGTATCCTTTAACTGTGAGTGTAATTTCTTTGTCTCATTAATCTTCACATTTGTGCTTTCTACTATCCTTTATATCCTCTTGTTATATCATCTATAGATTGAGCTCACTAATGAGTATCCCAAAATATACCTTCATCATAATTAGATTCAAACTTACCTACATCTTCCTCATCTCTTTTGACAAAACATTTTATCTTAACCACTCTAAAGCATTACACATTAGTAGGTCTTACTTTCCACAATTCATAAGGAGTCTTATTTCCATTAGTCCTTATCTATACTCTATTCAAAATTTAGACTATAGTGATCATTGCCTATCTCCATTATCCACAAAATAACCTTGAATACTTTAGCATATTTCTAGCCATCTCTTGAACTATCCTATTCTTTCTTTCCACTAACTCATTCTATTAAAGTTTCCTAGCTACTAAGAACTATCTCCCTATTCTATGGATCTCACAAAATTCATAAAACTCATAGGAATAAAACTCTCCTCCTCTATCAGATCTTAAGCATTTGATATTTACATTCTTCTCATTGTCAACAAGATCCTTGAATGCATTGAATTTATCAAGAGCTTCTAACTTTTCTTTCAAATATGCTACCCAAGTCACTCTCATGTAGTCATCTATGAGTAACATAAAGTAGTTATTTACTTGAATACTTTGGATTATTGTAAGCCCACAAAGATAAATATGTATTAACTCCAAGGGTATTTTAGTAAATTACTCCTTAGAATTGAACCTTATTCTAGTCTACTTACCATGCTGACATGCATTTTAAAGTGTGTTTTTAGGTTTGGTTATTTTAAGCATATTATTTATAGACTTCTTAGAGTTTATATTGATCATATTTTTAAATTTTAGGTGCCATAACCTTCTATGACATAGCCAAATTTCATCAATATTTATCATAAAGCATCTCTCCTTCTTGATCTCATTCAAGACATATAGATTATTCTCAATTCTCTTAGCATTGGCAATTAGCCTTCCTAATTTGGCCCTCCTTATATCACACCCTCTATCATGAAAGGTTAGTGTGTGTCCTTGGTTGCACATTTGATTTAAACTAAGTAGGTTATGTTTCAAACCTTAAACATACAACACATTATATATTTTGGTCTTTTGATTGTCCAAATGCAAGATACGTTTTCCAAATATATTGGTAGTTATGTTATCTCCAAATATTATTATTCCAAATGAGTTCATTTTTAATGAGATGAACCTACTCTTTTCCCCTGTCATGTGGTTTAATCAACAACTACCTATATACCATTTCATGCCTTTAACTTGGATATGAAATGCAATATGAGCTAGTATATATTATTCTCTTTTAGTCTTTTGATCATCCTTCACCTTGTCTATAGGGTCTAACTTATTAATCCACTTCTTAGTGGTATGACTATATAACCTCTTGTCTTGACTAATATTCCTCATATGCCTGATCTTGTAATCTCTTGAAATATGTCCTCTCTGATCACAATTATAGAGTATTATTTTTCTTACTATTGAAATGGACATTCACCCTATTCCTTCATGAGGAATTTATTCTTGAAATATGTCTACAATCCATAAATCTACGTCTATATTGATTACATGAGAAATGGTAACCATTGAGTGAATTCACATACCTTATCTTTTTGATGTTGAATGATGTACCTCTACCTTTTTTGTCTCTTGAGGAATTCATAATCTTCTTGACTTGTTGATGATAAATTTGAGTTTGAGTTTTGAGAGTTTATTCATATGTATTTGAGGTGTTACTCTCCTTATTTTCATTTTGTTCTTATTTGAATCCAAGACATATCCTATCATGTGGAGACCTATGATTATTCAAAATATCACATAGGACATTAGTGATATTTTTAAATTTCTAATGTGTCTTCAATTTGACTATTTATTGATCCAAATCTACCTTTAAGGACTCTATTTCTATTCCAAATCTGATGCATTCTTCCTCCTTGGTCTTGAGACATGCAACGCCAATATAAATATGAGTTTCTAACTATTTGATTATCTTCTCATGTTCATTGGTGATGTTAATCTCTCTTAAAAGAGATTAATTTATTCTAAATAACTCCTAACCAATGATCTCAAATTTTTATTCTTATTTCTTTGAAACTTTAAATCCTCTAAAACACTCATCCATTTTTCTTCAAGGTTCACTTCAGCCTCTTCTTCATCTGATTATTCATCATATATAAGACTTAATTTTTAAAAAACACTCATTGCTTATTTATATAACCAATGAATAAGGTTTCATTACTTTCATCATCATTATCATATATACTTATGTCACTTACACTATATTAGCTACTATCTTCTTTGACATACAAACTTTTCTTGTTCTTGAATGATCCTTTCTTGACTTCATACTTCTTGAAACCCTTTTTAATCTTGTCAAGTTTATAGACATTATTATCATCCCATGATGTTCATCATGCTCTCCATCATTCTCATTATTATCCTTGTTAGGACATTTAGATGCAAAGTGACCAATCTTACCATAGTTAAAGCACTTGAATGGTAACTTGTCATTCTATTTACATGATCCTTTCCTTAGTTTTATAAATAACATGGTTTTTATCTTGTCATCATCAATTTTTGTGTCGAAATCATCCTTGGACTTTTTCCCTTATGACTTTTTCTCAACTTTGAATGTAACTTCCTTCTTGGAAGGTATTCTATCACTTGTTCTCATTTCATAGGCGATCAAGATGCCATGAAGCTCATTCATTTGTAGTATGTAAATATCTTTGATCTCCTCCATAGAAAAAACCTTTGAATCAAAATTAGATGTTAGGGATTTAAATACCTTTTGTATTATTGTTGATTTTTCCAACTTTTTTCCTAGGCATCTGATGACACTTACCACTTCATCTACTCTTAACAAATAAGATGCAATGTTTTCATCCTCCAGTTTTAGACTTTCAAACTACCTTCGGTGGGTCTACAACTTTTCTGAATTGATTTTAGTGTATCCTTAATATATGGTCTACAAATTTTCCAAAATCCCTTTTTCTATATCATAAAACATTACCTTTACAATTTCTACCTTTGAGAGACCACATAGGATGGCATTGATTACCTTAGATTTGTTCTCACTTATCTTCTTTCCTATTGCATCAGTTGGTGGTGTAGAAAGTGGATTAAATCCTTTAACAATATATTACCATATGTCATAGCCTAAAAACATTAGATAGGTCTTCAATTTGATTCTCCAAGAGAATATTTAGTCCTACTAAAGGGAGGAGATTCATTGGTTAAAAAACCTCCTTGTAATTGATGACTACACATGCTTGTGATTCTAGGATATCCTTTAAGATATTAAAACTACTTCAAAGGACCAAGCTTTGATACCAATTATTTTAAGCATATTCACTAAGAGGGGTGGAGTGAATTAGTGTGCTAAAAATTTTATTTCAATTATATCCAATCATTCATGAAATATGAAAGCAACATTAAGATCTAGCAATGTATGAAGACCATTCACATGAACATAACACAAAAAAAACACATATGAGTGGGAACCCTCAAGGGGAATAAAACCCACTGTGATCCTTGAAAATGGACTATATTCCTATATGTATATATTCAATTCTTAACATTATTTATGTTGAAATTGTCAATATTACTTGATTTTTACTCAAATGCATAATTTGGTGAAAATACCTAAAAACATGCTAAATAATTTAAACTTGTCATATACAAGTTATGATTTAGGAAAATGTATCCCTAAATAGGGAAATTCATTTTATGTGATTACTAACTTTGATCAGCTCATTTTGAGTAAAAATGATGATTTCACCTTTTTATACTTTGGATCACTCTTTTCTTCTAATTCTTTAGTACACATCACGTACCTTTATTATTTTATGTCAACAACATCGTAAATGGGAATATGGTCTGTATGCATCAAACATCACTTTCTAATTCCTTTTGCATCAAATTACCACCCAATAATATGACTTTTTGACCATTTTGATTAATTATGCACCAATTTCCAAATAATTGCACTAAAATTGATTAATCTTGTTTAAAGTTAATTAATTTAAATCAAGAGCTTACGTTGATTTTTCATGAAAGTTATTGATTATTTCACTATTATAAATTGATTCTTAATATTTGCATCACCTAGTGACATGATCTATGGGGTGGCATCCATAAGTCATATATGTAATAAATATTAGGTTTATGGGTAGCCATGCTTAATTAATAACTTTACTTCTAGATCATTATGAGGATATTTATAGATTTAATTGAAAATAATAAATTAATTCATATCCACACATTTCAATCTTGATATGGATGGTCATGGTTGATCCTAGCCCATTTGGAAAATCTATAAATAGAAGGCCTCTCACCCTCATTTTTAAACTAAATTATTGTAAACTTATAATGTAGAATTTCTCCACAATCTTTCATTATGTTGATTATTCTATCTTATTTTAAAGCTTCATTTAATAGGCATATATTACATTTCTTATCTTGAGCCTAGGTTATGTTTTATGTTCTTGAGGCATTGGAGGATCTTGGCATCCATTGTTGACAAAGATGAGAACACTAGATCAAGAGGAAAAACATGCTTGGAGCCACTCTTGGATGGTGGAATCATTTGGGAAGGTAGTTGGTATTGATTTATTTCAATTTGTATTTCATTATAAAAAATACCCTATTTAATAGGTTGGATAAGTTTATTTATTTATGCATTTTCATATATTTATTGACTAATATTTGACTAAAAACTTTTGTAATCCTTCCTACATATTGTTCATGGGTTGTTTTTAATTTATTATTTATAACTCTTTTTTTAAAAAGATGTTGATTTGTCTAAACATCTCTCTATGCCTTTTTAAACATGGGCAAAATGTATACATCCAATTCCTAACACTATTTATCTCAAAATTATAAATCTTACTTGATTTGCACCCAAATGTATAATTTAGGTCAAAATCACTAAAAATGTGCTAAATTGTTCAAAATTGTAGTATACAAGTTCCAATTTAATACAATGTATCCCTGAATTGGGCAATGCATTTTATGTGATTACTAACTTTAATCAATTCATTTCGAGTCAAAATTATGATTTTGCCTTTTTGTGCTCTAGATCACTCTTTCTTATAATTCATTTGGTACACATCACGTACCTTTAATATTTTGTGTTGAAAACATATGAAATGAGAATATGGTACGTACTTATCTAACATCTTAAAATTCCTCCTGAGTCAAATTATGATCCAAAATTATAACTTTCTTACTAGTTTGATTAATTGTGCACCAGTTTCTAAAGAATTGCACTAAAATTGATTAATCTTGTTTAAACCTAATTAATTCAAATCAAGAGCTTAAGTTGGATTTTCCATGTAATTTATTGATTATTTAATTATTGGAAATTGATTCTCAATATTTGTATCACCTGGTGACAACAACTATGGGGTAGAGTTCATAAGCCTTAAATGTAATAAATATCAAGTTTATTGTCACCAATGCCTAATTAATGCCTTTCCTTCCAAATCATTATGAGGATATTTATAGATTCAATTACAAATATTATTTGATTCATCGACACACATCTCAATCTTGATATGGAAGGTCATGGTTGATCCTAGCCCATTTAGAAAATATATAAATAGAAGGCCTCTAACCCTCATTTTTAAGCTTAATTATTGTAAAATTATAATGCAACAATATCTCCACAATATTTTTTTGTGTTGATTATTATGTCTTATTTGCAAGTTTAATTTTGTAGGCATATATTAGATATCTTATCTTGAGACTAGGTTATGCATAGTGTTCTTGAGGCATTGAACTTGGTATCCATTATTGATAAAGACAAGAACACTAGATCAAGGGGAAAAACATGTTTAGAGATGATATTGGATGGTGGAATCATTTGGAAAGGTAATTGGTATTGATTTCTTTCAATTTATCCCTAATTATCATTAGCATACCTTTATGAATAGGTTGGATTATTTTGTTTAGTTATTTATACACTTTTTATGGATTTATTAACTAATGTATGATTAATAACCTTTGTAATCCTTCCTCAGTAATTAGTGTTTGGGTGTTGCTGGAAAATGGTATGGCCTACAAAATGAAAGGTGAACCAAGGAAGTAGGAACCTAAAAGTTGTGAAGATTGGAAGGCAAAACAAGATGTTTGGAAGATCCTTCAGAGATGAAAGGTAGTGAGCTACTTGGAGCGGATGCATGGTTCAAAATCCCATATAACGACGACATTTTTAAAAAATTGGGTCGACAACAAGGTAACCCTCCATGGCATCATAGTGAAGCTCACTGAGGAATTCATTGTGGAGGTCACGTGGCTTCCAATGGAGGGTATAAAATTCTCTAAGTAGACCAGTATATCTAATGAGGCTTATAGCAAATTCCTAAAGACGGATGCTGAGGAGCAATAGTTGGAAAAGAGTGGAGATTTTTTCAACCTAGAGCAGATAAAAGGAATCTAGAGAGATGTCTTATGCTACATCTGTGAGTATTTTATACTTGATGGTAGAAGCAAAAGATTCCATAAATTTCATTTTGTCTTTCTTAATCATTTTAGGCACAAAGTAAGAATTTCCTTCCATTTTTATTTGCACTTCTCATTGCTCCAAAGTCTATTTGCTCATAGAAAAAAGGAGTCTCATCCTATATTGCATGAGGGATTGATACTAATAATAGAAGGTTTCTGTAAAAATAAGGCCATTGTCCCGAATCCTTATTCGGACAAAAATAAGGACTCACAGAGTAAGAATAATGAAATAGTGAAGGGGAAAGAAAAAGTTAAACCCAAATCCTCCAGCTTTAAAAAATAGATTGTTGATGAGGAAACGGAGTGGGAAAGCACTAAAAGTTATGAGGAGAGTATGGAGGAAGAGGAAGGAATGGATAGTGGGGCATCCAAGTTCTAATGAGGAAGGAAAAGATAAAAGTGAGAATGAAAAAGAAGGGGACACTATAGAGGAAAGAACAAAACATAAAAACTATGATCTCAAGGATAATCAACAAGTGCTAGGGGAAAGTGAAAAAGAAATGGATGTTTTATTTGAGGATCCTGCTTCCAAAATATAGAAAGAACATTTAGTTCAGGATGCCTATCATGCAATGAAAACTAGAGAACAAGTAAAGGATGATCTTGTTCACAACGAAAGTCCTATTGAAACTAAAGAAAAGAAAAGAATGGAAAGGGAGGATCAAATATGAAAAGGATGAAGTCAATCCAAAAGAGAACACTCAAGATTTTAGTGACATTTGGTAGAATGATAGGGGGCATCCCTTTATGAATTTGGCCAAAACTAAAGTAGATGTTATCCTTCAAGTAGACTCATGGATGTATAAGGAAATAATGGGCCTCAAGAAGAAAATGGAAATGATGGAACATAATCAGAAGCTGATCGGAATAAAATCAATAATATCAAAATGCAGATGAGGGATATTCCTATAAAACTAAAAGACTATGAAAACAACCTAAGAAGGCTCATTAAGGAAAGCAGAATGAAGATGGAGGAGGTTACTTCTAGCATATGTGCAGCTACTGTAAACATTGGAAAACAAGCTAATGAGGAAATAAAATCTTTGGAGGGGCCTAGTAAGAGGACCAGATAGAGCTCAAGGAAGAAAGCTATGCAAGAGATTGCTACGTTGGCTACAAAATCCATACAGGACACTGATGTGATTGGAAAGGAAGTGATGAAGATGATCCTAGAATTAGAATAATAAGATCTTTTTGTTCTTAATGTTCTGGTCATGTTAGTTGGATGTTATAACTGGTTCCATTTACTAGTTCTTTATTTTCTTTACATGAGTTTCCAGGTCTCTGTAAAATTTGGGGTCTATCTTTTGATGTTCTTAACTTGTGGTTTTAGGTTCTGGTTAAACCTATTTTTGATACTGCTCAGCAGTAGGTGTTAGGTTTGTCTCACCTGAGGGCATTATTTTTATATCCTTCTTCCTTTGTTTTAGGGTTTTGGGGCCCCTTCAAAACATGTTTTTACCATAATCTAAAACCTTTGTAATCCTTCCTATATCTTGGAATGCCTAGTGGGATTCATGGAGTCCATTTAAGTAAGGAAGACATCATGTCAATTTAAAATTTCCATTTTAGTCATTAAAAATTCCTTGAACAATAATTTTTATGTTTTGTGCATTCACAGGTTATAAAGTAACTGGCAATGGTTAGGACCAACTGGTCATGATTGGGTTACAAGGTAAAATCTATTTAAATTTTTTAATTTTGAACATTTTATTAAGTTTGTTGATAATAATTTATGTTTTGTAAGTATTTGGTCTAAACTAAATCATGATCGAAAATGTGTCTTTTGGAATTTTCATCCTATCATAGGCTTTCTAAGTTTTTGTTAAAATTCTTTCTTGCCTAAAAATATTTTGAGATTTATTCAAGGTTATAATGAAGAATTTGAATCTTTAAGTCTCTGGTCTAAATATATTTTTTGATCTATAAGGTTTTTATTTTACATATATTATGCTAACAAGGCTAACAAGTGCTTTTTCTCCAAATATTTTGATACATTTAGGTCTTGAAGTAACCATTGGTGGTTAAGTTTCAACTAGACATAGTTGGTTAAAAATTGATTAGTGTTGGTCTTGCAAGAGTCAATGATGGTTTAAGGTGACCTTTGATAGTCACTATGTTTTCTAAAAATACATAGACCTGAGAGCAATAAATCCAAGTTTGCTTGTCTAAAAGTGAAAAGAGATTCAAAGATAAAGTAAACTATCTTATTTTTTATGTAGAACCAACAAAGAAAGTGATCAATGTGAGCTTAATTAAGTCTTTTTAACCTCATTTTTGGTGCTTAAAAATAACTAAAAACTTTCCTTTGGTGATTTGAAAATTAAAATTGATTTTTTATGTTGAATGTTTTATGATTTTTTTTCAAAAAAATTAGAACTTAAGGTTAAGTGGCCAAAGAACATCACCAAAAACTTCAATTCGGTGCTTTAAAACCAAAATCACTTCAATGTTTTGTTTTTAATAAGTCATCTATCATTTTTTAGTAATATTTATTTGAGTAAAAATGAATTTGTGTGTGTATGCTCTCCCCATCCCCTGTAGGGAACTTATGGGATCAAAAGCACCATTTTCCTTACAAATTGTGCCTTAGCCCAAAATTATAAAAAGGAAGTTTAATAGGCTCCCCCAAAAACCCACATGGTTTGGGTGATCTCAAAACAACCATAAGGTCTTTTTACTTTTAGTTTATTTCATGCATTTTAGATTATGATGATGATTTCATTACCTCCCACTGGTTCTATTGTAGGCTCAATTTTCACCTTTGGAGAGTGCTCTTTAGGCTCCCTCCAATTGAGATACATAATGGGAACAAGCCCAAACTATGGGTCACCTATGATGGGGTTATACCTCCAAATAAGATTAGCATCCTCTTGATGCTTGCCTAGACTAATGTTAAACTAATGCTTGATAGGGAAAAGGGTTAGAAAGAGGATAAGGGATCTTAATAAGGCTGAAAGGGTGATGTAAAAAACTTAAATGGACACTCATATAAACTTTAACACACATTGGATCAAAAAAAGACAATTATGGATTACTCAATCTCATAATCTCAATAGTTGCATAGATAGAAGAGGTTCCAAGTAGATTACTAATCTAGACCTGTAAATTAGCTTGAAAACACCTCCAAAGATGAACTCTTTAATTTCCAAATTTTATTCCTTGAAACTCTATGCCACTTTCCAATTGGATTTTATAATCCTATAGAAACTTTGTGAAGGCTTGTCACATTAATACACATTGCAACTATGATATCAATCAATTTTAATTATACATTTTTCCAATTTGAAATTAACATAATTATAAAGAGGGAGAAATAATGTTTATAATGCAAATAATGAAATAGAAATGGAGATATGAATAAAAATATATTGATTAAAAACTAACATATAGTTACACATAGTCACATCAACACCTTCAAAAAATGGAAAAATGGAAAATCACAGCATAAGATATGAGCTAAACCCATCATATCTTATATTTCTAAAAAACACTTGAAAAGATTCTCAAAAGGGTATTTTTAGTTTTTTTAAATGACTAAAATAACCCCTAAAACCTTCCCTCTAAGTGTTTTCTAGTAAAAAGTTGGCTGAGTGATAAATCTTCTCAGAAAGGTCACTTTGCACCATCATAACTTTTAACTAGAGACTCGTGCAACTATTAAACTAAGTGCATTGCCTTCTCATGACATTAGGGTAAAATAATTCTAGTATTCATGGAATATGTACTTAATTTGATCCTAAATATCTTCCTTAAATTTTGATACCATCATAATAAATTTAAAGGTGATTAGACTTCATTTTCTCTTACGTAATGTTGTTTGAAAAGTGTTGCACAAGTTGATTTGACACCTAGAAACATAGAAATATTTATACTAGGAAGTTTTCATGGATATGTATCTTTCAAGTGAATAATGATTTTATATGACCAAATTCAGCATTATATTAAATTTTATAATCTAATACAAATTTTGGAGAGATAATAGCATGATTTAGTCTTACAAAATTTCTCCTGAAAAGCATTGCGCATGTTGATTTGACACTGAGAACTAACAACCCTAAAACTTAAAAAATTGAAAATATTTAATTTTTGTTTAAAATATTTGATTGATAAAGGTTTATAAAGTTCATATACAATATAAAAGGTTAATTAATGGTTTGGTATAACTACATAGTCCCTTTACATAATTTTTTTCTATATATGCCAATTTTAACCAATATTTTTGGTGACCTCTTAAGATTGCATGTCTATCTATACAAACTACTAGTAGTCTTAACCTATCAATTGGTCATAGAGTCTCCTCTCTCACTCAACACAATTATATATATCTTAAATTTGGATACCTACCTTTGGATAAATCTCAAAATATCAAGAATAACAAGAAAAACAACAAAGCACATGAACACACTGACACTTAAAGGGAAGTAAAAAAATAAACTACTCTGTACAAAGAAGCTTTCAAATCTTTCCTCATGAATAAAATAGGAAACTTTTATCATCATTCACTAGTAATGGACAATGATGAATGGTGACCTAATTTTGTGAGATCATGCTAGGTGGACTAAGATGCCTGATTATTGACTCTTTTTGCATACTTTCAAGAGGGTAAATTAGGATAAGCATGTCTCCAATGTAGACATATTAGTCCATTTATTTAATTATTACTCCAAAATGGACTATAATATCACCTAAAACACCCTCATCTAATGGCTCCTTTTAACCTAAAGGTTGATTGTCTAGGTTTAGGCAAAAATCTCTAAGTCATCCCAAAAGGTAGCTTCTTCTTGGTCATCTATGATAATGCCAACTTCAAAACCACCCTTGTTTTGCTTACTTTTAAAATTTCCATATGGTATCTCATAAACACATCGAAGGTTATAAACATCATGTTCTTGTGGATCTTGATCCAACCATTCTTATTCATTCTTGAAGACATTAGTATTGCATTAAATAGACAATTCATCTTGAGACTAGTTAGATTCTTTAACCCAATTTATAAGTTCCTTTTTATGCTCTGTAGGAGGCATAGGCTAGTTTAGAATCTCTATTTGGTCAATTAAGTGATGGTACAACTATTTCCATACTATATTTTGATCTTCTTTCTCCTCAATTTCTCTCTTACTCATTTATGACCTCTTCATCCATTTTAGTTGACTGGTTTACTACTACAACCATATCAATTTATGTACTTTTCTCATCCCCATTTTCAACTCCACCAAATGGAAGCTCTTGGAATAAATAAAAATTGACTTTTTTCTTAGTTTCAACTTGAACACACCTCCATTCAAAAATGAAGGAATGAATACTACTTTCATGATCTAATTCATTAGTGTCAAATCCATGCCATAATAGTTGGTCCAAACCTAATTTCCCATCCTCTAAATGGATTAGGATGACTATCATGATCTCTTCATCATATACACTTATGTTTTACTATTTAGGTTCACTTATGCTTACAATCTCCTCTATCCTTTAGAAAATATGTTCTTTATCCAAGAGGAAGATGGTGGGAGGGTAAAGAATTTTACCTTGCTTATAGTTTAGGAGAGTATATTTACAACTAGGGACTTTGAAAGGCTCTCTTTGGTGGATATTGTGGGAGGGAGATGGAGTCATGTAACTTTTGTATGTCAATCTCATTGAGTTGAGCTAAAACCTTCTTTTCTTGAACTAGTTCCTAGACTACCTCAATTAGAACTTCCTCTTTCTTCTTTGTGACTTCTTTAACTTATTCACATGAATGGAAAGTATATGGCTTGGCCACCTTCTCCTTTTCATAAATTGATGTGGGAGAGGGTGGTTTCAAAAGAGAGGGTATGACATAGTTAGGGTCATTTTCATAAGAGAATATCCAAGATGGGATGTCTTCATATTTCTTAGCTAAATGGTTTTTAGTGACATTTTTTTCTCTTGGTGAGGATAAGACTTGACAAGGTTGATTAAGGGGTTGGTTTTGAGCATTAAAAAGAGTAGGAAAGGGTAGTTTGGATCTAGGGTTGGATGATCTATATCTCAAGAACAATTGATAGTCATTTTTCCTCTTCTCTTGGACTTTCCTAACCTAGTATTCTTCCTAAAACCTCAACTCCTCTTAAACATAAGCTTGGTGTTCAAGATTTCATATAATAATCTTCTTCCCTATCAACCTATCTTAATTAATTTTCAAGATCAATCCATATCTCCCTAAGGCTATTTTTTGGTTGACTAGAGAGAGGCAAATTATGATAAGGCTGATACATTGAATCTTGAGGTCCACTTGGGGTGAATCCATGAATATTGATAGCTTGATATAAAGGATAAATAATGACAAAATAGGAATTTTGATCAAATGGGTGAGTATAAATACCAAATGATGGTGATTAGGCACTTGGGATGCTTATACTAGTTGATGTCCATCGTGGAGTCACCATTGGTGTTTGAAAATATGACTCAAAAGTCTGATTTCACTAAAAAACAACACCAATAACCATTTAGTGAGATGTAGAACATAGTAAAGTCCCTTCAGGAATGCTAGAAACTATTGTAGGGTGGGTTCACAAGAGAGGGTATGACACTAATGAATTGGATCCAGAAGGTAGTACTGATGACTCCATTTTTGAATAGAGATGTATTCTAGTTGTAGCTAAGAGAAAAGGATACTTTTATTAGTTCCAAGATCTTCCATTTGGTGGGATTGAATATGAGGATGAGTAAAGTGCAGAAATTGATATGGTTTTAGTAGTCAACTAGTCAGTTGATCAAGTGGAAGAGGTCATAAATGAGCAAGAGAAAGAAATGGAGGAGAAAGAAGATGAAAATGATGGAAATAGTTGTACCATGACTTCATAGACAAAATAGAGGTTTTAAACCAGCCTATGCCTCCTATAGAGCATAAAAATAAACTTGTAAATTAGTTTGAAGGATCTAACTAGTCTTAAGATGATTTATCTATTGAAGGTAGTACTAATGTCTTCAAGAATGAAGAAGAATGGTTAGATCAAGAGCCACAAGAAAATGGTGTTTTGAATATTGGATATGTTGATGAGATACCATATGGCTCCTTTTGAAGTAACCAAATCAAGGATGATTTTATAGTTGGCATTGTCCTAGATGACCAAGAGGTAGCTACCCTTTGGGATGACTTAGAGGTTTTTTTAATATTCCTAGATAGTCAACCTTCATGTTCAAAGGATCCATCAGATGAGGGTGTTGAAATTGATCCTATAGTCAATTTTGAAACAATAATTGAATAAATGGACCAATATGTATACATTGGAGACATGTTTATCCCATTTAACCCTCTTGAGATCATGCTAAAAGAGTCAACAATCAAGAATCGTAGTCTACCTAGCATGAGCTCATAAAATTAGGGTGTCTCTCATCTTTATCCATTACCAGTGAATGATTATAAAATATTACCATTTGATCTAGGAGGAAATATATAAAAGTTTCTTTGTACATATTATTTTAATTTTTTACTTTCCTCTATGTGCCTATGTGCACATGTGCTTTGTTGTTTTTCTTGTTGCTCTTGATGTTTTGAGAGTTATCTAGAAGTTGACAACCAAATTTAAGATTTATATTAGTGTGTTTAGGGAGAGAGAAGAATCCATTACCAATTGATAGGCTAAGGTTACTAGTATTTTGTATAGACAAGCATGCAATCCACTGAAGTCACCAAAAATGTTGGCCAAAATTGGCCTACATACGAAACTTTTAGGCAGTGGGACTATGCAGTTTTCTCAAACCATTATTTGACCTTTTATATTGTATATGACCTTTCTAAACCTTCAATAATAAAATATTTTAGAAAAAATATAGAGAGTTTCAAATTTGAAAGTTTCAAGGTTGTGATCTCTTAGTGTCAAATTAGCTTATGTAGTGATTTTTAGAGCAATTTTATATGACTAAATCATGTTATTTTCTCTCAAAAATTTATATGAGAGTAGAAAAATATTAGGATAATCTAATGGTGAAGATGGTCATATAAAATCATTCTTCTCTTAAATGACACACAACCATGAAAAATACCCAGTACATAGATTTTTATGTGTTTTTATGTGCCAAATCAACCTGCACAACACTTTTTAAACACCATTGCATAGGAGTAAATGAAGTCCAATCACCTTAAAACTTATCATGATGGTAGCCAAATATGGGGAGGATATTCAAGAGAAAATGAAGTCCAAATTTCATGAAAATTGGAATGATTGTACACTAATTTCATGAAAAGGTAATGCACTTGGTTTCATAACTACATGAGTTTCCAGTTAAAAGTTCTGATGGTGTGAAGTCACCTTTCTGCAAAGATTTATCACTCATCCAACTTTTTACAAGAAAAAATTCAAAGGGAAGGTCACAAGGTTTATTTTGATCATTTAGAAAAAATAAAATTAACTTTTTGAACATATTTTCAATATATTTCTATCAATATAAAATATTATGGGTTTTGCTCATATCTTATACCATGATTTTCCATTTTTCCATTTTCTAAAGGTGTTGATATGAATGTGTGTGACTACGTGTTGGTTTTATAGACATATTTTTTAATCCATGGCTTCATTTTTAATTATGTTGGTTGTATGAGAAATATTATTTCTCCCTCTTTTAATTATGTTAATTTCAAATTGGAGAAATGTATATTTAAAATTGATCAATATTGTAGATGTAATGTGTTGATGTGACAAGCCTTCACAAATTTGTTAGAGGCTTCTAGAAGGCAAGTAGAAAGTGGCATAGAGTTCCAAGGAATAAATTTTAGGGATTAGAGAGTGAAGTTAGAGAATTCAATTATTTTTATGGGTTTTAAATATTTATCATTCCTAATGGATCATGACTCATCATTCAAAATAAATGTATTTTCTTCTATAGTGCTTCTCAACCAATGAGAGGGCTTGAAGACTATGGGGATAAACTAAGGTTGATTTCTTGATGGAGGACTAGTCATGATTTGATTAAAATGTGGTTTCTAATTCATTAAATGGTGGTGGTAGATCATTTATTATTTTTATTATAGTTTCCCTACCACTCTCTCTTTGTCCTTTCTCTATATCTATTATTTTCTTCCCCATCACAACATGCTCTCTAATTTTATATTTTCAAAAGGACTCTTTGATTTGGAAGAGTAGAGAATCTTGTTTGATATGGTTAAACCCTATCAAAATATTATAATAACTACCTTTTGAACTAATAGGATGAATTATTTGCCTATCTCTTATTTTTTATCAATGCTTAGTATGCTTTTGTATGGTGAATTTGTGAATGAGATTCTTCCTATTTTACTATCTTTTTTCTTGCCTCTTTGAAGGTGTTTTCAAGATAACTTGCATGTATAGATTATTATTCTACTTGGAACCTCTTCTATGAAAACTTTATGTAACTAGTGAGATTGAGTAAGCCATAGTTGTCTTTTTATGATCTAGTGTGTGTTCAAGCTTATATGAGTGTTTATTTAATTTTGGTGCATCACCATTTCATACTTCTTAGGATCCGTTATCCTCTTTCTAACCATTTTACATGTGAAGCATTAGTTTAGCATTAGGATAGGTGAGCATCAAGAGGAAGCTGGCCTTCTCCAAAGGTTCAAACCCATCTTAGGTGACCCATAGCCTGGGGTTGTTCCCATTGTCTAGCTCAATTAGAGGGAGCTTGAGGAACTCTCTCCAAGGGTGAAAATTAAGCCTAAAATAGGTTTTATAGGGAAACTTTAACCTAGGGATTCATCTCTCACCATCATATTCAACCCCTCTCCACATGAGGATATATAAATTAGGATCACCCTACTGGGATGATGATTTGAGTAGTTAAAATATATATATTAGTGGCAAGATAAGCCTAAAATTTATGATCATTTTAGACATTGCACTAAACTGAGCAAGTAACAGATGTAGTGGTTTTGAAAAGGATAATACCTTTTCATAACAAGACATTTGATGTGGATATAATTGACATGTGAAATTTGGTATGCATGGGATCAATCTAGATGGTCATAACCTATATATTTTTAGACAAACCCTACTTGTCATGGAAATATTGTTGATGCAAGGTGCACCCTAGGTTCTATGTCATTGTATTTTTACTTGAGAGAGGGGGGGTGTAAAATACCCTATGATATAATGGAATTTTATTTTGGATGAACACTTAATTTCCTCTCAAGTTCATGTATAAACATGGACTTTAACAATATCATGTAACCTTTCCAGTTTAGGACTTATAACAATTACTTAGTTGTATTCGTTTATTTTGGTCTTAGATTAATTGGTCTTGATTTGAGTCAAAAATTGTTTGTTAAACAAATGACATAACCAAAAAAAAATTGTCCATAATTTTTTAAATAAGGAAATGTTACGTTGTCTAAGTGAAAATCAATCTTTTCCTTGTTTAAATTTGACATCTTAAACATTGTGTCATATCATCTAATTTATGCAATTATGATACACATTTGAGTATAAAACACTTACTAAATTTTCTTTAAGACCTTCATTGATAATTTAAATCTGAAATTACACCTTTCTAAGTTCATAAGGTTGATGTGTTAAATTGGGTTCACCATTTACACTTGACTTGAGGGATCTTAGGTTCAATTTCCAATTAGGATTGAGGGCCATTTATAGACTCATTATCACATTTTAATAATTTATGGACTCAATTCATCTTACGTATCACTCACACTTTGAGTACTACAACATATTTTATATTACATTTCCTATTACCATGTGACAATGTTGTGCTACCTTTTTCATTCTAGTTTTATACTTAGGAACTCTTGCATGTTTTCACATCTTGTGTTTATTGGTTTGTATTATCTCCTTCCTAATCCAAAGGGATTTATTATAGTTTCCTAGTGTCAACTAATTAAATTTGAACTAGATTTTATAGTATTGATGTATCACAAAAATCTAGGCTTTGATGTACTAGTTTTCACCTTAGATTTTTGAGTTATCAAACCTTCTTATAATTCATAAGATTTAAACCTTACCCAAGGTTTAGTAATTTCATGAGCACATTATTCTAATTGTGTGTGTGGTTCTAATACACCCTCATTTATAGTTTCTTTAGTAACTTAGTCACCTTGTTTAGAAAGGATAAAAACACATACCTTGTTCAAAATGCTTGTAAACATTGATCAAAATATAGCGAAATGTATAGATTAACCCTTTCTAGACATGATTCAAAGGTACAATCAAAATGTGGTCTCATGTGGCCTTAGTTGTAAGGTTGAGCATTTTTATGATGGATATGAGTATTCCCTCTTATTTAAGGATGTCTCCCTCTTTGAGCCTATTTGTTGAAAACCAATCCAATCCATGCTAATTTTTGTACGTCATCTTCATCCTTCACATTTGATGTATGCATTGTACTTGAAGGTTACCATTTTAGGATATCCTCCCTCTCCTTCAATTTTCACCCCACACTTAAAGGTTACCATGTTGGGTTATCTTCCTTATGCTTGTGTTAGAAATAAAGATCCATAACATGCAAAGGTTACTATTTTAGGCTATTAACCTTCAGATTATGTGAGAAATCAAGCTCCTCAATGAATGAAGGTTACCATTTTAGGACTTCCTCCTTTATCTTATGTGAGTGATTTGGCTCCTCAATACATGCAGGTTACCATTTCAGGATCTCTTCCTTTGGTTTACATAAGCAACTAAACTATGAAACATCTAGTCATTACCATTCTAGGCCCATCACCTATATCTATTGAACTTATTTTTGAAGAACCTCATTTTGATGAACCAGATTTTATTAATCCCTTCTTCAATAGTCTAATTTTTGGAGATGCCATTATTGAACTATGAGCCATTAATTACCCTGAGCCAATTTTACCCCACTTTAGAACTTTTGTGTTGATCTTTGAAACTAAACATGAACCATTGCCTCTTCAAGATCCATCTTATGAGGATCATAATGTGTTACAATGAGGATTATAATACCATTCATCATTCCATTAATCCTATCTAACATAGCCATTATACTGACATTCCACCTACCAAAATCATTGATTGGGATTGATAGAATCGCACTCTATTGAAATTAATCAATGGTGAAATATGAAATGAAAAATATTAGGGGGGTCAAGACCAATTTTAGTTAGAATAAGAATAATAGTCTAGTGAAACCTTCTGAGAGGCACTAGGGGATGATCAAATTTCAAACTTAACATCTTTTAGTGAAGCCTTTTCGAAGGTGCTAGAAGATAATCAAAGTTAAATGTTAACATCTCTTTATGAAACCTTCTTAGAGGCACTATGGGATAATCAATACAAATTCATTGGTCAAAAACCCATCGAGGCATCAATAACTAAGCACAAAATTTCTTCACTACTTGATGAATATATTATCAAATAACAAATCATTATAGCTTCCAATCCATAACATAATTAGATGGTAGCTACTCTCAAGATCAAATAATAGAAAAATATGGTGGTCCTATAGAGAGAATCTTTAGAGGTCTTTAGCCCCACCAAAACCAAAATATTATCAATTCTAGAATTAACAACATTACATGTGACTAAAAGTCTTGATCTTCATTTTTTCCCCCTTCATTATACAGTTCATTACCATCTACCTATTAATTACCCACATATATAATTTATCATGTGCCTAACATTATTTAACATCACTGGAAGCACTTTCCTTTATAGAGGATACAAGGATATCTTGTCCCAATGTTTGAAGGAAGCAAAATCAAGGACCAATAAAGATCCCAAACACATTATTGAGATCTAGATATAGAACAAGTTCTTAACAAATCATCTTTTTTGAAAAGCTATTACATAATAATTTTTATAAACTAATCATTCTAGTTGTTTCATATGTTGACTATGAGGTGCATCTGCATGTCAACAAGGACAACATAACCATTTTTCATTTTCTATTTTAGCCTACCATTATCCTTGCCTTGTCTCTTGGGGGTAACCCTATCGACATTTTTTTGAAGGCCTATTATAGCATTATGATCCATTTATCTCTCAAGTGGATGAACTACATTGAATTGAAGTCCTTCGAGACTATGTAGACAACACTCAATTTCTATTGATGTTATCTTTGTAACCCCTCCATTATGATCTCACCATTTTATGAGAAATTATTAAGTTCAAATGCAATTTGAGCTACATTGACTTGAGTTCCTTTGAGACTATGTAGGAATCACTCAATTTATATTAAGGTTAGATCAATCACCTTCATTATGCTCTCACCATTTTGTGAGAAATTAGTAAAGTTTGGATGCTCTTGCCATTTTGAAAGTAAACAAAGCTAATCATTACTTGGGGGTAACTTTTTTTCCACTACAACCAATTGGATTTTGATCATTTTCTTTATATCATTTTATTATACCATGTCTTTACTATTTCCCAAAGCTTAGTTTTAGCCATCTTGCTTATCCCATTTTTATCTTGGTTCCTTTGGTTTTTCCTACACTTTTTGTGGGGGTATTTTGGTCTAGTTTTAAAAGTTTTAGAATGTCATGTTGAATGACACTATATGGAATGAATGTGACATTTGATTTGTCAAGATATATTTCATCTATCATCTTAATTAGTATCATTTATTATAACTACCTATAGCAAAATTAGTATTATATTTAGCACCTTTAATTATAACTAACTTTGGGCAAATTAGAATTATGATGTTTCCTAATTATAAGTTCTTATGGATAAATTAGATAGAATTACTTTTTATCGTGCATTATCAAATCACTTGGTTGTTACTATTATCATTCAACTTGTAATTTGTGTGTATTTGTGAACTTGTTGTGACTTGATCGATTATTCATCATCTTTTGTATTAGTTGAATTATCGTGACTTATGATTATTATGGGATCATGTAGGATATGATCGATTCACATCAAGGTAAACTCAGTCCCTCTTTTCATAATCCTTTCACCATCTTACAAGCATTTTAAGTTGATGTGATCTCACCATTTCATGAACTAGACCATTTTGCATCAATTAATTCTCAATCAAGTTTAGATACTTAGAAAATTCTAAAAACATTCATAACATTTCAAAAATCCAAAAACATTATGTTTATTTTATTGTTGTTGTTGTTGTTGTTTGGTCTTGCTTCTTTATTTTCTTTTTTCCAAGTACACCTTGATAGTCCACATAGATCTTGATTATTCATATCTTGATCTCATGTTTTCAAGTTATTCTTGATTTTTTTTAAACATTGTTGTTCCTACTTGAATATTGCTTATTCATATCTTTGATTGTAAGGTAGGTTTGTTTATGTTTTTTTATCTTTGTCTTTTTTTTTTTTTTTAATGTAAATAGTTGTAACTTTGGTTTTGGTCATTATTTTACCATTATCCTTAGTTTTAAGTATTCACATTTGAACTGGCTCCATGAAATTGAAATGAAATTTCATTATGATTTCTTCATACTTATGATGCCTAATTTATTTTTATATAGAAATAACTTTGTACTCTATGTTCAAGTCTTAACATTGACTAAGATCTAATGAATATATTTCAAGATCACTATGCATAAACTAGACTCAATAGGTTTAGCACCTTACTAGATGCTTAGACATGCATATCATTGCATACATCATGAATCTAATCAACTCTTGGTAAATTTTCATCATCCCTCGTTCCATTCTCTCCCTATTCTTAGATGAACTACATTGGCTTAAGGTATATTTAGACTATGTAGGCAATGCTCAATGTTTATTGAGGCCATCTTGGCCATTTTTTTTATTTTTTCATCTCTTTCATCACTTTGTGCATTCTTGTATGACTATCTTTTTGGATTTTAAATCCATTCCACCATCACATCTATGTTTATGCCTATTAATTTTAAACCTATGCATTAAGTTACTTCCTTGAGCTATTTTCTTGCTAATTTTTTAATGCTAGTGTACAAAATTTAAATAGGTTAACAAATCTAAATTAGATAGATAAGGGTAAGCCATTATTTATTCTTTACCAATGATCAAAATGATGCCTTAATAGGGCAAAACTATCTTATTATGATTTCATTTACTCTACTGGGCACTTCTTACTATCATCTCTTTAGATCCTTCATTCTCCTTTTTATTATAATTTCAATCTCTCCACACTTTTTCCCATAATGGAAATGTTTTAGTGTGAAAATTATCTCAAAATTGATCAATGTCATAAGAACACAACTTGCACTCTCAAATTAGGTACATTCAAAGTGTGTCACTTATCTATTTGGATTGAATCCTTCCCGTTCCCCTCATCTTTGGGCCCAATTAAACCTCTAATTATATTTTGATCATTGATGGTAACCACTCATGCAATAATTATCTCATCTAGATATGATCTGCTCCACAAGTTAATATCTCACTTTCCCTCTCTTTTTGAGAGTCCATCCTTATCTTTCATCCTATTATGTCCTCTCAAGGAGGCATCATGGGTCATTTCCAATTTATTATTGACAACTATTTTCTTAGAAAATATGTTATCTCACCAAAATGTTTTGTTACACCTTCCTAAATAGGGGTAAAATGTAGACATCCAATTCTTAAGACTATTTATGTTGAAATTTTTAATCTTACTCGATTTACACTCAAATGCATAATTTAGGTCAAAATCACTAAAAATGTGCTAAATAGTTTGAAATTGTCATATACAAGTGCCAATTTAGTCCAATGTATCCCTGAATGGGGCAATACATTTTATGTGATTACTAATTTTGATCAATTCATTTCAAGTCAAAATGGTAATTTCACTTTTTTATGCTCTCAATCACTCTTTTCTTCTAATTTTCTAGTACATGTCAAATACCTTTGTTATTTTGTGTTGACAACATCCTAAATGTGAATATGGTTCATATGCATCTAACATCACCTTCTAATTCCTCCTAAGTCAAATTACAACCCATTAATATGACTTTTTGATCATTTTGATTAATTGTACACTAATTTCCAAAGAATTTCACTAAAATTGATTAATCTTATTTAAAGATAATTAATTAAAATAAAGATATTATGTGGATTTTCCATTGAAGTTATTGATTATCTCATTATTGGAAATTGATTCTCAATATCTTCATCACCTAGTGACATGATTTATGGGGTGGCATCCATAAGCCATAAATGTAATAAATATCAAGTTTATGGGCACCCATGCCTAATTAATGCCTTGCCTTCAAAATAATTATGAGGATATTTATAAATTTAATTATAAATATTATATTAATTCATGGACACAAATCTTAATCTTGAGATGGACAGTCATGGTTGATCTTAGCACATTTGGAAAATCTATAAATAGAAGGCCTCTTAATGTCATTTTTAACCTAAATTATTGTAAAATTATAATGAAAATTGTCTCTATAATATTTATTTCTACTGATTATTATGTATTATTTTTAAGCTTCATTTTATAGGCATAGAATATATTTCTTATCTTGAGCATAGGTTATGCATAGTGTTCTTGAGGCATTGGAGGATCTTGGCATCCATTGTCAACAAAGACAAAAACACTAAATAAAAGGTAAAAACGTGATTTTATCCTCTCTTGGATGGTGGAATCATATGGTAAGGTAATTATTGTTTATTTCTTTCATTTTTTCTTTTATTATTGTTAGCTTACAATGTTGAATAGGTTGGCCTAGTTTATTTAAAATTTTATGCATTTTTCATGTATTTATTGACTAATGTTTGACTAAAAACCTTTACAATCCTTGATATAATATAAAATATAAGATAAAATTTTATTGAGAACCAAATAAACTTAGAATACCAACCCCAATGAAGTCAATCACTTATTTGACTAGGCTTTAATAAGAATCTACTTGCAAGAAAGCACCAACTCCCTAAATGACTCAACACCAACTTAGCCACTTCATAAATTTGATCACCACATGTTTTATTTTATTTAATGGTCTCATTTAAATTATTAATTATACTCTATGAAGAGATATTTCATTCACTTATTCCATACTCACTCAACTAGGCATAAAGTACATTAAATATATACAAGCCTCATCGTCACACACCACTTGGTCAACCACAAACCTTCAACCTCTTAGGTAAGAAATATAATAGGGATTTTAACATATTATGAAAATTATTAAAAATAAATTTGGACTCATTTCTTCTACAAAAACTCAAGTAGGCCTTATTTCTCTTTTAGGTCTCATGGAGACCTAATTGCATTAGATCCATCTTCTTAACATCAAAGCTTGATCCTCTTGGACCCATATGGTATTTTATAAAAATTAAAAAAAAAAAACATTAAATAAATTATATAATGACCTTATCCATGATTTATTAGACCTATATCCTTTTATTATACCATGAAAGCTCTTTTAGGATAAATTATCTTATTTGACCTGTATACTTCAAAAGACTATCTTGTAAAAATGAAGTTTAAAAACCCTTAGGATATTAAAATTTTACTAAAAAACATGTAAATATATTATAAATGAAATAAATGTCATAAAAAAATAATTTTAACACTTTCACTAAGGAGATAAAGGATCAATAACATTTGTACAACTTACTTAAAATTGCTAGTTTACCTCAAAAACTAGTTATGGTGGTTTAGACCTCCAACACCTATATAGAATGACATATGATGACTAAAAATTATCTTATGATATATAAAACATAATTATATATAAATATAATATGTTATAATTTAAAATATTGGTCTTTTAAACCAATTTATTGACCTTATATCACATAATCTTCTTTGAACCGGATAGGTCATTTTGTGAACAAAATTTTCACCATATTTGCTAACCTCCAAAATTTATAAAAAGAATGAAAATGAATTAAAATTCATAAATAAAATCTTAAGTTAGTTTGTTTCATCAATATTATATGCTCAAACCCTCAAATTCATCTTATCATCTTTGCCTAGGTTTTGAACTATTTGCACCATTAGGTCTATTTGTGACTAGTTAACTTGGATGATCAAATTAAAACATTTTAAGGATTATATATATATATATATATATATATATATATATATACATACATATATATATATATATATACATACATATATATATATATATATAGATATATATCTATATATATATATATATGTATATATATATATATCTATATATATATATTATATATATATACATATATATATATATATATACATATATATATATACATACATACATACATATATACATATATATATATATACATACATATATATATATATATATATAATCATTTTAATGTATTATGAGTCTATATTTTCTTCTTTAATCCATTTTATCTTCTTGATAAATATAAATTTTGAGAGATAAAGTAATTTCTTAACAAATAAGCTTGTATCTATGTATTTTCTGTCTCATCTAACTAACCGCCACCACCTAGAGGTACCTAGGATAGGTCACTACATGAAATAATAGATTTTATATTTATTTGAAACCATTCTGAGCTATTTTGAACAATATATTTCACATGAGGTCCTTATTAAGGTTTTATGGAGGTTTAACACAGGTTTTGGTGTTAGTGATTGTTCATAAAGTACTACCCCTTGAATCCAAAACCAGTGACTAGATATGTTATCTAAGACCCTTCCCCATATCTCTTGAATATCTCAAACTCCCATGCATAGGTTATACATTCCAACAAACGTTTGAAATTGCTTCTCAAGTCTTGAGACCTCATTCTATGAACTTAAGAAGGTGTAAAACACTGATTCATGTAATTTCATTCAAAACATGACCTCAAAATTTGTGATCATGCGTAAACTAACTTATATAATCTAATTCCATGCTCACATATGCATAATTTTATTTAAACATGATATTCATACCTTATTAGGCTAGATAAGGCTAAAAATGGTCTAGGTGCAGACCTAGACTAAGGTCCTAACCTTGTATGCTCACCCTAAGACTCCCATGAATGATTCAATGCCCTTAATATATGATAAAATGGTTCCATAAATCCTTCATATGCTTATTTTCATCCATTTTTATACTCATACCTCTTTATGTCATGACTAGGCTCATGGCTAAGCTTCATATGCACTTTGTCATCAATAACTTATAACCTCATGCAACCATAAGGCATTAGATGATTTTAAATTATCTCTTTATATTTATCACATGACAAAATTATCTCATGAAAACACTCTCCTATACATCTTTTCACAACACACACTACTAGACTAAGTTTGATCACCTTTGACATCATCCTTCATAGGATGTACGTTTGACATTAATGGCAATGCTCGACATCTCTAAAACCGTAACAAGGACTTGAATAAATAATTTTGAGGGAAAATTTACTAAAATAAATTTAAATCACTTTAAAAATGCCTAATTCATGTTTTACACTCATAAGAGACCCTAGGAATGGTACTTTATTGTATGGATGGTGTACTGACCTATTATAACATAGTATTTTTTAGGAAAAAGGATAGAAACTGAGGTGAAAAGTAGCTCAAATATTTTGTGAACCTAGTCAAAATGGCCTAATTGTTCAAAGAAGAATAAGGTTTTAGATGAACTCTTGGGGATAGATAGAGTATTTGTAGTTAATAAAACATCTACAAACATCAATCATTTACCCTTGAAGCAATAAAGTTCCATATTCATGAGTATTTAAGAGGGTTTTTTTTAAATTGTTCTATGGATATAATCAACCCACAAGAAGAGGTAATCAATTGATGCTTCATGGAACTTAATTGTTTATTTCTAATCAATGTTTGTAATAGATAAAAGAGAAGGAATTTAATGAATATGGTGTGCATAGATCTTTCATGGGTAATTTTTAAAAAAAATATACTTTGACCATCTTAAGACCACTTTTTTAAGACATTTAAATGCATATAAAAGTATGGAAGACTGTTATAACTCTCATTTAGAATAATTCATGGTATTTTGACATCTTTAAAGACTTATACACCACTCTCCTTCTTCTTCTCTCCATGTATTTATATTTATTAAGTTTGGAAGGCCTATTTTTGGATCCCTCTCTTGGTCATGAGGAGACTCCACCTATATTGTCACTTTGTAACCTCTTAAGCTAATGTGATTGATTTTTTTTAAACTCTTTAATGCAGGTTTAGTGTTTGAATGTTAAGTGGCTAAGTTTGGACTAGATATTTGATTAGTTAGTCCCTTGATGCAGATCTTTCATCATTACCCTCATGTTTTTACCACATAGTGAAACCTTTATGTGAAACACTTTTACATAAGATTCTTTGGAATTAGAATATTTATTGAATTGTATTACTTACTAGTGTTTGTTTAAGTCTGAATTGAGTGAATGAATGATTGCATTAGTGCATTAACACCTCTTAGATTATGTTTCTTTTGTGTAATTTATATCCATTTTCACCCCAATAATAATAGGTATTATTAAATTTAACCAAAAGTTATGTATCAGGGGAGCTAGCCTTATAATCTAGAGGTCTAGTGTAATGATGAGATCACCCATAGCCTTTAGGCCATTCCCATCTTAGTTCAAGTTTGAATCAGAATTGAACACCCTCCTTCACAGGGTAAAACTTAGATTGCTAATAGGGATTTAAACTACAAATATGTGTACTCTAAGATTAGGATGGTTGTATATGAATTTATATAAAAGTAGGGTGAAATAAGGATTAATAACTTTGATTGTGCATAACTTGTTTTGAGCTTGTTTATGTGTATTTGAATTTCATTTCTGTGTCATGAATAAAGGATTAGAATTAATTTGTATATATATATATGTGTATATATATATTGAATTGGTATTTATATGAGTTTTGAAATAAGGCTAGGCCAACCCTAGGTATCTTAATAATTGAAATGACATCTATTGGGGATAAAAAGAGGGAAAAGGACAATAGTGCCCAATTAGGACACTAACATTATAGTGCTAGTGTCAAGTGATGGAGCTAATATTTAGGTGATATAATGTAAATAACTAGGGGATTGGATGCCTAAATAAGGGTTTGAGTCTATTTTTTAGATATCTTTAGATGTGTGTATCCCATACAAAATCTAGATATGTGGCTAAATATGGCATAAGATAGTTCTAGGGCTACGCTATGGATGGGTGGTCTCAAGTAATAGTCTTACCACTCAAGTGACATTATAGATGAATAAATTACACCCCCACATTTTTCTATAAATGTATATAATAAAAATTACTAAAATAAAGGAAAATGAATGTACCTAAACATAATTAAGAGGTGAAGCCCATGAATCAAGATTAAAGTATATAAATCATGTTTCAGTGCATGTCTTGAAAATGAAACATGCATAGAATAAATACTTAATTAAGAGATATTAACATCAAAGAAACATTGAGTAAAGAGTTACGAGATATTAAAATAACAAATACAACTTATGGGGTACGTGAACTAGTGTATAAAACCTGGTGACATCCTATATGCACAACTAGTGATCAATTAATGCATAACTTGGATTGAGATAAATGGAATCCTCAATACCCACATGTATTTGGATCAAGAACTTAATATAAACTTCAATCCATAATAATCCACCCCTATTTAGTGGAACATAACCTGTGAATATTTTGGATTAGACTGATGGCTTATCCAACCCTATTATGTAGGTGTCTTAAGAACTCAAGTAGAATATAAATACATCATTGCCTACCCTTGTGTAGTAAATGCATCTATAATTGAATTAGGAGATGTAACTAAATTTATATGATTGTAACTAAAAATTGTATAAAATATCTTTGTAGCCACTTGGGAACTCTATAATGAAAATCATCTGAGGGGCTCATCAGGGACTCAAGTATGTATTTAAAGGACTACTCAGTAATGCTAAACATTGTATATGGAGTAAGGAATAAAATATGGTAAAAAATTTTATATATGGTGTCTATATTAATAACAGAGAGAGTGACATGGAGTTTTTCATTTCATTTGATCAACTAGTGGAAAAGAAAGCATATGCAAATAATGTGTTGTGCACATGGCCCAAATTTGATATCAGAGCATATGGATTTTAGATTGATTTTTATTAATCTATATCTTAGTATTTTAAACTAAAATTATAATTATTGTGTCATGCATGATGGACCCAATCTGAATAAATTTGTATGATTTTATGTAAAATCGATTAAAAACTTATAATCTATAATATAATCTATGCAAACCTACATTATACCATCTATAATTTTATATCAAATCTATATTTTCTTATTTTTGGGGCTACTATAATATAGTACCATTCATTGGAATGTAGCATTACTAAACTAGTATCCACTTTTGGTGCCAGTGTCCAACTATGTTGGTTTTCTGACAAACTATGTATGATCTATATTTGACTATTTTCCACTATGTTTTACTAAAATTGAGCTCTATATTTTATGTCTACATGTTGTAAAATATACTTTGGTTTCATTAAAATGACCTAATCTCTATGAAAAACCAATGTTGATGCCCCTTATTTTAAGGGGATTTATTTAACCTATGCAATAATTGTCCTCAATAAAATAATCTCTACATGATATGTGTTAGCCTGAGCATATATGATATCTATGCAATGTACCAATATAATGAGTATACATGAAAATAAAATGTAATATAATCTAAGAAAAATTGGGTAATATATGATGTATGGTAGATCTAACATTTGTGATCATAGCAATTTGACAATAGAGAGGATGTTAGAATAAGTGTTAGTTTCATAAAATAATGAAATCAACACACTAACATGCTAACATCCATAATCTTAGATCTTATGTGGAGATTAATGTAAAAAATATAATTTAGAACCTATCCAAAATTCAAAAAATAACAATCCTTACCTTCCTTCAGAGCTCCAAGTGATTTGTTCATGACTTGCTTAGTTTGTGCTCAAAGAGTCTTTGGCAATGGTGTTTTATTTTCTACTTCTCTCCTTGGCACCATTGTTGGTTTGTGGCTTGATATAGCTTATAATTTCTTTATGGGGCTTGGTTCACTATTTTGGTATTATAACACTATTGCTTTCAATCTTATTGTAAAACTTGCATTATAACTTTACTCTATCCAAACTTTTTTGTTAATAGGTCTAGGTTTGTATTTATAATTTTAGAAAGTAACTCCAACCCAATGTGAGTTAAGGTGTAGTTTAAACATGGAATGGGTTCAAGTCTAACCCAAGTGAGTTAATTAATCTCCATAGAGTTAAAAGCTCTCAAAATATTATGATTTGTAATAAATAGGCATGGGTGAGATATTTTGAGATATTTCCAAAGCCTTGACAACTCACAAAAGGTAATCATGAAAATCTAGTATATATCATATTTTTAAATTTCCTTTTTTAGTAATTAATTAATTACACATGGATAACTAAACTTGGAATATAATTTGGTTTTGATTTTTAATTAATTATGGTTAGGATTTTAGTATTTCTAAGATTTGATTTATGTGTGAACTTTCCCCACTTACTAGGTCTATAATACAAGTTACATGTGATTCTACATGATTCTAAGGGATGAATTTATGAGAGGTTTTCGTTTCTTATGGTAGGATACCCCAGTTAGTGATGTCTCAATAAGATTCTAAGCTTTGATAAATGATGCAGAAGTAAATTTGGGATGTTCTAGGATTCTTAGGCTTAATTTTCAATGGTTAATAAGATGGTTTTAAGTTTGGTTGAAGGCCATTAGTTTCCAATTTTAGGTGTTTACAGTTTTCCCATGTTTAGGAAAGTGTTTCAAAATGTACGCATAGTAACATCTTCTCAAAGAATGAAAATCTCTCATATGATTATGACTTCAATGACAATAGATGAACTATATTTTCTCCCTTGATGGAGAAGTTGGAAAAGGGGTTGGAAAATGGTCCCTTGAAAGAAGGAAATTAGTGCACCAAATAGATGAAATATGGTAGAAGGATTGATTTAACGAGAGGAGGTTATAATCAATGGCATATGGAGCTGCCCTAGCTAGGGCAAATGAACAAGATGATTTTACCATAGGCACTTATAATCATCTACATAGGTAGGATATAAATAAGGTAATGATTTACACAAAGGTAGTTATAATCCTCAAAAAAGGCTTAGGGTAACAAAATAAGGCCCTAGTTTCATGGATGTAATATCCAATGAAAAATTTAGGCCTAATGTATTTCTCCTAGAAAATGTGATAGAATAAAATGATGAGAAGATAAATATGATGGATGTTATAGAATGGGATCACAAAATGGTGAATGCATAAGATGTAAGGCCAAAAAGGATGGGAAAACTAAGTGACAAGTTGTTTCTTGTGACTTAGTTAAAATATTTATAGTCATGATCATTAGATCAATAAATACACATGATGGAGTGATCTCATGAGTCAAGCAAGTTCACATCACAATGAAGCTGACAGTAAATGAAAGAATGTTTAGAATAATATTACAAAAGAATGAGAACAAATAAAATACTCCATATCATCTCAAATTGAAGAATACAAAGGGAGAGAGGTACATATATAGGCTAGAGAGAGAGATTAAAACCCCACATTATAGTGAACGTGGGACTTATCTTACCAAATAACCCAAATGACCTATAGATCCTTAAATAAAAAATACAATTGTGTAGGCAAAACCTAGTGGGAAAAAGGCCTACACCAACACCCCCATAAGTGAAGCTCAGGTAGATAATGATATAAAAATAGCTCCCAAAAAAAAGTCTTGATAAGTCACCCATGTAGAATGAAATCCCTCATACATAGAGAAGATAAACCTAGTGGGAAACACACCCCCCCACCCCCCCCCCCCCCCAAAAAAAAAAAAAAAAAAAAAGAGAGAGAGAAATGAAGAAGTCAATAGGATAAAATGTCCCCCCTAAATATGATGCTCAAGTAATCATTACTCCAAGTAAAGCTCTCAAGATGAAGAAGGTTGATGATGAGATCCTCTACTTAAATAGTATAGAATATCCATCTACATTGAATAATATTTCTTACATTTGTCAAAGGAAGAACTCAATGTATATACTAAAATTCTGCCCATTCCACAATGAAAAATGAAGGCAATAGTATGAATATATTTGAATGTGGTCCAAATCATATCTATGGCATAGGTCTAGTAGGAATGTGCATAGAATCTAAAAGTAATACCATTGAAGTAAACCAATTAGAATAATGACATGAAAAATTCATTGAAATAATGTCCATGTGAAGAGTGGAGAATGACTCACCAATTGAAGAAAGAAAGTCCATAGGAAGAGATGAGTCATTGATGCTCATAATAGGTGTACTCATAATATAAACAATGGAGTCCTCTCAAGTACAAGGCTATGAAGGGTTTAGAAGAGAAATAAATGGCACATGAATGGAAGTATAATCTATAATAAGATAACTAAGGTATGGAAAAATGTTGTCCTACAGTGGGGGCTTGATAGAAGGAATATCACTACCCACCATGGATGTATCATCAAAGGATATAAATGGAGGAGGTGAGATTACAATTGTCTATGAAGAGATGATATGAAAAGGAGGGGTAATGTAAGCCTTATCTATATCTCCAAAAAGATACTATAGTATGTTCCAAACAATGAAGGGACATTATATATTCTGCATGGCAATAAAGATCCATGGAAACATGTAGTAATAGAGTGGCCAAAAATTTATCATAATTAGTATCCCACTATTAAAAAAAAGGATTAGTAGGTTCAAGAATCTATCCACATAGGAATGGAATATGATTCTTGTGTGTGAGCAAGTGTTCCATGTAATCATGTCATGAATCATAGTTGTCTTTCTTAAGAAAGATCACTAGAGATGAAATAACTCTCCTCATCTAGAGTAATAGTCCATGTGTTATATAAGGACTTCAGACTATGCTATAAATGAGTCAAATCAAGTGATAAAAATTGGTGCAAAAATGATAATACACACTCAAATATATGTCAAACTTTGTTGACAATGTGTCTAGGCATACAAGAATAATCTATGCAAGCAATCACTAAATGGGCACATGTAACTATTATGAAAAATTGAATGTATGCAAGATAGAATGTAGGGCCCATAGCAAACCCCCTAAGATAATTAGGTAGCCCCCCCTCCAATTTTTTCACTTTATAAATTAGTGAATTTAACAAGGAAAATTAGCCCAATGCATTGGAAATAAAAAAGTAAACACTTTTACAAAATATGGTACTCAATTTTGAGTTATCTTTCACAAGATATTAATAATACAATTTCTATTAAATAGGCCTATTAACTAAAAAAATGAACTTAAAAATTAAAAAAAGTACCCTTGGGTGAGGTAAAATATTCCTTTCATATACTTTTTATAACCAACAAACAAACTTAAACCTCATCATGTCAACAAAAGTAAAAAAACATGGCCCAATCACCGCTACATGACCTTTTCTAAAAGGGTCTCTTTAGAAGGTGTTTTAAATAAAAAATTTGCAAAGTTATTTTAAATAAAAATAAAAAATGATTTAATTTTAAATTATTTTTATTGAATAATAAGGTTTTTTGTCTTTAAAAATGAGAAGGGCTGGAGGCACCACCATGTAGGAAGAAAGATGACTATATACACATAGATCTTTAGTCCAGATAAGAAAAAAAAATAGAAAAAATGCTATATGATCTTTTTGTCTATCAATTCTAATGCTAAAAAACATGCAGGTCTAAGGTAAATAACAAAGCTTATCTAAAAAGAGAAAAAACACTATTTTTAGCACCAAATTTAGATCTAAAACAAGTAGATCTCCTTGAAAAGGATAAGTTGATAGCATTCCATGAATGAGCAGCTACTTGTAAAGGTGATGTCAAAGGCTAGAACATATCTCTCTCCAAACACAACATAGTCCTTGGTAATTTTTAAATGCTACAAAAATAAAGAGATCTAAAAAAATAAAAGATGTCAAGCTATCCTTCAGTGACTAGGATTTCAATGTTACCTATACCACGTAGCTCTCCTCCAATGCATATCTACCATGCACTTGCAATGCCTTCTCTAGCCTTCAACATAACATTTCTACTCTTCCAATTCTAGCTAATGGTTTCTACCTTCCTCCTACATATCATCCTCTTCTTTATATATCTTGTATATAATCAAATGTTATTAAATAAATTGTAAATGGCACTGATCTTGGAGAATGATACCAAGGTACAAGAAAACCACAAAAATGAATGCCACCTCTCAAACTATTGTGTATTTGGAAAATATCCACATTTTTGGGATAGAAAATCATAGGTTTCTAATATAACTCCAATGTCAAGTAAGGAAATAATGGAGATCAATGTGGAGACCAATATTCAAATCTAGTTTTCTTTAGCACCAAGCTCAGAAGATAGAAGCCTTTACTAAAAATTAAGATGCCACTTATATATCTAATGCCTCCTAAGAATATCCTTGGATAATGATGCCAAAAACTAGCCTAAAAGTAATATATCTAACACCTCTCCTTTGATAGATCATAAACAAGGATGTCAAGTCTACAAATTAACTCTTTCATAAGGTAAATCAAGCTAAAACACTTCTCTCATATAGATATATAATAACAAAAATACAATCCTCCAGTGTAAAAAATAGATCTTGGTAGACCAATGCAAAGGAGAAAAAGTGATGCCATAGGCTAGAGCATCAAAATGCTAATAGTAGATTTGAAATGACATACAAAATCCCTTCTCATAATCTTAAAAACACCATCAATAGATCTGGTTTCAAAATTCCATCCATGAAACCTTTAAATTAATAAATACCAACATGTAGCTCATGAAAGATCAGGGTGAGAGGATCTTATATAGGTCATAGAAGATAGAAAACTAGATCTAAGGTTGAACAATGTAATGGAACCTTATTACAAGTAGAAACTATAATGCAACCACACCTTTTTCTCAATCTGGTACTATGATATATATTCAATTTTGATAGATGGATCTTATCATCAAGCTAGTTAAAAAGTATGGTGGATGTAGGTTTTGTAGCTAATATCCAAAAAAATGAGTCACTTAAAAAATGACTTAGATAATCTTAAAAATATAGATCTAAATTTATTCAAATGCCATGATTATTCCAAACTAGAGCTCCACGTAGTCATAAATAATCCATAGAAAGTGATAATGTCTAAGAATGAACCAAATATGAAAAATGACTCCACCAAAGATTAGAAATATAATAGATCTAAATATTTCTCTCAACAATTCCTATGATAATACATTATCAAATCTTATAACTTATAAATAATAGAAAATATTTAACTAACCAAACAATCATGAATATGGATTGGTACTTTGATACTATAAAATATTTTTAGCCAAGATCACTAGATCAGTGAATGAACATGATGAAGTGATCTCATGAGTTGAGAATGTGCACATCATAATGAAGCTTCTAGTAAATGAAATTATGTATAGAAGAATATTGTAAAATAATGAGAGAAAATAAAATGCTCTATATCATTTTGAATTGAAGAATAAAAAGGGAGAGAGGTACATATATAGGATGGAGAGAGATTAAAACCCCATATTTTAGTGAATGTGTGATTAATCTTCCCAAATGACCCAAAAGACCTCTAGAGCTCTAAACAAGCTAATATAACCATGTGGGCAAAACCCAATGGGGAAAAGGCCTACACCAACATTAATAAGTATTCCCAAAATTATTAAGGCAAAGAAGTGGTCAATGCTTTTGGATTTTCTAAATCTGTTTTACAAATGTTTTTTATATTTTCAAGTATTTTAACTCAATAGAGAATGGCAAGACACTAAACGGTCAAAGATTGTAAAATGATGAGAGCATTAAAACTTAACATTACTAAAAAAATGGTGAGAGCATGTCTAAAGAGTGAGTGAGATGACCACAATATAAATTTAGTGCTACCTACATAGAATCAATATGGGACCTCGAATCACTATAGTTCTACCATGTAGTGAATGAATCTGACTAGTGTAGTAGTCAATTCAAACAAAACAAGAAAAGTTGGCAAAATAGCATAGTATGACATAGGCATGTCAAGGTATTACTTGAAGGCATGATAAATAAATGTTTCCCCTATTTTTCACATAGGTGGTTATATCTAGGAAATAATGGCATAGGTTAATGATACTAATTTACCCATAGGTAGTTATAATTAGTAGCAAAAACATGGTATACTAATTTTCCCAAAGGTAGTTATAATCAGACCCACTTGGTATAAAATAGAACAAGAAATGAAGGATACAACTACCAAACCACTATCATACTACATTGAAATATGACCTCTATATGGAATAATTGAAACAACTTATGAAACTAATATGAATATTCATGTTGAAAGTGGTTGTGGAACTAATAGAATGAAAGCAAGATCAAACTTTTGAGTAGAGAAGGTTAAAGCAACTTGATCGAAAGAAAAGGTATGATAGAATGGAATGGTATAATGGAGAATTGATACAATTGTATGATAAAAAAGTAAATACTACGGTATAATTGAAATGGGGCTCATAGAGAATACACCAATCACACAATCAATGTAACACTTGAGGTGTATAATGTTCATTGGCTCATCAAGTTCATGCTATTTGGTGTAGTGAGCCTGTATGATCTAGCACCATAGTTTGCAACAATGATGAAAGGACCTACCTAGTTATGTTTAAACTTTCCCTTATGTTTCTTCTTGACCATGGTATTCTTTTGATTTTCTTTAATTAAAAGATCGCCAAGCTCAAATTTTCTATGTTTCATGCATTGATTATAGTGGATATGGAGTTGATTATGGTATTCTTGTATATTGTTTACTAAAACCAAGAATTTATCATCAATTAAATCCAACTATTTTAGGTGAGCTACTTAATAGTCTTTATCATCCAAGACATGTTTCAAATAAATTTGTAAAGATGGTAACTTGACCTCAATGGGAAGAATGGCCTCAATGCCATAAACAATTGAATACAAAGTGGATCCTATTGGATTAAAATGATTGGTATAGTATTCCTAGATGTCACAACATATTTGAAGGTGAAAATCAAGGTTGACATCATTAAAAATATTTTTAAGGATGTTGACAATGGTTTTATTAGATGCTTTAGCCTATCCATTAACTTAAGAGTAATTTGTGGTGGAAAAATGTTGTTTAATCTTGTACTCATCACAATGATTTTACATCCTTATTTTTGAATGATCTTCCATTATCAAATACAATTTCTGAGGGAATATCATAGTGGCAAATGAGATGGTTGAAGATGAATTTGTAAATTTGCTTTCTAGTAAAGTAAGTGAGGGGTATAGCTTTAACCCACTTAGTTAAGTATTCAATGGAGGTAAGGATATGTTTATGGTTGTCAGATGCGGTAGGGTTTATATTTCCAATGAGATCAATGTCCCATGTAGAAAATGACCATGGTGTAAGCATTGGTTTGAAAGTCTTGGTTATGGAGTGAATCAGATTGGCATGCCTTTGATATTTATAACACTTTTTCACATATGTAACTACATCTACATCTATCATTGACCAATAATACCTGATATGTATGACATTTTTGGATAGGATGGACCCACTTATGTGGGATCAACATACTCCTTCATGAACTTCCCATAATTCTATTGTAGATTTTGTTGGAGTAAAAAAAATGAAGCAAAGTTCTATCAAAACTCTGACAGTATATGATTGGTCCAAGTAATGTATAACATGCATCATGGTGAAAAAAGGCCTTCTATTGTTTATGGGATAGGTATGGTGGAATTATTTGGTCATGAAGATAAGTGTAAAGGTATGAATACCAAACAAATTTGGGACCAATAATATCATATACCATTGCAATAGTTAAAGGTCCATGAGCTAGTGCTAGTAGATTTTTAATGTAAAACTAGTATTCTTTTGCCATGTCTTTATGATGAATCAAATATCTATTACTGGCCATGGCATCTAATATTATATTATCAACCCTTGGTATATGTTCAAATTAAAAATCCATAATATACTATTTGAGAGTGTCAACCATGGCCTTGTATGGTATCAGCTTGTCATCCTTGGTCTTAAAATGGTCTATAACTTGATTGATGATTAACTAAGAACCACCATAAACATTTGGATGTTTTATGTTCTATTGTGTTGCTTATAAAATCTAGACAATGAGTGCGTCATATGTATCCATGTTATTCATACAATAAAAGCTGATCTAGAATGATTTAGGGATTAGATCCCCTTGTGGTGTAATGAATAAAAGGCCTACCCTTGATCCATGTGTTGTGAATGATCCATCAAAATACAAATTATAGAACTACTCCTTAGGAGGTGTTTTAACAATGGGTCATAATGGATTTGTCTAGGAATTGGAATGTTAGCATCTTTGTATTTTTAAGTGGTACTTTAACAAGCTGATCTAGAAGAACTTGTCCCTTGATGGGTTTCTCGTTGACATACTCTATCTCAAACTCACTAATAAGTATGATCGATTTGGTCATGTGGCCTTATAAATGTATTTTATATATTATATACTTGAGTGGATCTACTTTTGAAATGACCATGGTCTTGTTATTTAACACATAATGTCATAGTTTTTGAGCTATGAAGACCATAGCTAGATAAGTTTTTTTAATGGGCATATAATTGTGCTCATACATGACCAGTGTAAAAATTAGATAGTACACAACATGCTCATTTATAATATCATAATGTTGAGATAGAAGTTCTCCCAAGGATTTATCTATAGTTTATAGGTACAATAAAAATGGTTTTCCTAGTGTAAGAGGCAATAAAATAGGTAGATTTGCTAGATAGTCCTTTAATTATTGAAAAGATTTTTAGCATTCATCATCCCAATGAAATGTCACACACTTCTATAATAGATGTGTAAATGGGTGTAAATTATTGGCTAAATGAGATATGAAGTGTCTGATGGATTGTATCTTGGTCTATAAACTACATAGCTACTTAAAATTGGTCAGTTGTGGCATCTGGTTAATGGCTCATACTTTGACTGGATCAACTTCAATACCTCTATAAGATACAATGAAGATAAGAAATTTGCTTAAATTAACTCCAAAAAGACACTTCTTAGTATTAAGGGAGACTTTGTATTCATGTAGTCTCTCTAATCTCCTCCTTAGTGTTGTTGGATGATCCACCCCAGTCTTTGATTTACCTAGTTTATCATCGAGATGATCTTTAATAATATCATGCATCATATCATCAAATATGATTTTCATGGCTCTTTGTTAAGTGGACCTAGAATTTTTGAGACCAAATAGAATAATTTGATAACATAATGTTCCCCATGGAGTGGTAAATTTTATTTTATGTTGGTCTTATAGTTCAATTCAAATCTGAATATATCTTAAAAATTCATCCATCAATGAAAGCATTTCATAACCTATTGTGGAGTCAATAATCACATCAATGTTTGGTAGAGGAAAGTTATCCTTGGGGTAGGATTTTTTTATGTCTTTGAAACCAGTGCATATTTTGATTCCCTATGGATTATTGTTGATGGACACAATATTGGAGGTTCACTCTGAGTAGTTCATTGGCTGAATACATCTCACTTCCAAGGGTTTTTCCAACTCTTTCTTCACTAATACAAAAATGTGAGGATGCATCTTACACAATTTTGTTTTAAAATTATGTTATTAGGATGTACCATAAGGTGGTGTATAACCAAGGTAAGGTCCAAACCAGGCATGTTAGAGTAGGCCCATGCAAATATATCAATAAATTCCCTTAGAAAGACTATAAATACTTCACATTCCTCTTTAGTGATGGATACACCTAATTTGATCCATTTTAGGTCATTTGGAGTCTGGATGTTAACTTATATTATGCCCTCTATAAGAAGGGACAAACCATCTTATATAATATTTCACAAATATTTAAAGTATCTTGTAATAGTAGAATCATCTATTGGGATAGGCTCTTCAAGCTCTCTTATGAATGATGAATCAGAATCCCCCAATGGTAGAGATGGCCATGTAATAAAGACTATTGCAAAATATTTGATGATTTGATCAAAAGCCTACTATTATTTGAGACTAAACTCAGACCCATAGGAAATTTCATCATTGGTAGCCTCTTGAGCCATGTTTGAGGAAGGCTGAACACCTCCATAAATGGTGCTTGAAATAGGTTTTCACCACTAGATTGGCCTTTCTCTTTACTATTTCCCTGGTCCAAAAGTGCCTCAAAGAGGTTTTCACTTTGTGACCTCAATGTTTTATTTAATTGTTTGTGTCTAAGAGTGTTCACCCATTCTCCAAATTAGGATTTAGGATCTAACTTGATTGAGAACACTTGTTTGTGGTATCCCAATGAAACATTCTCCCTTAGGCTTAGAAAATCATAGAAGGCCTCATCTTTTAGAAGCTCATCGACTGAGACTATAGATTCTCATTGGCCCCAGTCCATCAATTGAGGATAATATAATGGAAATAGATTATGGTAAATAACTATTTGAATGGTAAAAATGGCATTAGTATCAAATAAATTTGTAATGTCTAGGTCATCAAAAGGGCTATGATCAGACTCTAATTCACTATTGACATCATCATCACTAGTCATTGGCATTAGAATACAAATTAACTATTTGGGGTCACCCTCAAGTAGTTTAAATCCATGTCTATATATTCCTTTGTACTAAGTGGTACAAATTACCTCAATCAGATCCTATTGATTTAGTCCAAGGCATCCTCCTCCATAGGCATGTTTCTCCATGATTTTATTTGAAATAGGATATTTGGCATTGATTTAATAGTTAGCCAATTTTCCATTATACAACCAACATTCATCATCTATAATAGGCTCTTATTCTTGGCTAGTGGTATGAAAATGATAGGTGTTAGACTATGTAGTTTAGCTTTTCCATTTTGTTACCATTTCATGGAAGGTGGTTTGGATTTAGGTATTCCAAAGGACTTGGGGGTCCATGGAAGATTTTCAATATGGAATGTATTATAGGTCAAATATTATCTTGGGTCATTAGATAGGATGGTATAATGATTAGATATCTCAAGAGGCAATGCATGGGTAAGTGAATCAAGGGTATCATGGTCGATACAATTGGCCTATAGTAAATTAATAAATATTTATTTCCCTTTATCCTTTTGGAAATCAAATTCAAGATAAAATAGTAGTTATAGCTTTGGTACTCAGCCTCTAAGTGCTTGTAATGTTTATATGGAAACAAATCTCCATCGATAATAACCTCCATAGGTGAGTGGGAGAACTTGATACATTGGTCTAATGTTGATGGCATCACATGAATTTGATGTATCCAAGGTATACCTAATAGCATATTATATGAAAAATAAAGGTATAACACATGACATATGTATCATGGGTCAAGGGCTCAATGATAACTGGAAAGCTAATGGTGCTTTATGATTCTCATTATTCATTATCATGGGCTTGATGGTGATAATTTTTGGCTATAGATTGGCTATGGTATACCTAAGAAGCTTGATGATATTTAGAGACACAATAATTAGACCCAATCCATTGTCTATGAGTATATATTTTACTTTGTGATGTAGTATGACAACTTCAATGTATAATGTATTGTTATGTAAAGAGCCAAGGGATGACATAATACTTTGGTTAAATGTTAATTATTGGCTTGGAGATAGATGTCCAACCAAATCTTGATTTTTTTTGGAGATATGTCATTAGGAACTTGGAATTATCCAAGGAACTCTATCAATATATTAATGTTGATTGTGGACATACATAAAAAATCCAAAATGGAGATTTGCATGGGTATTTTCTACAATTGTTCCACAATATTAAACATATCTTAATGTATAATGATAAATGGCTTGTTTTAAGCCATAATGGTTGGTTGGATGGGTGAAGTGGTTGATGGTTGTGGGCCTAGTATGGTAATATTCATCATGGAGTTGTGATTACACAACTAAGATTAGATATATGACTATTGTTACTAAAAAATGATGGTGGAAGTGGACTAGATAGAATAATTCTTAGTTGTTGGTGCACCTATATGCGGTCACATGTCAATGATTATTTATCTATATGAGGTCCAAAGGTAGTAATCCCTATCTATTAATATGTGTGTATGTGGTCCTAAGTTAAATATGGATCATTATCATGGGTTGGTTTATAGGAGTTGATTAACAATGGTCTTGTTTGATTGGTATTTGGTCTTGGATTAATGGATATGGTGTTAACATGACCTCCTACAATATGAAATACAAATTTATTGTAGTCATTTGAAATTACATGATAGCTATATTGGTTGTTGGTATCATTCTAGCCTTATATCTGTCCATTCATTTGATGGTATTGGTTCTACTATTGATTTTGTTGGTTTTATCCCAATTGTTGATATTGTTGTTGTTGTTATGTTGGCCATTATTGTTATTATTATTATTAAATAGGTTATTGGTTATGAGTGATTTTCATATGTAGTTTAGGCTAATAAAATAATGTTTATACCATTTTTACATGTCATGACTTAGTTTCTCTATTGCCAACAACATTCTTGTTGTGACTTAACTACCTAGGTTTATCATAATTATTAGCTTGGGCCGGTTGTGATGCTTTCACTTGGACATGGTTTTGGTTTTGGAAATTTCTCTAATTTTGATTCTAGTTATAATTTGATGAAGTAATTTTAATGATCTCTTCTTTAATAAGGGATATTTTGATCAACAAACCTTTGTCAATGATTTCCTTGAAGGTATGGAAACATTACATCTCTAGATGGTAAGATATCTCGCTATGTAAATTCTTGGTAAACATAAAATATAGTTACTTATTTGGTAAACTATGGGTAAATTGGTTGGTAATGTATCTCCATCATTGAAGATAACTTGAAAAACTTTTGCCGGCCTTCTGCTTAGATTGTGACAAATCTACCAATGAAATATCATGCTTGATATTATAGGAGAAGTGTTGCACAAACTTGTCAAAAAAATTATCAAAATAAAAATTTGAGTTATTTGGTAATTTGAGGAACCAATCAAACACTTATATTACTAGACTCCTTGGAAACAATAGTAGGATATATATGTCATTGTAGGCCACTAGTTGTCTAGCAATAAAGAATTCCATTAAATTGGCATTGGCATCACCTTTCCCCCTTTTTTTTTTCAAACTTAAGTGGATCATAGCCTAGATGAAATGGTATTTGTAAATATTCCATGTTGAATAGGTATGAATGCACATCATCCAACTTAAACCCTTTTATTTACTTTTTGGCTTTGATGGCAAAAATTAGATCCTTCATTTGTTGTAATTCTTGTGTGAGGAAACTAGTGGGAACATTGGCCTGAGGTAAAGATTGGGTAGTTACAAGTGGATTACTTTAACTAGGGTATAATTAATGCATTTTTATGGGAATATTAGTTTAGATTAGGAACTGACTAGGAATATGTATATGTGTATTATGGTGTGATTATTGAAAATCACATGTTATTGTGTGATATTCTGGTTAAGATTGGGTATGTGATCTTAATTTTGGGGAAATTATGGTTGAGATGGAAGGATATGGTTGAGAGTTAAATACTATGCCTATTGAGGTAGATAAGGGACTTATTTTTGGCTATTCATACCTTGCTGATTGAGGGGAACTTATGAGCCAAGGCCTTGTCATTGAGATTATGGCATATTTTGCATGAAAGGTAATTATTACTTAATTGGTACTTGTGAAACATTGGAACCTTTTGGTTGTATGAAACTTTGTTAGGAAGTAGACACATGTTAAAGTTTTGTCATTTATCACTGACTAATACTTGTAAATTATTGATTAGACATCATTTATGACTGCATGGGCATATTGGTCTATGACCAAAGAGGTAGTTCATCACTACCTAAGGAGGTGTAACATTGGTTTCCCCCTGTTGAGGTGGCTAAATGTTTTACCTATGACATGTGGTTATGTTAGAAGGTACCTATTGTTATGGAATTTTACTCATCCCCTATTATGGTAGAGTAACATTAGTCACATTTTGTTGAGGCATGGCTCTGGTCAATGTTTAGATACTTAATCCTTAGGGTTGTGTGCTTGAATAAGTAGTTGGTTAATGATTAGAGGTAGTTTTATATGTTGGGAGGTAGAAGCTCCTACCCCTAATTTTATGAACCACTCATGGTGTTAACTAAAGGCATGTTTTATTGTGGAATATTTTTTTGTGCATTTACACCACTTTGGTTTAGATTGGACATCAATTATGTCTTGTCTTCTATATTTGGCTCACTATTTTATGTAGAAGCAGAAGACACTTATTCTACAATTGGGCTATTATACATGTTTAATACTAAATTAATTTTCATAAATGGGTCCATAACCTAATTTTATTAGCCTATAAACTCCATTAAGACTCATGTTGTAAGAGTTAACTCAATAAGAAGAAAATTTGACATGGTTATAGTATTGAAGTTACACACTAGGTTTAAGTAGGTTTGGTATGTTATCTGCATCTGTATGAAATGTTCCTCCATGAGGCCCTTTTCTATGAGAATAATATGAGGGTACCAATATGGCATTGGTACTATGGCATGAGGGTTGTTATAAGAGGTATGTTCATTGTTTTAATTATAAGACATGTTGTAAGCTACTCTTACTAGAATTGGCAAGTTTTCATCAAGAAATTCTACCATAAACATAGCCCCAACCTCTATGGCTCTAATTTAAACTTAATAATTATTAACCAAAAAGTGAAAATAAAATAAGTATGGGTCATATGCCAATGGAATATTAACATAGTAATGTTTTTGTTGGACCTATTCTTTAATAATAAGTATGTTAGTGAGGTATTTTGCCATCTATTCTTAGTCCTAATCTGGTATGGATGCATGTGAACCAAATAATGGGCCAAAGGATCTTAGATCTGTTCCCCTATTTTAGTGTTGTAAGGTGGATAAGGATCCATCTCAAAAATAATGTTGTCTCCATAAGGTTTTTAAAAAAAGATGTATTATGGAACCATATTTCCATATCATAGATTATACATGACAACATTATGTGTATAGTTAAACATGGTCAAATCAATGGTGAATGTTTCAATACAAAAGGGTTTAGAGTTATACAAACTCTGAAAAACAATGTCTAAAAAACTACAAAAGGGTTCAAACTCAATATAAATTAGTCAAAGGGTGGAGTTGTATCTCTAAAATGGTTTATGACAAAACTTAATATAAAATAATTTAACGTCAAATGTCTAATGTTAAATGTCTCACACAAAAAGGTCAAGTGGATGAACTAAAAACAAAATGCCAAAATATAGGTTTAAAGTGCTCTAAATAGGTCTAATATAGGAAAATAAATGTTGCCAAGTATTTGTCCAAACATGACATCAAAATCTAGGCTCGAACAAGGCATATGCTAGGACTCTTGGCCAAATTCAGCATCAAAATCTAGACTTGAAATAAAGGGTTATTTAATATAATAAACTTGGAACACTTTGGCATAGATGAGGGACTTGAATTCATACATGGACTTGATCAAATTGGCATAAGGTATAAAACAAAAGGCATTTGGAGATAGACAATTTTCTCCCTAATAATGTTCTAAATAAATAGTTTTCAAATTTGTGTAAAAAATTAACCTAAGCTACACAACCCAAAAAATAAAGATCAGTATTTAAGCCCTAATTAGACAAATCCTAAATAGAAATCAACAAATGTTTTAATTTAAATTCATCAAGGTTAATTAAACACGTAACTTAGGAAAAACTAGGATTTAATTGACCAAAAAGATAGGTAAATTTTAATGTCATAACAAAATTAGATAAAGACCACAAAAGAATACATAGATTGGTTAAAATTTATGATAATTTGAACACATGACAAGATGAAATAAGAAATGATTTGAGTAATGTAAAGGCATTATAAATCTCTAGAGATATAAAAAATGGTTTATTTCAAAGACTCCATGGCATAAAAATTGATTTGATTTGGGATACATAATGTTATCTATTTAAATCAAGTGACACACAACACTTTTGAAGCAATGTTTAAGGAAAAAAGCATGGTGTCAAATGGATGACATAATGCCTCCTAAAACAATGGAGTAGTGTGGAAAAAAGACTCATTTTTATGTGGTATTAAAAAAAACATTTTTATACTAAAAGATCAAGAAATAAAAGGAAAAATACCAAATACAACTAAGTAAATCATCCTAGATCCTATAATTGATAAGGTTGGTAAAATGGGGTTGACTAAAACTATAGTTTTTAAAATGTTGAGATTGGTCCCAAATTTGATTAACACTAGAGGTGAATCATGTTAATTTAGTTCATACTAGTTAACTTAATATGCAAGGGTCTATTCTTTTGCATAATAATTCCATCCATGGACTACTTCATAGAATCCCCTAGTTAACCAAACTTGACTTAGGTTATTGTTACTAAAGGAGAGGTTAGCCACTCAACCCATGGATTTCATAGTATGTGTACCTTAATTTATATAGATCATCATGAAATGGGGTTGAAATAATTCTGATAGATGAAACCCCAAGTCAAAGCTTTGCTAGAACTCATGAAGATGTTCTGATTTCCCTTTCATAAGCCAAATTGCATGAAAATAAAACTAATTGGAAAGACTTTAGGGTTGTGTTTTGATCAACTAAAACATGTGGTTTTTGGGTAGATCCTAGATAACATTCTTTTCATGACTTGTACTAGGCACAAATTGTAAGTGAAAAGGTGATTTTGGTCACCCAAGTTCCCTATAGGGGATAGAGGAGAGCATACACACATCCTTCATTTTTATAAAATAATTAAATAAGTAATAAAATAAATACTTGTGATAATTTGAAACTTAAGTTAATGTTGATTTTAAGCACAAAATGCATTGTTTGATTAAGTTCCTTTACCCCTTGGGTTATTTGAAAAACTTTTAAGAATTTACACAAAATAGCTTAAGCAAAAATGCCCATATTCATTTTAATCATTAAAACCAAATAATCAAGACATAACCATTATTTTTATTCACCAGAATAAAAAATTCAAAACTTAAGCATTCATTTTAAGGCACCAAAAATGAAGTGTTTAAGACTTAGAAATTCTAGGTTTTTTTTAAGCACTAAAATAAAATGTTCAAGATTTAACTAATTCATTTTACCATAAGAAATGAAATGTTCAAGATTTAGAAATTTTAGGTTCCTTTTAAGTGCTAAAATAAAATGTTCAAGATTTAACAAATTCATTTTGACACCAAAAATGAAGTGTTCTAGAGTCTATACTTGAAAATTCATGTTCTATTTCCACCTTGGACTTGTAAAGTGTTAGAGAGTTTCCCCATGTTTTGAAGCACATTTTATGGATTAGTAAATAAGGCTTAAAAATTATCTCTCAAGTTTTTTATATATTTTTTCATAGTGAATTGGTGTCGATTCACTCAGGGATCGATGTCAATATGGTTAAATTAGTGTCGATTGACAGGAATTGGCATTGATTCTCTCCTATCTACAAAAACATAGAAAACAAAATATGTTTTTCTTCATAGGAAAAATGGTTATCAATATGAACATAAATCCAATAAATAGTACAAAATATTGTAAAAAAATGGTTATTAAAATGATGTCTAGGTTATTAGAAACAAAAAAATTCTAGAAAGCTCAAGAAATATTCAAAAAATTCTTTCCCACCATGTCCTATTTTTGCACACAAGGAATTGACATCAATTTGTGAGAATTGGTGTTGATCGATAAAAGGATTGGCATCAATTCACTATTAAAATTGAGTATAATTAAAAACAAAATATGTAAAATCAAAGAAACAATAATTTTTAAAGAGTTCAAGCATTTATTTGAAAATTTATGATTTGAATTTTCATCTCCTTGGTACATTTGATGCTTACTAGTCCCATGGGGTGTGCCATTTGTGATCAAGTAATTTGAAAAAGAGAGGAGGTTAGATCAAGTGTTAGTTTCATAAAAGAATGAAATAAACATACTAACATGCATAAAATCTCTAGAAATAGATCTTAGGGGGAGCATAGTGAAAAAAACACATATCAAATCATAATTAAAATATAAATAATTACAAATTCCTTACCTTCCTTAAATGTTTTAGAAGGCTTATTGTGTGACTTTCTTGATTTGTGCTCAAAGAGTCTTTGGTAATGGATCTTCGTTATCTCCTTCTCTCCTTGACATCATGGATTATGGCTGGATTATACTTTATGTAGCTTGATGTGGATTTTAGCTTATGATTTTGACATTATAACACTATTTATTTAAATCTTTCTACAAAACCCTGATTATAAATTTACTCTATCCAAGATCTTTTGTGAAGAGGTCTAGGTTTACATTTATAGGATTAGAAACTAACCCCAACCCAAGGTGAGTTAAGGTGTAGTTTAAACTTGGAATGGGTTCAAACCTAACTTGAGTGAGTTAATTAACCCCAGTATAGTTAAAATGTGTCAAAACACATGATTTTCAATGAATAGACATGGGTGAGATATTTTGAAATATTTACAAAGGCTTGACAACTCACAAAAGGTAATCATGACAAGCTAGGATATTTTATATTTTTGAATTTCCTTTTTTATTATTTCATTAATTGCACATGGTTAATTTAACTAGGAAATTAATTTGGTTTTCAATTTTAATTAATTTTACTTGAAATTTTAGTGTTTTCAATATTTTATTTATGTGTGCACTTGCCCCACTTAATAGGTCTATATGCCAAATTGCATGTTGTGATGTTTCATGATGCTTAGAGATGAATCTATGGGTGGTTTTTGTTGATTATGGTAGGATATCCCAATTAGGGATGTCTCAATCAAATTCTAAGCCTTGATGAATGATGAACAAGAAAATTTGGGACATTCATTGATTCTTAGGCTTAATTTACAATGGTTGGTAATAATCACTTTGAAGTTCCATTTAAGGCCATTGGTGGCCAATTTTAGGTGTATATAATATTGACATGGTTGTCAAGATAGATATAACAATCTGATAATATGTATGAACAACAAAGTTGAGTAATAAACTAAGTAACTACCTAGGAGGATGGGGCATGAATTCCAACATGAAAACTAGGGAGGAAGGGGAGATGCATGAGACCCCTCATGGCATCTAAAACGAGAGTGTGTAATAAGAAAAAGACAATTCTCATGGACATGATGAATACATTAAAGCATAAATACAACACACATGAGGCATGCAAACTAGGACAAGGGGCCATAATATAAGGGGCATGGGAATATGTCATTAAATATGAGAAAAAAATACATATAAGGACATGTTAAAATGTCCACATATGAAAACAATAATCAAGTTGGAATGAAGCTGCATGGAAAGACATGTTCAAATGTTCACATACACAATCAAGAAGGTGCACACACAAACATGGGAACATATCCAAAGCATACATATAATGAAAGTAAGTGTCATAGATCCATATAATAATTATATATTAAAATACCCTCAACTATAATTAGAGGCATATAGACACAATCAAGTCTAAACTATTAAAGTTAGACATGAATGTATGCATGAACATGGGGTATAAATATATAAAAGAGAAAATATGTATATTAAGGAGGATTAATTTATAACTCCTAATAGTGGGGTATTAAATTTAGCTCTTGAATTTATTTTTTTAATATCCAGTACTTTTTCACAAGCATTTAAATATTTTTTGGTGCAAAATGTTTTTTGACCCATTAATGATGGGAAAACTTGTGAAAACTATATCTTTTGATCGGTAACTAAAAATCAAGTTATTTTCTTTCAAAACTATATGTTTTTTAATACTAGATCAATTTGTCTCATTCATTTTTAAAAACTCACTAAAATATAAAGTACTAATTGTTTTTTGGTTGGGGTTTAGAACAAAATATTTTATGGAGTTGTCTTAGTGCTGATTTGTGCACCCTTTTTACATTCTCTTTCTCTTTGGTGATTTTTTGAATTGCTTATTCTTCATAATTAGAGACATTAACAATACATGATTACCACAAATAATGACTTATAATGTAAATAATCATTAAACATAAAGGATTATGAGGATTAATGATTCAAACACAACTAGTGTTCCCTAGATAATATGAAAAAATTCATTACCAATGCAAATTTGATGAGTGTATGGGCTTGATAAGAACTTATGTAAGTGACAGTCTTTTATTACATTTGGAAGGATGCAACTATAATTTTAAAATATGGGAAAAATTGAAGGGTTTATTTGGTAAGGTGGATCACATGAGAGCCATGCATATTGAAGTGGAGATCACTTCTCTCAATCCTAAATATTTTCCATCTATTGTAGACTATCTTACTAAGTTAAAGCACTTGTTGATAGAATTAAATGGGAGTGGAATAGATAAAAAAATATTAAGAGTGTGTTTACCTAATTATTTCTATGTTGAAAGGTCTATTCCAAATCTTTTTTGATACCATTTTATATAGAATGTATGCCTTAGGTACCATATTCAAAATACTTGATTTAGAATTATTTTGTGAAAGACTTACTAGGGAAAAATCTAAATTATCTAATATTATGTCTTCTACCTCTCCAAAGGCCTTATTATAATAACATCCAAAGGGAAAATAAAAGGTAAACCCAAAACCACTCCTTCTCTATCTCAAAGTGTCACTAAACCCAAACATGATAAGTCTAAGCCTAATGAGTCTTCTAAATCTAATAATAAGTCTAGCCTTTCATGCTCCTTTTATGGGAGGGATGGTCATGTAGAAACTAGGTGTTTTAAAAGAATGCAAGACTTATATGATGCATTAAAAACACCCAAGATCTCTATCTCCACTCCACCTCCTTTCAATGAGCATGGAAAAGCACTTAATATTTTTAGGAGATGTTAGTCACCTATTAAACATAATTGGGTTTTCTATTCTAGTTCTTCTCACCACATGACTTCTTCTAAGGAGTCTTTTTTATCTCTTATTTTGATTTATACTTCCAAAATTGAGGTTGGAGATTCTTCCTTTATTTCTGTTAATAGAAAAGTTAACATAAAAATTGATTAAGGTCATATTAGTGATGCATTATACGTTCCTGACATCACTTTACATTTGCTTTCTATTTATCAAATTTGTGATTATGTTCAAGATAAGATAATGAATTCATACCATAAGGGGATAAAATTATAACCTTTTTGGAACCTCATTAATTTTTTTCACAAGATTTTACTTACAATAGTTCATTATTATATCACTTTAAAGGTTTTTATGACACTTACTCTCTAGGGACATGCTTAGTTTATCATACTGACTCTGAGAGTAATATTTATCATGAGAGATTTGTACATATTAATTATATATATTTTAAGGGGTTAAGTACTAATGGTATGGTTGATTTTCTTCATATATTTTATTGTCTTGATGGATTTTTCCATGGATATGCACTAGGGAAACAACACAAAGATATATTTCATAAGGGTATGTCCAAGAAATATTTCTCACCATTTGAGCTTGAATGCATTAAATTAATGGTTTTTTATACTCCTTTCCATGGAGCTAAGTATGCACTAAAATTAATTAATAATCTATCAAGGTGTACTTGGGTTTATTTTCTCAATTACAAGAGTGATTTTTTTTTTGCCCTTCAATGAATTCAAGGATTTGGTCATGAATCAATCTTATAGTTACATAAAGGAGCTTCACACTAATAATGGGGGGAATAATTTAGAAAAGAGTTCTTTTAGTTTTTTTGAACACATGACATTGTTCAACAATATTTTATTAATTATACTCCACAACATAATGGCTTATTAGAAAAGAATAACTGAACTTTAAAGGATATGGATAACTACATGATGCATTATTAGGATTTACCTCATATATACTATGCATAAATACTTAATTGTGCAAATTACATTAAGAATCACACACCACATAGATAACATGAACATTTAAATATATAGGTAGCTTTGTTTGGACCTAAACCTAACATATCAATCTTTCAAGTTTTTGGGAGACATGATTGGGATTTTATACGAAATAATAAAATGAAAGCCGTGGATAAGAAGAATAGACCCTTGATATTTATATGGAATTATGACCACATGAGATCTTATAAAATTTTAAATATTGATACTCATGATGTTATTTTTTGAAAACACATTTAGTTTGATGAACATTTATATTATCAAGATTCTTCTTTTTATTCCATGTCTTCTTATTTTTTGCTCCCATCCATTAGTTATTCTTCACTCCATCTTCAATATTACTTATTTTAGGAGCCAATTTAGGAAGCCATTGATGAGGTTATAGATGTAGACATAGATGCATATCCTATTCCCATTATGCCTAAGTGGGCTCATACTATATTTTTTGAGGCAACACCTTTCATACAATATCTTCCATCCACTAGACATCATCATGCACATTTTATAGGTTCTAAAATTTTGTGTTAGGCATTTTTTGGGGATATATAATATTTTTCATAGGATCATGGGATACATGAGTGGGATGATGTAATGATAGATGTGTATTATTCGTTGATGATTAATATACTTAGGATTTGGTCTCTCTTACTAAGGGAATAAATTTTGTTATATTTAAGTGGATATACAACACAAATATGTAGATGATGGGTCCATTTACAAGTATAAGGTAGGTTTTGTAGTAAAGGGTTTCTTAGAATTCAAATGTATTGACTACTCTAAGAATTTTTACCTTATTACCAAGATGGATTCTAAACACCTTATGCTTTCTCTTATTGCATCATAGGATTGGCTAGTGTACCATATGGATGTAAAGAGTACCTTATTATATGGATATTTATAGAAGTAAATATACATGGGGAAACCTATTGAGTTTTTTCAAGCTTATTATCTTATTTATCAACTATTGAAGTCTCTCTATGGTCTCAAATAGGCTCCTTGAATTTGGTATGAGAAGATGGATTCTTTTCTTATTTTTAATAAATTTGTTCATTATCACTTAGGTCATACAGTGTATATCCATCATATTGGAGAGGAATTTTTTCTACTAGTTTCATATGTTAATGATCAACTTCTTATTGTTATTTATTATTATATTAATTCTATTCAATAGTATATTTCATCATAGTTTGATATGATAGATCTTGGTATTTTACACTTCTTAATTGGTTTGTATATTTCTTAGTTAGATTTATGGATTCATTTAAGTCATAAAAATTACACCCTTGATCTTTGTTAAAATTTTATCATGGATAATTACAAGCTAGGTCCATCTCCTTTTCATTCTAGGGTCACCCATACTTCCACCAAGAATAATCCTCTTTGTGACCCTACATTGTATAGGTAGTTGGTTGGAAGTCTCATGTACTTGATCCATACCCAAATATTTATTATGTAGTTGGAATTGTATTTTAGTTTTCACATGATCCTCATGATAGTAAATATAAAGCTACCAAAATGATTTTACAATATCTGTAGGGCACTTTCTAGCTTAGATTACACTATACCAAAGGTTATACTCAGTTGGTTGGATATACTAATTTAGATTGGGTAGGTTATATTGATAATATGTGTTCAACTTATAGATATATTTTTTGGTCTTGGTTATTCTCTAATTATTTTATATTGGAAGAAGTATTATGTTATTACACTTTCATATATAGAGGTAGAGTATAGGCTAATAGTCATAACAAGTCAGTAGGTTCTTTAGTTTCATTAGTTATTGACAAACTTTGGATTTATGTAGGATTTACCTACTATAGTTTGGTGTCATAACCAAAGTGAAATTCACATTTATTACAACCATGTTGAGCACCATAGGACCAAAAATATTGAAATTCACATGCACTTTATTTATTAACACATTTTGGATGGAGTTCTTTGCTTTGAGTAAATTGTAACTCTTTAACAAGTTGACATATTTATGAATCCTTTTACATCACCTCACTACCTTGAGCTACGTGGAATGCTTGGGGTTTTATAATTTATCCTTGGGGTATGTTTTTGAGGAAATATTATTTCTTCATTTCTTCATGGATATATTTTACATGAGTATCTGATTATGCCTTATTTTTTGGACTCACACTATGACATGCCACTTTATTTTTGGCCCATAGTTTCACTTGAGTGGGGGGATTTGTGTATGTTAGATTAGTTTATTTAACATATATCATGCTCACATATGTCCTTTATCTTATATTATATGTGATATTACATATTTATTTCTTAGTTGTTGTGGGGATAATTTTTAGTTTTTTATATCCTTTAGTGATAGTTATCTCTTAGTCCTAGTTTTGATCCCTTATCTTAATATATTATTTAGGATTGATCTTCCTTGCCTATATATGAAAGGAATATTTATTATATTTTAAAATATTTGGAGATGTAATATATGATATTATTTCTCTTTTGTTTTGAATATCTATCTATAGGTCGATGTTGTCAAATTGATTTTAGATTATTATTTTTATGAATGTGATGTTAAATTAACACCATAGTTCTTTTTGGCTTAGAATAAAGTTCCTATTATTCCCACTCTTAAAATATCATCCAAAAAATTCCATCCATAACTATATGTAGATTAGGAAATGCTTGTGGTGGATTCTCAACAACTGGTTGTGAATAATATGTAAGTATATTTTGCTTGGTAGAGGTGGATGTCTCTAGAGTAGGAAATGGGTCAAATAATGAATTCTTAACTTGATTCTCAATAGGTTGATCAAATTATATAATAGGAGTATTAGAAACTAGAGCATTAACTAATAAACTATAAAACTAGTTAGTTCTTGACCAATTTGTTGTATTTGTGTTATGACACTAGGCAAAACTTGAGATTGAGCTACAAGTAGTTTCTTCCCATTTCTAGATGTTCTTAGGAATGAAGGTATTTTAAAAATGTTTAGATCACAACTAGAGGAGGGTAAGTCTTTAATCCATTCTATAATTTTGATAACATTATGGGGTAGATATTTTTCAAATATCAATAAATTTATTTATAGGATAATTAGGGGGAACCTTAGAACTCATCATTAATAAGTTTAAAATATCTTAATCTCTATTATAAAATAATTATTTATCAAATTGATATCGATATACATCATAGGTAAGTGGCACATCTTCATACTTAGGTTGATGGAATTTTATATCATGTGAGTTCATATAATCATATTGATCATGTGGATAATATAGTTAGTATGCCAATGGATGTATATGTGTTATTAGGATTAAAATAGGGGTTATAAACTTTGTTAAATGATTATATAATAAAAAACCAAATACATTCATACCACCTATATCCCAATGCCTTGTGATCTAAGGCAAAGCTAAATAAAGCCAAAGTCAAAATTAAAAATAAACTAGTATTACCTTCCCTTTCAAGGACCATTCATCTTATCATGTGTGGATGTGGCTCAGATGTAGTTTTTAAAAAAAAATTTAACAATTTTATTTTTTCATGTCATCTCCTCTTGAAAACCTTGAATAATTAAACTAATAGAATTTTGATGCACAATGTAGCTTAAGAAATTCACAGAGCCTCACTAATAAACTTGAGGATGGTAAATTATAAATGGATAGGGTATATTTATAAAAAATTATAATCAATGAGGCCATAATCTTGATTCCAAGATGGATGATTTCAAATAAAACTTCAATAAGCCACATGGATCAACACATGGATTGATCATATGATCCCTTCATCTTATCCAAGATGAAGGGTGGAGGAATGCTATTTAAAATATTGAAAGGGGGATTAATATGATCCCTAGATATTGAATGCAATATGGAGGGTGGATAATTCTCCTAAAAATACATTTTTAAGAGTTAATATGGTCCTTTAATTTTGTTTTCAAGATGAAGGGTGGAAACCCATTCTCAAAAATCACATTGGTCATCAATGTAGGCCCTACATTTTGTTTTCCAAGATGAAGGGATTTTAATGATCCCTAAAATATCTAACAAGATTCATTAAGGGACCTTAATCTTGTATCCAAGATGAAGGGTGGAGAATTATCCTTCATATTATTTCATTTATTAATTGGTGGGATCATAAAAGGATATTCCATGGGATCTCAAGATTATTTTTTAAATGACGACGCCTCTTGGAAGGAGAAAAATATGAATCAATAATTAAAAATAAATTATAATTACATTTTAATATAATTATAGTTAGTATAATGACTAATTAAATTAATCAAAGATCAATTTAGTTAAGATAATGCAAATAATTTGATTAGAATAATGATTAAAGGAGATGATTAGAGAAGGGGAAATATTTGAATTAATTCATTAGAGAAGGAGAATTAATGAATAGACCAAAGAAGATGAATTGATCATGGATAATTAATAGAATGATAATTAAATAGATATAATACAATGAATTATTCCACTAGGGATGCCCTAAGGTGAATTCAAACTCATACATTAAATGAACAAAAGTATTTATGCTAGCATGTTATTTTAAACCAGTTTATGTGCAATTATTGATAAAAATAGAATGTCTATAGCTCATGTTATATAAAAATATAATTATTATTAAAATCCCCAACGAAAAAACCATTTTATTAAAAATCTAAGGATTCACAAACCAATATGGTAATTTATAAATACAAACTTGAGGTCCAAACATTCATGTAGTCTATCATAATCTTTTGGATAAACATACACAATTGTTTAGTTATGTAAGGATATGCATCCAATGTGATTCCCATATGTATCAACAATAAGTTATTATTGAATCCTTATAGTTATAAAAAATTAATTCTCTAATTAGATAATTCATTGGTCCTAGTTGTTGAAAAATTATTAAATGGCCACATATAGCTTTTTTCAAATCCATGTGCCAAAAATACATCAACATTGTAGTAGTTGACATTATTGAGGCTTAAAAACTACTCTAGATTCATTATTATTTAAATATTTTAAACTAATACATGTAAACTTAATTTTCACACATGTGGTTGCCTTGAAAAAGAGTATCCAATCAAATTAGAGTTGATAGATAGACAAATATGAAATATGCAATCACATAATATAATGATAATAATAAGAGAGTCAACTTTTCCTCATCACACAAAGGAGTTTACACATTCAAATCTAATCTTGATAATCATGAATGAGAATTTCATAGTCCTTCATAATTATGGCCCTTATATTTTGACAATTCTTAATCTAAAAAATAATGGTGTAGTCATAACTCATATTGACCCTAATGGGAAGTAATACCTTGTTACATTCAAAAAATAATTTTACATGCAATAATAATTTCATAGAATATGAAGACCTTATATAAAGGTTACATTTCACATTGAAAAATAATTTAAAATAATTGTTGATGTTTAGATACTTAGATCACATAAATAATTGAAACACTCCTTGTGGTTGGTAAAATAAATATTGGCTAATTTTTTTTTATAAAAACAAATTGTGGGTTTTTTAATCAATAGTGTGAGGATAAATCCCCTCTCCTATTAGCAAATAGAGATACCTTTATTAAAAATTGAATACAATGCATAAAAATGATATTATCTGTGGAAAAAAAATGTTTTTAAAAGGGATTCATACTTTTGACCCAAAATTATGAGAAGGTGCTTGAACAAGTAAATGGAAAGACATAATAAATTTTTTAGTATGAAATAAGGAGAAAATAAAATAATCAATGATGAATAGGATAGTTTCAACAATTTAAGCATTAAAAAGTGCTACAACTACTAGAGACTATAGAGGATGAGTTATGAATATTGATGACAAGAATCAATTTATTCATAAGCAAAATAAAGATATAATTCAAAAATAAAAATTAATCTCATGCACCAAGTATATATTGAAACCAAATAATTAAAAACAACCTTGTATTTATTATAGAAAATAAACAAAACTTTATTTCTTTACTTTAACTTATGTTTATTGATTCAAAGATATTTATATATATTTTGTACATATTTATACATTAGTAAAATTAAACCACTTGGCCATTCAACAAGAATATTCTATAAAATTTGAAAGAAAATGATCAAAATTAATGGATATGATCACCCACATCATTCATTCATATGGATTTCTAGCACATAATATTCTAAGTTATTTTTGTATTGATATATTGTAGAGTCATAAATACAAAATATTCTCTCTTTCCAATAAAATTCATAGTTTAAAAAACCCATCTAAAATGAGTTTATTATATATTTATAGTGTATGAAGGCATGAACACCTTGTAACCACCTTTTAATGAAATTTTAATCAATAAATTTCTATTTTATAGTTTACTTTTCCTTTGTGACTTGAAAAAGTGAAATATAAACATTTTAAGTTGTAGAAAAAATTACAACAAAGAAATAGAAAATTAGAGAGATAAAAAGATATTTTGAGTGACTATGAAGAGAGATAAAAATATATTTGATGAGAATAAAATTGATCCGTTATCACAATTAGATTTGACTCAATCTTTTGAGTAGATTTGATCCTCTACACTATAGAATTTTGAAAAAAAAATGTATGATTGTTATAAATAGTATGTATAACATATTCACACATACTAATCTATAAAAATAATTTCCAATTCACCTATTTCAATCATATGATAAATGAACACATATTATCCAAAAAGGTCACTTACTACGACTACCCTACATGTTTTATTGATTTATTGAGGGATCACATGGGAAGATTTTTATTCCCATATAACATTAGAGGAATAAACATTCACACCACTATTTTATTTTCTTGATTGTAAATGTCATTGTATGGATATATTTTCAAATATATAACTTATAAATCTACTATAATAAATTGTTTCAATGATATTTTTGTATGTCATTCTATGATATGAATAAATTTTATAAAAATAGATAAATTCAGTGTCTTCAAGATGCTTTGGATATAAAACTAATTTGAAATGAATTTCTAGTTATCATTAATATTTTAATAATGAAAAAAATATTTTTAGCTCAAAATGAGATTCATCAAGTTTTATAATGGCTTTCCAATCACTTGTTGATCATCTCAAATTTTCTTTTTCTATTTAAAGTTTTGATTACTTGCTTTACACTATATTAAATTCCACATTTTCATCACATTTATTCTTACCAAATAGGGTTTCAATCATTTTTAACATTGTATAAGGTTCTTATTTCTTATATAAATTCTTTAAAATACCATTTTGTATTATGAAATGAACTTTTATTTTGGAAACTTTTATTTTTGATATATTGAAATCATTTATAAGTTTATAAACTAGGCCGATTAGAATTGATTAAAGTATTTAAATCAAATTCAATCACTATATTTATCTTTCATAAAATACATCTAGTGAGTAAAAAATTCATTTTTTTTATATTTGCGTTTTGATAAACCATTCTACACTATAAAACTATCTTATAGAGTCTGTTTTACATTTTTATTCACTAAAGCCAACCTTTTTAAAACATATTTTGTAAAAAGAATCATAAAAATCTACCAAATAAATATATAAAGGTTTATTTGAGCTCTTGAGATATTTAAAACTGTATAATAGGATACTAAAATTAGTTTTACATTATGAATCTTCCAAAATTGATTTTAGAAGGCTTTCCTATGAATTTATAATAATTTTTATCTTGCTTTGGGAATTATAAATATGTAATAAATTATTAAATAGGGTATTAAAACATGATGTGATAAAAAAATTTACCTTTAAATATGATTTACTAAAACCCATAAATCAATCTCATCAGTCTTGATAAGATAGTCAACACAGTATTTCAAACTTCAACCATTGTCCAATGAGCCTATGATATCCATTTTTCATAGTAAAATGTATTCTAAAAAACCATTTTTGATGATTATTGAGAAATAATTTTAAAATCCATTTGATATGTTTTTTAAGTCTACCATCTACCTATAGTATTTTGAAGTCAATTTTGCATTGTAAAACATGTTATCAACATCAAAGTTTGTAAAATGTAGCTTAAGAAAGTTGTTTGACAATTGGTAAGTTAAAAAAATGTTATTTGGATCATTTTAAAGCCACTTAAACATTAAACAACATTTTATAAAAATAAATGGTTGAAGTAATGGCCTAGGAAAGATTTTTAAAATGTTATTTTTTTATGAATATAGGATTTTAAAGATTGTGTTTTTGAAAACCATCGACAACTCAAATTTTAGAAGTGGCATTTTAATTGTAAAATACATCTTGAAACTAGACATTTAAACAATGTAAAACACATTTTTAAAGGACATTTTCGTCAGTAAAGCTTGAGGAAAACTAATAATAGTTGGTGGAACTTTGGAAAACCACATAAACATCAACTAGAAGGAAAGATTTTTAAATTTTTATTCAAAAGAAATTGATTTACATTTTAAAATGAATTTTATAATTTGTTTATGAAAACTAATTGTTTTAAGGTTTATCTTTGGACTACAGGCTTTAGAATCATAAGGTGGGTTTTTGAAAGCTATCTAACATTGTTAAATGAACTCTTGGAACTTTTTAATGTTATAACATTGAAAAATAAGAACATAAAATACATTTATTCATTATGTGATAGTAAATTTTAATGTGTTTTGATGGACATAAGTATTTGACAACCATTATTTTTCCATTGTAAAAGTGAGCCATTGAAATTCGGTAATGGAAAACCCAAGTTGGTTGAAACTTGGAAAGTTATATACAACTTTCCAAATTGCATCATTGAAACTTGAGATAGAATTTACATTATGAAACTAGTTTTATAGTTATGTTGATGCCTTGTAAACTCTATAAATTATCTCAAGATGACTTAATCCATTTTACACTAGTAAAATACACTTTGAGGTTTAAAAGACTTAACTAATTTTAGAACCCATTAGAACTACATATTTACTCATTAAAATTAAATAAACTAGGTCAAGTTTTTAAAACCCACATTTCATTAAAAAATAAATTAATTTATTCTAATACCAAGATATTAAAAAACTAATCTACTTCACAATTAAACATTTTATACTTTTAAGACATTTTCTTAAACCAAAAAAATGGTCTGATTAGTTTAGTTTAGAACGAAACATAACTTGGAAAACACAGGTGAATGATGCAAAATTGATTTTTTTTGGAATTTAAATTTTGATGATAACAATTTGACATAATTTATTTCAATTATTATAATTATTATAATAAAATCATCACTTAGTGATGAATTAATGGATCTTTTTTGGAAGGAATTATCTTCATTTTCGATAGAAATATGAGTATGATGAAAAATATAATTTGAACTTTAAATAGTAATTTTTTTTTCAAATCAACAACTATGACTAAGTTGTTCTATTTTTTGTGATTTATCTATATAATTTTTTATTAAGTATTTATTATTAATTTAGTCTTAGAGTAAACCTCAAGAGGAAGTCAACACAATCCTTTAAAGAATGAGTTAACATCTTCGTAAGGAGAATTTGAAGAGAAATTGCTATTGATGCTTTAAGAGTAATAAATTTAGATAGTTACCATATTTTAGAACTATTTTACATATTAATTTAATGCTTTTCATTTTTTATTTGTTATTTAGTATATTCATCATGGTTAGTGAATCACTAGAGAGCTCAATACAAGTAAATATAAATGGTTTTATATTATTTTCTATCTCACAATCATTTTTTATGCAAATTTCCTAAAAATAAATAGATTTTACTAATATTTTGTATGGGTTTAAACCTTGTATTAAATGTAATTTAAAATAGAATATTCATGATTTATTTAGTACCTCGACACAACTCTATTATAATCTTGCATGATATTAGTATAAATTTAAGGAAATATTTTAAATCCCTATTTTGGATGTGTAGTAACATCGTTTGATTCAAATTATTATTATAATGTTTTAATTTATAATGTAATTATTATTATAAATTTAATATTTTATCATTGAGACTTGGCACTCTATTTACTCTTGATCAATCATTTTGAATATTTTATTAAATAAATATAACTATGATAAAATGTATGCAATATAATTAGGAAAGTTTAGATATGAAAATAAGCATTAAATCATGATGAGATAAATTATTTTCTTGATTATTATGGAGTAATATTTGTATATTTTAAATTAATTACCTATTTATACATAGTAACAATGTTATGGTTATTATACACTAATTTATTTGAGCTCTATAATGACATATAAGGTAAATATTATCTCAATATTATTAAAATTATTTAAATATTAATTTTAAAATAGATTAGAAAAAATAATAATATGATTAATCAATTGGTTTATAAATTGGGAATTTTATTGATATTATTAATAAAATTATATTAAAAGATTACTATGATATTTAATCATAACTTTATTGACCCTTAGCATTATGAGGGAACTATGTAATAAAAATAAGTCTCCATAAATTATAATTCAACTTACAGATAATTTGGTTTGTTTAACTTGGAAAAAGTTAGTATAATCTAAGTGGAGAAAGTTAGGTTTACTATATTCTCTTAGATACATGGACATTATATATTACCTAATGCACATAATGATAGGTCAAGTGGATTTGATTTTTTTAAAAATGGTAACACTAATATCAATATCACTTTGAGAAGAGTTATAGATGCATCATTATTTATAAGTTATAGGTATGGTTAGGTAGTATTTTAATATTTTTAAGTATAGGATTGTGTAATATATCTCTCTCTTAATCATATGATAACATTTAGATCACTTGTCTTTGTAAATATAAATAAGAATAATATGACTTGGAAATTTGTGCAATACATTATTTAGATTAGCCTTATCTTATGGATAATAATTATATAAAGTAATAACTTGTAATGGAAAAAATTTCACATGCATGAAATACATGTAAAAATATACTTTTGTTTTAAAGAATGAAATAAGCAACATACATCCAATACAGCTTAAATTGATGAACATTTTTCATATTCATGATATGATTTACTCAATGAATTGCAGCAATAGATAATTCTTTTATTTATTAGATAAGAATTAATGTCAAGAAATTTTCACAGTTAAATCCAGAATAAAACATCCTTGTTTTAATATTTAATAAGTGATCACTGAAAGAGATTTCTAAACCTAACTTGAGGATTGGAGAAATTGCAACCTTAATATATCCTAAGACCTAGACTTTATTCCCCACCTCAACATGATAGCCTACATATCTACTCCTTGAAATCAAGGGAAACTTATTTTTCTACACTTATAAATATAACATTCATATAAAGGCTTGACATTAACCATTTCAACTTGATTTGTCTTAATATTTGAAAAAGTGATAGGTATAAGGAGAAAATGCATATAACTATAACTATAAATATTGTCACTAAGAAAATTAAGGTGATCATAAAATATCATTTATAGTGGAATGTTATCTGATGGTTATCACTACATCTTCAACATTATGACAAAATTATAAAACATAAATCAAAGTTATAAGTTTTCCTAGCTAAAAGAAAACCACTAGGATATTAAATACATATGAATGGTACTAGAGGATTTAAAAATGAAACAAAAATGCAATGTTCAATAAATTTAAAATACTAAAATAAATTCAAAAACTATTTTAAGATTTAAAATAATAACACTGATATTTCATAAATAAATTATAACCATCTTAATGAATTTAAATATTTTAAATTTGGTAATGATAACCAAAAGAAAATAAACCTTAAACTTGGAATTAATAGTTGTGCATCTTGCTAGTTTAATGCATATCATATGGATTTTTATCAAATAGTAATTAATATTATTACAATATGATATTGGTGGGTATATAATCCTCATACAGTGAAATCATTTGATTTCCACTCTAAATTAATGTTATACTTATTTTATAACTTGGAGTAGAATACTTATTCAAATATATTGTGTCCTTCTTGGTAATTAATTATTTGTTTTCAATACTCCAAGAAACAAAGCTTTTTATAATCATTTTAAATCTAAAAGTGAGAGGGATAAAACCATGAAATGGTCCATCCTAATTCTCTATTAATTAAATTTAGTAATTCATTCTTTGTTTCCATACTTTTCAAAGGAATAAATCATTTTTATTTTATTTCAAATAGAAATTTTTTTTAGATTATTGTATTTATTTAATAATTAATGAAATATCACACTATTAGACTCATTATGAATTTTGAGAAAGGAATAACAAACCTAATTTTTTTATGTGATTCCTATCTAAGTATTATTATGAATTTCACATGTTTCCTTTTTTATTTATTTTAATTTTTTATTATTTATATTATTAATATTTTATTTATTTATAAAAATAGATTCATAATTTTATGAGGAAATAAAACCAAAACCAAATTATATGAATCATATCTCTCACCTTATTCATCATGAAACGATGATTTCCTTTACTATTAAACAAGGCTGGTAGTTTGCATTGATGGATAAATGAACCAAAGTTTTAAATACCTCTAAAATATTATTTAGGATCATAACTAGACCTTGTTAGGTGGGGCTCCAAGTCAAAAAAAAATTCTAAAGTATTTTATGCATTAAAGCAACATGGCATACAAATACCAAAATATGAGGTTTGACTACAATTTATGTTTAAATATACCTTGGATATAAAATAAATCTCAATAAAATAATTTATAGAGACAAAAAACCATTTAGACTAGCCAAAGGAAGAGTATAATGAACTTGAACGACAAGAAAAGACAAAAGATGTTTCCAAAGTATAACTACTCCTAAGATAGATTTTCAGATGAAATGTCAAATTACTTCCACAACACCATAATGAAACAAACAATTCCCACGTTATTTAAATCCATAGAATAAAAATTAATTCATAAATAATTTAATTTTAACATGCCTATTCAAGGATGTATTTATAGACTTCCATAAATTTAAACTCTTAATAGCCATTTCAAGGACTAAAATGGAAAGAGAAAGGGCAGATAATCCCTCACCTAATAATCTAATGTTTCTTCAACAAATATAGTGAGGCTTATTGAAATCAATATGATTCTTTCATATGGATCCAAAAACTAATAACAATTAATGTTTTTGATAACTCAAATACATATATCATGTGGTTGGTTCTACTTGAATTAATACAAGTATGAATACCATAGAAAGTGGACAAATGTGTGTGCTCTAACAAAATAAATGAGGTTTAATGTTTTAAGGAGAAAGCTATGTAGCTAATTCAACTAATTTTATGCATTGACATGAAATCATACAAACATATACCTAAAAAATTTGACAAGTGTGGGAGTAAATAAAAATGGAAGTTATCCCCTTGATAAACAACCCCAATTTTGCATTTTATGATGAATATGAGTTATATGAGTTGTTGACTTAGAGATATGGCTGCAACATCACACATATAATTTTTTTACATAAAATTTTAATTTTTGTTACCATACTTAAATTTAAAAATAATAAAAAATAAATTTAAATATTTGAATAAAACATATTCAATTTATCATGATTATATTTCAACTAAAATAAATTAGATTAGCTCTTTTTTTACAAATGTATTTAATAAACAAACAAATAAAATTGTATATAGATACCTATTTTTTATTTTATATGATATAAAGAACATTTATGAAAGTAATGGGAATATATTATGGTGGAAGTGATACTATAACAAAAAGTGGAATATTTGAACTTGAAACACCCATAATTTAATAGCCAAGATAAAAATGTGCTATGATCAAAGAGTGATCTTATATTTTTAAGAAGTGGTGATCTTATCATCTGAACTACATGAGTTATTTAGTCTATCCAAAACCCAACATCCTCCTCTTTTCCTCTAAACCCCTAATCAAGAATATTTATCTCTTTTCAATGGTGATGAGTCAAATGGTATTCTCTTCCCTTCCTCTCTCCATCCAAAATCATCCTCTCTCTTCATAATGGCATATCCACTTCATGGTCATAATTTATTAAAATCCATTTTAGTCCTATCCTTATTCATCCTCAAAATTATTCCTTCCTTGATTTCTCCACCTTTTAACACACACGTATAATTATATTTATTGTTTCATCTCCACTAGTGAGTTTGATTTCTTGTAAGAGATAATGTTTCTGTGTGGGGCTGCAAATCAAGGTGAGTTTAATTCTTCCTTGGAACATATTTAAATGTGGAAAGATATAAATTATTATATCCCATTTTAATCCCCACCTCCAATACCAAAACTCAAAAATAAAATGGTCTTGGCTGATAATGTTTATATTAAAAACAATGTTTGAAAGTATTTTTCCTAGGAAACAACCTACTTTACAAGGAATTAACACATGGCAAAAAGTATGCTAGTGAAGGAGATCTCAATATTGAGATGAATATGAACCAATCATCACTATTTTCATAATAATATTAAGTGATTAACATCAAATTATATATGTATGTATGTATGTATGTATGTATGTGTAGACACTTCATTTTTATCATTTATATGTCAAAATTGAAAAATGGAACAACTTTCTACAATTGCACATAAACTGGTCTAAATTCATCTATTCATCTAACATATGAATTTAAATTCACCTTGGATCATCTCTAGGTGGGATAGTTCACCATATTAGATCTGTTCAATTATCATTCTAGTCATTTTCTCTAGTTAATTCTTTTACTCTGATCAATTTACTAGTTCTTCTACTATGGTTTAAATTTTTTTGTTCACTTAACATACAAGTTTGAATCGACCTTGGGAGATCTCTAATTTTTATAATTCACCTTATTATATCTCTTTAATTATTATTCTAGTCATTTTCTCTAGTCAATTATTTTACTCTAATCAATTCACTAATTATTCTAATCTAGTCTAAATTCATCTTTTCACCTAACATATGAGTTTGAATTCACCATATAACATCTCTAGGTAGGATAATACAATTTATTATATTTGTTAGATTCTCATTTTGGTCATTTTATCTGGTCAATTCTTCTACTCTAATCAATTCAGTAATTCACTTTTGCTAATTAATTAATATAATCAATTACCCTGCTCTAAATAATTATTCTAATCAAATTTCCCACATTATATTAATTAAATTGATATTTGATTAATTTATTTAATCATTATTCTAGTTATAATTTTATACAAATGAAATTAGATTTTTATTTTAATTTTTCATTCCACATTTTCATTCCAAAAAACATCTTTAGTCAAGAATAAATCTTGACATCCTATGGAATATTCTTTTCTGAGCCATGTAATTTACTAGATGAATTAATATTCATTATTATTTTCCACCCTTCATCTTGGAGATAAGATGAAGGGATGACAATGAATCTTGTGAGATATTTTAGGGGAATATTCTCAACCGTTCATTTTTGAAATAAGATTAAGGTCCTACATTAATTATCCATGTGATTTCTTTCAAATGATTCTCCACCCTTCATCCTAGAAATAATATGAAGGGACCAAAATGACTCTCACAAGGATATTATGAAGATAATCATCCACCCATAATCTTGGAAATAAGATGAATGACTCATATTAATCATTCTTTGATATTTTCAAAAGCCATCCTTTACCCTTCATCTTGATTAAGATGAAGGGATCACATAAGTGATCCATATGCTGATGTATGTGCATTATTAGGGACTCATTTTCAGTCACTCATCTTGGATTCAATATAAAGGGTGGTCATTTATCCTTATTTGTTTAAATAGACATATTTTTATTATAATTTACACGTTGAAATTAGACAATGAAGTGTTGAAAATTTTGGGAGTTTTCTTATACATCACCTTTTTTATTATTTATCAAATTTAATTAGTACATATCTTCAAAGGATATGTTTCATCAAAAATTGGAATTTAAAAAATACATATTGATTATACATATGATATTAATGGCACATGAAGACAAGCTCTAATGAAGGTTTAGATTGCATTAGTTTAATCTTAACATTGTTGTTTTAGTCTTTATATCCTCATGAGGTTTTAGGCTCATGTATTTTTCATTTACTTGTTTCTTTATGGACACATATGGAATACCATTGGGACATAATTCACATCTCACAAATTATTCTAGTCTCTTTTACTAGTCTTCTAGTTAAAAATAATTTATTTTGATTTTTGTTAGAAAATAGATCATAAAAGGTTCATAAATTTTGATATGTTATTTATTTAAATAATTTTTTTTTACAAAAGTATGAAAATTTTTACTATAAAAAAATATAAAATTTTGATTTAAAATAGATGTATATTTTAGGAGTTATAGTCAAATTACTAATTAGCACCATTTATTTCTAATTTTATTCATTACCTAAAATACTTGGTAAAAAATCATAACTTTTAATATGTTATCTATTTTAATATAGTTTCTGAAATAGTGTTATTATTTTTCCTATAAAAAAATATATCAAAATTTCATTGAACATTGATGTGTATATTATGACTTATGGTCAAATTATTAACTACCACCTTTTATTTCTAATTTTATTTTCTGGCTAAAAATGGTTGGTAAAATAATCATCACTTTGGATATGTTATTTTTATAATCTATTTTTTCAAAGACATGAGTACTTTGCCTATCAGAAACTTTTAATTTTTTATGAAAAACTAATTTATATTTTATAAGTTATCATTAAAATACTAATTATTTCTTTTAACATTTTGTTTGTAGATTTACGCATGTCAAAGACCCACTAGGAAAAACTACTTACCTTGTGTTTTTGTAGGTTCTAAAAAGGGTGTGGTAATTCATTCAAATATACACTATATACTAGAATTTATGTTTGTTTCTTAAAAATAATTCACATGTCATTTGGATTATAATAAAACTTACTTATTTTCCAAGTTTTTCCATTCATACAAGTTTTATATTTCTTCTTGTTGCTTGAGTATTTTGTGAGGATATTTTGTGAATATGATCTCCCATTTTAGGTGAACCAAAAATACAAGGTTCTTATTTTTTTATCTTTAATATTTTCCTATGATTCTCTTCACTCACCCCTAGTGATAATTACATGAATCAGAACATAATACCTAATGTTTTATTTCAACCATGTGGGTTAGATTTCATTACCTTCTCACAATATTTTTAGGGTCTAATGTTTATAATGTTATTAACTAGAATTTTTACCATACCATGTTTATCCAATAGTTTGTATAAATTAATAAGAATTGCCACTGTGAATACCTAACTTTATAGTTGCACATTGTAATGTGATGATTAAACCCTAAGGAGTTATTTACAATACTCAAATCTAAGGTGTAGTAACCTCAAAAGGAGAAATATTAGAAATAAGGTTGAGCTTATTCATTGAAATAATTGTGCCCATATACCACCTATTATGGGTTATATATAGGGACCATTTATAAATCTAAGTAAAATTGTAAGCAAACCTTAAATCTGGTAGCACTTAACTAAGACGCTTATGGAGGGAGTTTTTTTGGAGGGAAAAGACACTCTCATAAATATCTTGATCTTAGATTGCTTCTTAGATGACTCATTTATCATGGATCATTCATTTATGCATGGGTAAAAAGTTAATATCCCTTTAAGATTGCCTTACTCATACAGACCTTTTAAGATAAGGGTGGAATTAAAACACCACTAGTAACTACAATAAGTTTTTAATGAATCTTAAATTTGTAATCCTCTCTCATGGTGAATATACCAAAATTTCAGTGAATGATATGTACACCCATGTTAGTTATTAAAGTGCATTGTTATGATAATGTGTTGATTCTTGATTGTCACATCAAAACATCATTTTTATTCAAAAACCAATCCCATCAAACAATGTCAAAGCTAAATTCCATAACATTATCTTAGCATACCTACACAAAGAGGCATTACTCTATCCATATTCCATGTTAAAATTGTTCCCTTTTACATCCAAGTTTATTAAAATCATACATTTCATTCTTGTCTTGTATTAAATTATATCTTTATGATGTCCATGTTAATTTGGATCCATTATAATCATTTTAAGACATGGTTTAAATATTAGTATTTGTGTGAGCTTTCCTTGTGTTTGAATCAAACATATTCAGTCCAATGCTTTCTCTAGTCCTTTACAATCCATATACTTATCTTTTCATTCAATATTTTACACTTGTCATTTGGTAATTATGAATTCATAACATCCATATTTTTCTCATTTAAATCTAATCCGACATCAACATCCAATCTAATTTTAAATCACATGTCATTAAGTTCTCCCTTCTTGTAGCTAATCTAAATCAAATCACTTATAAATTATTTTCCCCTAATTGGGACCAATACCATTTTAATTAGGTCAATTCTACCATTCTTGGGGATAATTCCAATCTATTCATTCCCATTCCATGTATCATTTGTTAGGCGTATCCTTAATTAGTATTTTATTACCTTTCCATCCAATTCTATGACATTCACACCATATCAATAATGATACATGTTTGACAATAAGGATGAGATATTTTTATGACTCTTAAAAATAAGTGTTTGAATACCTATAGATTTCAATAGATCAAACATAGATTATATCCTAACAAGGAGTAATCAAATATTTCATAATGAAAACCATAAAGCATCCCTTCTACTAGTTACCCATATGATCTTGGTCATGATAGTAAAATGGAAAGTATTTTGTAACTTTTTTCTAATGACCAGCCAACTTTTGAGCTATACAAAACATGCAAAAAATAAAATACAAGCTCATTTATAAGCCAATATGTTGTAAAAATTATCCTTCATATTAGATAAAACCTATTTTGTATTTCATATTGCTCTAATCTTAGAGTCATAGCCAATTGGGCCATCTAATTATGTCTTGTCATTATCATTCCAAGAGCCATCATCTACTAAATATCTAATTACATCCAATTCTGAGAAACAATTTCTGTGGATATGTCAAGATAACTTTATTAACCATTATCATACTTATTTTATGTCAAGTAAAGATCAAAATAAATCACCCATTTTCAACATTATCATTAAATCACCCACATTTGATGATTCATCCTTTGATGATCCTCTTATCTTTGATGAACCTTGATTTGAAGAGCCTCTCTCTGATTTTCACCTATCTTTGATGAATCCTTATTCAATGAGCCCTTACTTTTAAAACACATTGTTGACCAAGAGCCTTTGTTCCATCCATTGCTAAATACTCTCCATTCTTATAAATATTTACATCCCCAAGCCTTCAATGCTCCATAGGAAGTGAAAAAGGTATATATGGACAACTCAATTCATTAGGTCATATATGTGGATGAATAACAATCAACATCTACATCTACATTATAATTAGGTTCTATTTTAGAACCAATGGAATAATTAGGTTCCATTTTAGAGCTACTATTAGATTTAGCATTAGAAGCAAAACCAATTTTGGACTCAACATTAGGTTCAAAACTAATTGAGTAAAAATAATATTTAGAATTAGAATACATTAATATATATTATAACATTAGTTATACATGTCTATCAGATCCATTTGAGTCCAAAAAGACTTTAGAATTAACATACATTAGTATAAGTTATGATATTGGCTACACACTTCTTGTAGATTATATTGAATATATTCATGATCCTTCCATGGTTTTTGAGGATGCTTTCTTTATCATTAACATGATTTATCATAGTATCCTCTATGAGGATTATGATACATTTTCCAATTCTATTGACATTTTACATGCCTTTACCATTAACCATCCTACACATTATATAAATATTTCATTGTCCACAAACACTAATTAAGACTAACAAAATCATGTATTGTTTAACTCCATCCATTATGGCATATCAGTGTTACAATTTATAGGGATCTAATATTATCAGAATAGGCTACTAGGTGACATTATGATAGAGTGATCACAAAAATAACTAGGTAATATTGACCCTGCTTGTATTCAAAAACATATAAGAAGATGTGCAACAATTGCATGATGTATTAAACTACCTTGATTATCAATTATTTTCCCTACTCAATTACAATATCTTTATGGAGATGAATGTAAAGTATTAGGGGGAGTTAACTTATAGGATAACTCTCTATGGAACTGAGTCTAACTGAATGTGGAACTTAGTATAACTCCAGGTAGAACTCTAGGTGGAGCTCATCATCACACCCACTTAACTTCTTATCACACCTATATAATCTAAAGCTACATGTGTAAAAATTATCCATTTATTATGTAAAATAAATATAAATATCTTACACCAACAACCCCTTAATTATATATTAAGTTGGAGGAAAATAAAATATGGGTCTTGAGAACAAGGCTTGATGAGGCACCCATGTACAATGAAACTCTCAATAAGTGGAATAAAAGGAGAAAACCCAGTCAAAAAAAACTCCCCAAAAAAAGAGAGACAAAGAAAAGAAGGTAGGATTATAAATCCCTCTCCAACACCCCCCTTAAACATATCTTAGGTGGGCTATAAAAGTAGTTCCCATCAACAAGGCTTGATGAGGTACCCAAGTACATAGTGATGATCCTAGTATCATATAAATTATGAAGGATGTGTGCCTTCATAAAGAAGAGAGATAATGTATTCATAGAATGTCACATGGTGAATTATATATTAGGTCCCTTTATAACAAATTTTTTCTCTTCCTTTTGAAAAAAAAAAATCCCCCTTAAAGAGAGATAAAGGAAGGTGTGACTAGAAAGCTCACTCTAACACCCACACCCCCTTAATCATAAATTAGGTGGGATATAAAATTAGGTCCTAGTAATAAGGCCTGATTAGTACCCAAATACATAGTGATGATCCCAATATCCTAAAAAAAATTAAGGGTTTATACATACAGAAAGAAGGGAGAAAAGGCATACTAAATATTATTTTTAGTGATCATACTAAGATTTATGCCACACCTCCTCCACTTCCTATTGTATTTTTTGATACTATTTTAATCTCTCCTCATGATTTTATTTCTTGTGATGATACATCTATGGTAGATAGTGATCTTCCTTCTATCACGCCCCCACTACAAGATGATATTCTACCAGACCTTAGTTAGCTCAATGTAGATTATGGATCCATTTTTTTATAGATTGTTTCTCTTTTAGAGCCTTCATATAATTTAATTTAAGATCAATTTACTTATTTATATGAGAGTATACACATTGAGAGTATTGAAAACTCATATATTCCTATGGATATTCATTTTGTAGATTTGAGTGGTTTATTTACAGACTAGTCTTCAATTTTGATGACTGTTGAAATTTGATTTGCTCTGATACCATGTCATAATAGTCTAGTAGATGATCTTATATTAGAGTGAACACACAAAATTATACAATAATGACCTTGATTATATTCAAAAACATGTAAGAAGATGTGTAGTAATAGCTTGATGTACTGAACTACCTTTCTTATCAATTATCTACTATACTCAATTATAGGAATAAAAAAATATACTACACCAAAAAACACGACATTTAGGAAAGAAAAAAATCCTAGGAAGTTCTTGTTTTAGACACTAGGGATTAATCAAAGTCTAAAATCAACATCTTTTAGGGAAACCTTTTTTTATGCACTAGATGAAAATAAAAAAACAAAGGAGAATGCTTTAGTGAAACGTTGATTAAGGCGATAAGTGATAATTAAAATTAATCATCAACCTCCCTTAGTGAAACATTATTCAAGATGTTATTAAATAATACACATAATAACAATCAATAAGACTTTATTGGTAAAAACCTCTTTGAGTAACTAATAGTTGAGCTAAGTAGTTCCACATTTCTTGATAAATACATTATTAAATTAAATATCAAACCTTCCATAACCAAAATAAATTCAAATCCAAAATAAATAAAATCATGTGTGATTTAAATCCCCAAATTTAATTTATCCCCATCTAATACACATTCTATTATGATCCCAATATTCATTTAAAACCTATATTACATTATGCAATTAGATCATTTTGTAATGTCTATTCATTTGCACACTCCCTAGAAGCACTCTTTTTCATGGATACTATGAACACCTTATTTAGAGGTTTGGAATAAGTAGAATCAATATCCAACTAAGATCATAATAACATTAGTACAATCTAAATCCATAACATAATTCTAATAAAGAAGATATTTAGAATCAGTATAGGTTAGAGATAAAACATTCAACATTGTGCATATCATAATCCTCTATTGGGTTGAGATTATAAAAATTAAAAAAAAATCAAAAGTGAAAGATAAATAATTAGTCCAAAAATAAAAACCATGCTTCTGATTCCTTGGGAAAGTATCATGATGAAAACCAAGTTTATGGCATCATGTGTAAATAATTTATTGTCTATAAGTACCTTGAAACTTTGAGACATTCATGTCTATATTTAAATCCATTCCATTCCCATCATATTAACCACTTTACCTTATCTTGAAACATTTTTATATTCATCCTACCCTTCTCAAAAATTTCCTTCCCATCTTGATCTTAATAAGAAAGTGGTTATTGTTTTGAGCCCTATTTTGAAAATTCTATTGGCATATCCTCTTAGTGAAAATTTGATGACTGAACATCGAGTTTCCATGTAACATAGTACATAGATATTATTTATCCACTTATTAGCAATTTTTATCCAATCTGATCATTCCATTTTTTTCATTTTCTATAAAATCCCATCCTGGTATTAGAACATGATTTCATTTTTCTAGTGATCCATTGTGCTTATAATTTTTGAAACACTCCTAAACATTCTAATTATATGATACCACCATTTTGTGAGTTACTCATACACTCTCACCATTCTATGAGTTAATTTCATGCTCTCACCATTTTAAGAGTTTAATAATATAGTCTCAAACTATTTATATCTTATCCTTGATCATACTTATTATTTTATGTGCCCAATTCATTATCAAACTATAGTAGCTTGAGCCACAATTGGAAAATTTAGGGAGTAGTCATTTCTTTGAGGTCAACTCAACCATCCCTTTTCCCATGTCCTTAATTTTTTATGATCATATCTCTTTCTATTTTTTCAAGATTATTCATTATATACTATTGTTGATTTATGATTCTTTTCCTATTTTTCTTCCACAATCTATCTTCTTAACTTGTCATAAATTTTCTTCTTTCCAAATTCCTTGGAAGAACTAAATTTGGCCTAAAATCCAAAGGAATATGTAGGAAGCATCCAATTTCATGGGGAATTTGGAGTTAAGTCATCCACCCCTTCTTTAATCTTCATTCACCCTTCCCTGATCACAACTATTCTATCATATCATTGGTCTTAAAGAGTATTGCCTTATTTTCACACACACTCCTTTATAAATTGAATGTTTATTTACATTATGTTATGTTTTTATGTGTAATTATTATTTGTTTTCTTATTGGTATGTTGTTTTTATTACTCATTTCTCTTAATTTAGTACTTTAATTTTATTACATAAGTATTGATTATTCATATCTTGATTTTAAGTTCTGAACAACATGTATCTAGATTAGAAATAATTTATGTGCCTTTTGTTTTAAATTTGAATCTTGATTTTACATATCTTGTTTTTAGTAGTATAAATTTGCATTTTTGAATTAAAATATTTTCACATTTTGACAAATGAATTGTATCATTGTCCTTCCTATATTATGATTCATATTGTCATGTGAATTATAAAAAAATGAAGTATCAACAAGGTTTACATGTCAAAACTACAATAAAAAATATCTATATATCTAATCCAATCATCAAAACTAATAAGCATCATGATCATTCACCTCAAATTAATAAAATCAATAGAACATAATATCAATATCATCTAATACTAATATTATAAGCACTTCTAAATCATATTCATATCAATCATGTCTAATCTATGTAAAAAAAACATAATAAAATCAAATAAGCATCACAAGAGATAACAATCAGATTCATGGATCTCTCTATGATCATTTCTTCCTTTTCATACATCCTCTCATCTAAAATTTTACTTAATATCCATTTAAGAGGGCATCTAGGGCTTATAAAGTGTCACTTTAGGACAAATTTGAACCTATTTGCTAGTACATTTAGGAAATTTAGCATAGCTAACGTCCATTAATTTTTTATATGATTATTTTTAGTACTTTTAAATTATTTTTAAATTCATTACTTCATCTACATCTCACAATTCCTTATCAAATAGGGGCAAATGTAGACACTCCATTTTTATCACTTCCATGTAAAAATTACAAAATGGAATAACTTATTATAATTACACACAAAATATTCTAAATTTAACTATTCATATAACATATGATTTTGAAATCACCTTGAAATATCTCTCTGTGGCATAATTCATCATATTAGATCTATTCACTTATCATTCTGGTCATTTTCTATGGCCATTTATTTTACTCTGATCAATTTACTAATATGTGTATGTTGGTCTGAATTCATCTTTTCACCTAACATATGAGTTGGAATTCACCTTGGGAAATATATATGTGCTATAATTAACTATATTATATATGATCAATTATCATTTTCCTCATTTTCTCTAGTCAATTATTTTACTCTAATCAATTTACTAATTATTCTACTCTAGTATGAATTCATAAATTCACCTAACATATGAGTTTGAATTAAACATATACCATTTCTATGTGGTATAGTTCACCTTATTAGATATTTACCATTCTAGTCATTTTCTCTTATCAATTCTTATACTCTAATCAATTCATTATTTCCTTGCATCGATCAATTAATACAATTAATTCATCTTCTCTAAAACATTCTTCTAATCAAATTCTAAATATTGTGTTAATTAAATTGATATTTGATTAATTTAATTAATCATTCTTCTAATTATATTTATATGCAAATGGAAAAATAATTTCCTTTAAATTGTTAATTACTTCTTTTCCTTCAAAAATTCATCTTCATTCAAGAAAACATATTGAGATCCTATGGAAAATACTTTTATGATACAATAATATTACTAAATGAATTAATATTGAAGATTTTTTCTCCACCCTTCATCTTGGAGACAAGATGCAGGGTCCACAATGAATATTGTGAGATATTTTATGGGAAAATTCTCAACCCTTCATCTTAGAAATAAGATGAAGGGCCTACATTGATTATCCATGTGCTTTTATGGGAATTATTTTCCATCCTTTATCTTGGAAAAAATATGAAGGTCCCATAATAACTCTCACAAAGATATTATGAGGAAAATATTCCACACTTCATCTTGGAAAAATTATGAAGGGATCATATTAATCCTTGTTAGATATTTTTAAGATCAATCCTCCACCCTTCATCTTGAGCAAGATGAATGGCTCACATTAGAGAACCATGTGATGATCCGTGTATATCTTTTAGGTCTTATTTGCATTTGTTCATCTAAGAGTCAAGAATAGGGGTTTTAATTCATCCTGATTGGTTTGAATAGACATCTAATCTTAAAAATTTACATGATGAAATTAGACAACAAAGTGATGAAAACTTTATTGAGTCTTATTGTTCAGTATCTTTTCTATTCTTGATTAAATTCAACTAGTACATAGATTCAAAGTATATCTTTCAATAAGAATTGTCATTGATAAAGACTTACTAACTCTACAAATGATCCCAATCATATGAAAAGATGATGTTTCCAATGAATATTTGTATCATATTAGTTTAATCTTAGCATTTTTTAGCTAATACTTTTATTCTCACAAGGTCTTAGGTGTAGATAATTAGTTTTCCATGTTTTATTTGTTGATTTGAAAATATTGATCGAGTATAGTTAATATGTTCTAAATTCTAATGACATAGTATGTATGTATGTATGCATGCATGAATGAATGTAAGTATATATGTGTGAAACCTAAAATTTCAATATTTATCTAATTTTAACCTTATTTAGAATCAGTAATATAATTTACATGAATTGATAAGTTTAATACAAAAAATTTAGAACTTAAAACTATAAAGGTAATAATTAAAATCGATTATATATTATAAAATTTTTTTAGAACCTTAAATAAATATTTAAAAAAGAAAAAGAAAATAATACCTTCACCTTAACAAATAATAAATGTCTCTTATTGAATAAATTAGATGTTCTCTTTTTAATTGGTATGTGACTTCTCAATTATTATATCCAATGAAAATAAAATTCAACAACTTTAGTGTAGATGATTTATGATCTCAAGTGGATGATAAATTTTATAATTCAATATCAATTAAATAGCTTGATGGTGGATGATAGATGGTGGATAAAACTTGTCCATTTATATAAATTTCATATGAGGAAATAGATGGATAAGAAAAATTTGGATTTACTTGATTATATTTATTTTAAACTATCAAATTTTAGTACTCATTCAAGTGGGAAAGACCAATTCCTCAAGTGGTTAATAAATGTGAGGAATTTAGTTGGGTGGTTAAATTTTTTTTATGAATGAGTTAACGTAGTTGTATGATGCACAAACTTAATTAAATTAATTAAGGATTTTTTGTATTATTCAACCATTGCATGAGAACCTTAGGAAAATGGTATGGTGAATCAACCTCTTGGTATAATTTCATTTCAGAGGACTTTACTAATTTCAATGAGAGTATACACATTGAGAGTATTTAAAACTCTTATATTATTATGGATGTTCTTCTTATAGATTTGAGTGGTTCATTTATGGACCAGTCTTCAATTTTGATGATTGTTGAAATTTGCTTTGCTCTGATATAATGTCATAATAGTCCAGTAGATGATCTTCTAGTAAAGTGATCACATAAATAATTCTATAATAATGACCTTGGTTTTATTTAAAAACATGTAAGAAAATGTCCAGTAATTGCCTAATGTATTGAATTACCTTTCTTATCAATTATCTACTCAACTCAATTATAGGAATAAAAAATATCTTACTCTATCAAAGACAACATTTAGGTATTCAAAAAATCCTAGGAAAACCTTGTTTTAGACACTAGGGATTAATCAAAGTCTAAACTCAATATATTTTATGGAAACCTTGTTTGATGCCCTAGATGAAAATCAAAAAATAAATGAGAATGCTTTAGTGAAACCTTGATTAATGTGCTAAGTGATAATTAAAATTAATTAACAACTTCCATTATTGAAACCTTATTTAAGGTATTATTAAATAATAAAAATAATAACAATAAATAAGACTTTATTGTTGAAATCCTCTTTGAGGAACCAGTGGTTGAGCTAATTAGTTCTTCATTTCTAGATAAAAACATTATTGAATTCAATATCAACCCCTTCATAACAAAAATCAAGTCAAATCCAAAATCAACAACACCATGTGTGATATAATGTCCCAATTTTAATTTATCCCCCATCCAATACACATTTTATTGTTATCTCAATATTCATTTAAAACCTATATTGCATTATCCAAATAGATCATTTTCTAATGTCTATTCATTTATACACTCCCTAGAAGCACTATTTTTCATGGATACTATGATTACACCTTATTTAGATTCTTGTAAGAAGTATAATAAATATCCAAATAAGATCATAATAACATTTTTACAATCTACATCCATAACATAATTCTAACAATGAAGATATTTAGAATCAGTATGGGTTAGAGATAAAACATTCAACATTGTGCATACCATAATACTCCATTAGGTTCAGATTATAAAAATTAAAAAAAAACAAAAGAGAATGATAAATAATTATTCCAACAATGAAAACCATGATTGTGATTCCTAGGGAAAGTATAATGATGAAAACCAAGTTTCTAACACCATGTGTAAATAATTTTTGGTCTATAAATACCTTCAATATTTGAGACATTCTTGTCTAAATTTAAATCCATTCCATTCCCATAATATTAACCACTTTACCTTATTCTTAAACATTTTTATATTCATCCTACCCTTCTCCAATTTTTCCTTCCCATCTTGATCTTAGTAAGAAAGTGGTTATTGTTTTGAGCCCTATTTTGAAAACTCTATTGGCATATCCTCTTAGTGAGAATTTGATGACTGCACATATATTCTCCATGTAACATAGTACATAGATATTATTTATACACTTGTCACCCATTGTTATCCAATCTTATCATTCCAATTTTTCCATTTGGTATTAAATCCCATCTTGGTGTTAGAACATGTTTTCCTTTTTCTAGTGATCCATTGTGGTTATAATTTTCCAAACATTCCTAAATGTTACAATTATATGCTACTACCATTTCATGAGTTATCCATACACTCTCACCATTTTTTGATTTAATTTCATGATCTCACCATTTTAAGAGTTTAATAATCTAGTCTCAAACTATTTATATCTTATCCCTGATTATACTTATTATTTTATGTGCCTAATTTATTATCAAACTATAGTAGCTTGAGGTCCAATTGGACTATTTAGGTACCAGTCATTTATTTGAGGTTAGCTCAACCATCCCTTATCCCATGTTCTCAATGTTTTATGAGGATTTATGATTCCTTTCCTATTTTTCTTCCACAATATATCTTCTTGACTTGTCATCAATTTTCTTCTTTCAAAAATCCTTGGAAGAACTAAATTTGGCCTAAAATCTAAAGGAATATGTAGGAAGTATCCACTTTCACGTGGAATTTGGAGTTAGCTCATCCACCCCTACTTTAATCTTCATTCCCCCTTCCCTGGTCATAACTATTATATCATATCATTGGTCTCAATGAATAATGCCATATTATAACACACACTCCTTTATAAATTGAATGCTTATTTACTTTATCTTATGTTTTTATGTGTAACTATTATTTGTTTACGTATTGGTATGTTATTTTTATTAATCATTTTCCTTAATTTAGTACATTTTTCTTACATAAGTATTGATTATTCATATCATGATTTTAAGTTCCAAACAATTTGTATCTGGATTAGAATTAATTTAAGTGCATTATGTTTTAAATTTGAAGCTTTATTTTACATATCTTATTTTAAGTAGTATAAATTAGCATTTTTGAATTCAAATATTTTCACATTTTGACAAATGAATGGTATCATAGTCATTCCTATATTATGATTCATATTGTCATGTGAAATATAAAAAATGAAGTGTTAACAAGGTTTACATGTCAATACTACAATTGAACATATCTATATATCTGATCCATTCATCAAAACTAACAAACATCATGATCATTCACGTCAAAGTAATCAAATAAATAGAGCATAACATCAATCTCATCTAATACTAATATTATGAGCATTTTTATATCAGATTCATATCAATCATGTCTAATCTATGTAAAAGAGACATAATAAAATGAAATAAGCATCACAAGAGATAACAATCAGATTTATGGATCTCTCTATGATCATTTCTTCCTTTTCGTAGGCCCGTTCATATAAAATTTTACTTAATCTCCATTTAAGGGGGCATCTAGGGCTTACTATGTGCCACTTTAGGACAAATTTAAACCTATTTGCTAGTACATTTAGGAAATTTATCAGAACTAAGGTACATTCATTTTTTATATTATTATTTTAAGGACTTTTTCATTATTTTTAAAATTCATTGCTTCATATACATCTCACAATGCCTTCTCAAATAGGGGTGAATGTAGACAATCCTTTTTTATGACTTCCATTTCAAAATTACAAAATAGAATGAATTTTTACAATTACACACAAACTATTCTAAATTCATCTATTCATCTAACATATGATTTTGAATTCACCTTGAAATATCTCTATGTGGCATAATTCACCATATTAGATCTATTCACTTATCATTCTGGTCATTTTCTATGGCCATTTATTTTACTCTGATCAATTTACTAATCTATGTATGTTGGTTTGAATTCATCTTTTCACCTAACATATGAGTTTGAATTCACCTTGGGAAATATATATGTGGTATAGTTCACTATATTATATATGCTGAATTATCATTTTCTCTAGTCAATTCTTTTACTCTGATCAATTCATTAATTATTCTAATTTAGTATGAATTCATAAACTCACCTAACATATGAGTTTGAATTAAAATTGGACCATTTTAATGTGGTATAGTTCACCTTATTAGATATACTCAATTATCATTCTAGTCATTTTCTCTTATCAATTCTTATACTCAAATCAATTCATTATTTCCCTGCACTGATCAATTAATACAATTAATTTCTCTTCTCTAAGACATTCTGATAATAAAATTCTAAATTTTGTATTAATTAAATTGATATTTGATTAATTTAACTAATCAATCTTCTAATTATATTTATATGCAAATGAAATTATAATATCCTTTAAATTGTTAATTCCTTCTATTCCTTCCAAAATTTAACTTCATTCAAGATAAAATATTGAGATCCTATGGAAAATACTTATATGATACAATAAAATTACTAAATGAATTAATATTTAAGATTATTATCCACCCTTTATCTTGGAGATAAGATAAAGGGCCCATAATGAATATTGTGAGATATTTCAGGGGAAAATTCTCAACCATTCATTTTGGAAATAAGATGAAAGGCCTACATTGATTATACATGTGCTTTTTTGGGAATTATTTTCCATCTTTAATCTTGGAAAAAATATGAAGGTCCCATAATAACTCTCAAAAAGATATTATGAGGAAAATATTCCACCCTTCATAATGGAAAAAATATGAAGGGCTCATATTAATCCTTATTTGATATTTTTAGGAGCCATCCTCCACCCTTCATCTTGAGCAAGATGAATGGCTCACATTAGAGATCCATGTGATGATCCATGTACATCGTTGAGGTCTTAGTTGTATTTTTTCATCTAAGAGTCAAGAATAGGGGTTTTCATTAGTATTTATTGGTTTAAATAAACATCTTATAATACAAATCTACATGCCGAAATTAGACAACAAAGTGATGACAAATTTATGGAGTCTTATTTTTCATCATCTTTTCTATTCTTAATTAAATTCAACTAGTACATAGATTCATAGTATATCTTTCCACATGAGTTGGCATTGATAAATACTTATTAACTCTACATACAATCCCAATCATATGTAAAGATGATGTTTTCAATGAATATTTGCATTATATTAGTTTAATCTTAGCATTTGTTAGCTAATATTTGTATGCTCACAGGGTCTTAGGTGTAGATAATTAGTTTTTCATGTTTCATTTGATGATTTAAAAATATTTAATGTGTCTAATTAATGTGTTCTAAATTCTAACAACATAGTATGTATGTATGTATGTATGTATGCATGCATGCAGGCATGAAAGTATATATGTATGAAACCTATAATTTAAATATTTATCTAATTTACACCTTATTTAGAATCATGACTATAATGTACATGAATTGATAAGTTTAATACAAAAAATTTATAAATTAAAGCTACAAAGCTAATAATTAAAATTTACTCTCTATTATAATTTTTTTTTAGAACCTTAAATAAATATTTTAACAAGAACAAGAAAATAATACCTTCACCTTAACAATTAATAAAGATCCCTTATTGAATAAATCAAATGTTCTCTTTTCAAATGGTATGTGCTTTGTCAATTATTATATTTAATGAAAAGAAAATTCAACATCATAATTGTAGATGATTTATGATCTCAAGTAGATGATAAATTTGTTAATTCAATATAAATTCAATAGCTTGATGGTGGATAAAACTTGTCAGTTTATAGAATTTTTATATGAGGAAATGGATGGAGAGGATAAATTTGGATTTACTTTATTATCTTTATTTTGAGATATCAAATTTTAGTACTCATTCATGTGGGTAAGACCAATTCCTCAAGTGGTTGATAAATGTGAGGAAGTTAGTTGGGTGATTAAAATATTTTTTATGAATGAGTAAAGGTAGTTGTATGACTCACCAACTTAATTAAATTAATTAAGATTTTTTTTGATTATTCAACCCTTGGGTGAGAACATTAGGAAAATGATTGGGTGACTCAACCTCTCAATAGAATTTCATTTTAGATGACTTTACTGATTTCAATGAGAGTATACACATTGAGAGTATTAAAAAATCATATATTCTTATGGATATTCATCTTGTGGATTTGAGAGGTTCATTTACAGACTAGTCTTCAATTTTGATGATTGTTGAAATTTACTTTACTTTGATACAATGTTTTAATAGTCTATTAGATGATCTTCTGGTAAAATGATCACACAAAAAATTCTATAATAATGACCTTGATTTTATTAAAAAACATGTAAGAATATGTGCATTAATTGTCTGATGTATTGAACTACCTTTCTTATCAATTATCTACTCTACTCAATTATAGGAATAACAAATATCCTACTCCACCAAAGACAACATTAAGGTAGGAAAAAAATCCTAGGAAAACCTTGTTTTAGACACTAGGGATTAATCAAAGTCTAAAATCAACATCTTTTAGGGAAACCTTATTTGATGTGCTAGATGAAAATAAAAAAAACAAAAGAGAATGCTTTAGTGAAACATTGATTAAGGTGATAAGTGATAATGAAAATTAATTATCAACCTCACTTAGTGGAACCTTATTCAAGGTGTTATTAAATAATATAAATAATAACAATCAATAAGACTCTATTATTGAAACCCTCTTTGAGGAACAAGTATTTGAGCTAATTGGTTCCTCATTCCTTGATAAATATATTATTGAATTCAATATCAACCCCTCCATAACTAAAATCAAGTCAAATACAAAATCAACAACACCATGTGTGATTTAAAGTCCCAATTTTAATTTATCCCCCATCCATTACACATTCTATTATGATCTCAATATACATTTAAAACCTATATTACATTATCCAATTAAATCATTTTCTAATGTCTATTCATTTGTACACTCCCTAAAAGCCCTTTTTTCATGGATACTATGAATACACCTTGTTTAGAGGTTTGGAATAATTAGAATCAATGTACAACTAAGATCATAATAACATTATTACAATCTACATCCATAACATAATTCTAACAAAGAAGATATTCAGAATCAGTATGGGTTAGAAATAAAACATTCAACATTGTGCATATCATAATCCTCCATTGGGTTGAGATTATAAAACTTAAAAAAAATCAAAAGAGAAAGATAAATAATTAGTCCAACAATGAAAACCATGCTTGTGATTCCTTGGGAAAGTATCATGATGAGAACCAAGTTTTTGGCATCATGTGTAAATAATTTATTGTCTATAAGTACCTTGAAACTTTGAGACATTCTTGTCTACATTTAAATCCATTCCATTCCCATAATATTAACCATTTTACCTTATCTTGAATATTTTTTATATTCATCCTACCCTTATTCAATTTTTCCTTGCAGTCTTGATCTTAATAATAAAGTGGTTATTGTTTTGATCCCTATTTAAAAAACTCTATTGACATATCCTCTTAGTGAAAATTTGATGACTAAACATCTAGTTTCTATGTAACATGGTACATAGATATTATTTATCCACTTATCACCCATTTTTATACATTTTGATCATTCCAAATTTTCCATTTGTTATTAAATCCCATCGTGGTGTAAGAACATGTTTTCCTTTTTATAGTGATCCATTATGTTTATAATTTTCTAAAAATTCCTATTATATACTACCACCATTTTGTGAGTTACTCATACACTCACCATTTTGTGAGTTAATTTCATGATCTCACAAATTGAAGAGTTTAATCATTTAGTCTCAAACTATTTATATCTTATCCCTGATCATACTTATTATTTTATGTTCCTAATTTATTGTCTAAATATAGTAGCTTGAGGTCCAATTGGACTATTTAGGTAGCAGTCATTTCTTTGAGGTAAGCTCAACCATCCTTTATTCCATGTTCTCAATGTTTTTTGAGCATGTCTCTTACTATTTTGACAAGATTATTCATTATATACTCTTTTTGATTTATGATTCCTTTCCTATTTTTCATCCACAATCTATCTTCTTAACTTGTCATCAATTTTCTTCTTTCCAAAATCCTTGGAAGAAATAAATTTGACCTAAAATACATAGGACTATGTAGGAAGATTCTAATTTTATGGGGAATTTGGAGTTATCTCATCCACCCCTTCTTTAATCTTCATTCCCCCTTCCCTGGTCACAACTATTCTATCATATAATTGTCTCAAAGAATAATGCCTTATTGTCACACACACTCCTTTATAAATTGAATGTTTATTTACTTTATCTTATGTTTTTATGTGTAATTATTATCTATTTGCTTATTGGTATGTTGTTTTTATTACTCATTTTCCTTAATTTAGTACTTTAATTTTCATACATAAGTATTGATTATTCATATCATGATTTTACGTTTCAAACAACATGTATCTAGATTAGAATTAATTTAAGTGCATTATGTTTTGAATTTGAAGTTTGATTTTACATATCTTGCTTTAAGTAGTATAAATTTGCATTTTTGAATTCAAATATTTTCACATTTTGACAAAATAATGGTATCATAGTCCTTCCTATATTATGATTCATATTGTGATGTGAAATATTAAAAAATGAAGTCTCAACAATGTTTACATGTCAATACTACAATCAAACATATCTCTATATCTGATCAAATCATCAAAACTAACAAACATCATGATCATTTACATCAAATTAATCAAATCAACATAGCATAACATCAATCTCATTAAATACTAATATTTTGAGCATTTCTAAATGATATTCATATCAATCATGTCTAATATACATAAAAGAGACATAATAAAATGAAATAAGCATCACAACAGATAAAAATCACATTCATAGATCTCTTTATGATCATTTCTTCCTTTTCATAGGTCTGCTCATCTAAAATTCTACTTTATCCAAATTTAAAATGGCATATAGGGCTTACAAAGTGCCACTTTAAGATAAAATTGAACCTATTTTTTGGTACATTTAGGAAACTTATTAGAAAGAACGTCCATTCATTTTTTATATGATTATTTTAAGGACTTTTTCATTATTTTTAAATTCATTACTTCATCTACATCTCACAATGCCTTCTCAAATAGGGGCAAATGTAGACACTCCATTTTTATCACTTTCATGTAAAAATTACAAAATGGAATGACTTATTATAATTACACACAAACTATTCCAAATTCATCTATTCATCTAACATATAATTTTGAATTCATCTTGAAATATCTCTATGGCATAATTCACATTATTAGATCTATTCACTTATCATTCTAGTCATTTTATATGGTCATTTATTTTACTATGATCAATTCACTAATTTGTGTATGTTTGTCTAAAATCATCTTTTCACCTAACATATGAGTTTGAATTCACCTTGGGGAATTTATATGTGGGATAATTCACTATATTATATATGCTCAATTATCATTTTCATCATTTTCTCTAGTCAATTTTTTTATTCTGATCAATTCACTAATTATTCTACTCTAGTATGAATTAATAAATTCACTTAACATATGAGTTTGAATAAAACATGGAGCCTTGCTATGTGGTATAGTTCACCTTATTAGATATACTCAATTATTATTCTAGTCATTTTCTCTTATAAATTCTTATACTCTATTCAATTCATTAGTTCCCTTCATTAATCAATTAATATAATTAATTCCTCTTCTCTAAAACATTATTCTAATAATATTTTAAACATTTTATTAATTAAATTGATATTTGATTAATTTATTTAATCATTCTTTGAATTATATTTGTATGAAAATGGAATTATAATTTTCCTTTAAATTGTTAATTCCTTCATTTATTTCCCAAATTCATCTTCATTCAAGAAAGAATATTGAGATCCTATGGAAAATACTTTTATGATATAATAAAATTACTAAATGAATTAATATTGAATATTATTATCCACCCTTCATATTGGAGACAATATGAAGGGCCCATAATGAATATTGTGAGATATTTCAGGGGAAAATTATCAACCCTTCATCTTGGAAATAAGATGAAGGGCCTACATTGATTATCCATGTGCTTTCTTGGGAATAATTTTCCATATTTTATCTTGGAAAAATTATGAAGGTCCCATAATAACTCTCACAAAGATATTATGAGGAAAATCTTCCACCCTTGATCTTGGAAAAAATATGAAGGCTCATATTAATCCTTATTTGATATTTTTAAGATCCATCATTCACTATTCATCTTGAGCAAGATGAATGTCTCTCATTCAAGATAAATGTGTTGATCCATGTACATAATTGATGTATTATTTACATTTGTTCATCTAAGATTAAAGAATACAGGTTTTCATTAATCTTCATTGGTTTAAATAGACATATTATAATACAAATTTACATACTAAAATTAGACAACAAAGTGATGAAAAATTTATGCAAACTTATTTTTCATCATCTTTTCTATTCTTGATTAAATTCAACTACTACATAGAATCAAAGTATATATTACAACATGAATTTGCATTGATAAGGACTTATTAACTCTACATACGATCCAAATCATATGCAAAGATGATGTTTCCAATGAATATTTGGATCATATTAGTTTAATCTTAGCATTTGTTAGCTAATATTTTTATTCTCACAAGGACTTAGGTGTAGATAATTAGTTTTTCATGTTTCATTTGATGATTTGAAAATATTGAATGAGTATAATTAATGTGTTCTAAATTCTAATGACACAGTATGTATGTGTGCATGCTATGTATGAAACCTATAATTTCAATATTTCTCTAATTTACACCTTATTTATAATCATGAATATAATGTACATGAATTGATAAGTTTAATATGAAAAATTTAGAACTTAATACTACAAAGCTAATAATTAAAATTTACTCTCTATTATAAAATATTTTTTGAACCTTAAATAAAGCATTAAACAAGAACAAGAAAATAATACCTTCACCTTAACAATTAACAAATATCCCTTATTGAATAAATAAAATGTTATCTTTTAAATTGGTATGTGATTTCACAATTATTTTATCTAATGAAATAAAATTCAACAGCATAAGTGTAGATGATTTATGATCTCAAATGGATGATGAATTTGATAGTTCAATATCAATTCAATATAATGATGGTGGATGATAGATTGTGGATAAAACTAGTTAGTTTATATTAATTTTAGATGAAGAAATGGATGGATAGGACAAATTTGGAGTTAGTTGATTATTTTTATTTTCAACTATAAAATTTTAGTAATCATTCAAGTGGGAAAGACAAATTCCTCAAGTGGTTGATAAATGTGAGGAAGTTAGTTAGGGGGTTAAAATATTATTATGAATGAGTCAAGGTAGTTGTATGACTCACCAACTTGATTAAATTAATTAAGGATTTTTTGGATTATTCAACCCTGGAGTGAGAATATTATAAAAATGGTTGGGTGACTCAACATCTTTAGAGACTTTCATTTCAGAGGAGTTTACTAATTTAAATGAGAGTATACACATTGAGAGTATTAAAAACTCATATGTTCCTATGGATATTCATTTTGTAGATTTGAGTGGTTCATTTACAAAGTAATCTTTAGTTTTGATGATTGTTAAAATTTGCTTTGCTCTGATACAATGCCATAATAGTCTAGTAAATGATCTTCTAGTAACATGACCACACAAAGAATTATATAATAATGACCTTGATTTTATTTAAAAACATGTAAGAATATGTGCAATAATTACATGATGTATTGAACTACCTTTCTTATCAATTATCTACTCTACTCAATTATAGGAATAACAAATATCCTACAATAGTAAATTCTACATTTAGGTAGGAAAAAAATCCTAGGAAAACCTTGTTTTAGACACTAAGGATTAATCAAAGTCTAAAGTCAACATCTTTTAGGGAAACCTTGTTTGATGCACTAGATGAAAATTAAAAAAATGACAATGCTTTAGTGAAACCTTGATTAAGGTGTTAAGTGATAATGAAAATTAATTATCAAACTCCCTTAGTGAAAGCTTATTCACAGTGTTATTAAATAATAAAAATAATAACAATCAATAACACTTTATTGTTGAAAACCTCTTTGAGGAACTAGTAGTTGAGCTAATTAGTTCCTCATTTCTTGATAAATACATTATTAAATTCAATATCAATCCCTTCATAATTAAAATCAAGTCAAATCCAAAATCAACAACACCATTTGTGATTTAAGGTCCTAATTTAAATCTACTTCCAATCCAATACACATTCTATTGCGATCTCAATATTAATTTAAAACCTAAATTACATTATTCAATTAGATCATTTTCTAATGTATATTCATTTATACACTCCCTAGAAGCACTATTTTTTATGGATACTATGAATACGTATTATTTAGAGGTTTGGAAGAAGTAGAATCAATATATAACTAAGATCATAATAACATTAGTACAATATACATCCAAACATAATTCTAGAAAAGAAGATATTCAAAATCAATATGGGTTAGAGATAAAACATTCAACATTCTGCATATCATAATCCTCTATTGGGTTGAGATTATAAAAATTAAAAAAAATCACAAGAGAAAGATATATAATAATTCCAACAATGAAAATCATGCTTGTGATTCCTTGGGAATGTATCATGATGAAATGTAAGGTTTCTGGCATCATGTGTAAATAATTTATTGTCTATAAGTACCTTGAAAATTTTAGACATTCTTGTCTACATTTAAATACATTCCATTCCCATCATATTAACCATGTTACCTTATCTGGAAACATATTTATATTCATCCTACCCTTGTCTAATTTTTCTTTACCATCTTCATCTTAATAAGAAAGTGCTTATTATTTTGAGCCCTATTTTGAAAACTCTATTGACATATCCTCTTAGTGAAAACTTTATGAATGAACATCTAACTCCTATGCAAAATTGTAAATAGATATTATTTATTCACTTATCACCCATTATTATCCAATTTTATCATTCCAATTTTTCCTTTTTCTATTAAATGCCATCCTGGTGTTAAAACATGTTTTCCTTTTTCTAGTGATCCATTGTGGTTATAATTTTTTAAACACTCCAATACATTCCTATTATATGCTACCATAATTTTTTGAGCTACTCATACACTCTCACACTTTTGTGACTTAATTTCATGCTCTCACCATTTTAAGAGTTTAATCATCTAGTCTCAAACTATTTATATCCTATCCTTTATCATACTTATTATTTTATGTGCCAAATTTATTATCAAACTATAGTAGGTTGATGTCAAATTAGACTATTTAACTAGTAGTAATTTCTTTGAGGTTAGCTCAACAATACCTTATCCCATGATATCAATGTTTTATGAGTATATCTCTTACTATTTTGGCAATATTATTCATTATATACTCTTCTTGATTTATGATTCCTTTCCTATTTTTCTTCCACAATCTTTCTTCTTAACTTGTCATCAATTTTCTTTTTTCCAAAATCCTTTGAAGAATTAAATTTGGCCTAAAATCCATAGAAATATGTAGGAATCATCCAAATTCATGGGGGATTTGGATTTAGCTCATCCACCCCTTCTTTAATCTTAATTCCCCCTTCCTTGGTCAAAAATAGTCTATCATATCATTGGTCCCAAAGAGTAAGGACTTATTGTCACACAGACTCCTTTATAAATTGAATTTTTATTTACTTTATCTTATGTATTTATGTGTAATTATTATTTGTTTGCTTATTGGTATGTTTTTTTTATTACTCATTTTAATTAATTTAGTACTTTAACTTTCTTACATAAGTATTGATTATTCATATCATGATTTTATGTTCCAAACAATGTGTATCTAGATTAGAATTAATTTATGTGCATTATGTTTTAAATTTGAAGATTGATTTTACATATATTGTTTTAAGTAGTATAAATTTGCATTTTTGAATTTAAATATTTTCACATTTTGAAAAATGAATGGTATCATAGTCCTTCCTATATTATGATTCATATTGTCATGTGAAATATAAAAAAATTAAGTCTCAACAAGGTTTACATGTCAATACTACAATCAAACACACACACACACACACACACACACACACACACACACACACACACACACACACACACACATGATACAATCATAAAAAATAACAAACATCATGATCACTCAAAAAAATTAATCAAGTCAAGAGATAATAACATCAATCTCATAAAATACTAATATTATGAGAAATTATAAATAAGATTCATATCAATCATGTCTAATCTACGTACAAGAGATATAATAAAATAAAAAAAGCATCACAAGAGATAATAATTTGACTCATAAATATCTCTATGATACTTTCTTCATTTTCATAGGGTCACTCATCTAAAATTTTACTTAATCTCCATTTAAGGGGACATCTAGGGCTTACTAAGTGCCACTTTATTACAAATTTGAACCTGTTTGCTAGTACATTTAGGAAATTTATCAGAACTAACATCCATTCATTTTTTATATGAATAATTTAAGGACTTTTTGATTATTTTTAAATTCATTTCTTCATATACATTTCACAATGCCTTCTCAAATAGGAGAAAATGTAGCCAGTCCATTTTTATCACTTCCATGTAAAAATTACAAAATGGAATGACTTCTTATAATTAAACACAAAGTATTATAAATTAATCTATTCATCTAACATATGATTTTGAATTCACCTTTAAATATATCTATATGGAATAATTCACCATATTAGATCTATTCACTTATCATTCTAGTCATTTTTTATAATCATTTATTTTACTCTGATCAATTTACTAATTTGTGTATGTTGGTCAGAATTCATCTTTTCAACTAACATATGAGTTTGAATTCACCTTGGGGAATTTTGGGGAATATATGTGGGATAATTCACTATATTATATATTCTCAATTATCATTTTCATCATTTTATCTATTCAATTTATTTATTTTGATCAATTCACTAACTAGTCTACTCTAGAATGAATTCATAAAGTCACCTAACATATGAGTTTGAATTAAACTTGGAGCATTGCTATGTGGTATAGTTCACCTTATTAGATATACTTAATTATCATTCTAGTCATTTAATACATTATTTCCTTGCACTGATCAATTAATATAATTAATTCCTCTTCCCTAAAACATTCTTCTAATCAAATTCTAAATATTGTATTAATAAAATTGATATTTAATTAATTTAATTAATCATTCTTATAATTATATTTGTATGCAAATGAAATTATAATTTCATTCAAATTGTTAATTCCTTTGTTTCCTTCCAAAATTCATCTTCATTCAAGAAAGAATATTGAGATCCTATAGAAAATTCATTTATGATACAATAAAATTACTAATTGATTTAATATTGAAGATTATTATCCACCCTTCATCTTGGAGATAAGATGAAGGGCCCATAATGAATATTGTGAGATATTTTAGGGAAAATTCTCAACCCTTCATCTTGGAAATAAGATGAAGGGCCTACATTGATTATCTATGTGCTTTCTTGGCAATGATTTTCGATCCTTCATCTTGGAAAAAACATGAAGGTCCCACAATAAATCTCATAAAGGTATTATAAGGAAAATATTCCACCCCTCATCTTGGAAAAAATATGAAGGGCTCATATTAATCCTTATTTGATATTTTTACAAGCCATCCTCCATCCTTCATCTTGAGCAAGATGAATCACTCACATCAGAGATGCATGTGATGATCCATATAAATCGTTGAGGTCTTATTTGCATTTGTTCATCTAAGAGTCAAGAATAGGTATTTTCATTGATATTGATTGGTTTAAATAGACATCTTGTCATACAAATTTAGATGTTTAAAATTAGACAACAAAGTGATGAAAAATTTATGGAGTCTTATTGTTCATCATCTTTTTTATTCTTGATTAAATTCAACTAGTACATAGATTCAAAGTATATCTTTCCTCATGAATTAGCATTGATAAAGACTTATTAACTCTACATATGATCCCAATCATATGCAAAGATGATGTTTCCAATGAATATTTTCATCATATTAATTTAATCTTAGCATTTTTTAGCTAATATTTGTATGCTCACAAGGTCTTAGGTGTAGATAATTAGTTTTTCATGTTTCATTTGATGATTTGAAATTATTGAATGTGTATAATTAATGTGTTCTATATTCTAATGACATAGTATGTATGTATGCATGCATTCATGCAATTAAATATTTATGAAACCTATAATTTCAATATTTCTCTAATTTACACATTATTTAGAATCATGACTATAATGTACATGAATTGATAAGTTTAATATAAAAAATTTAGAACTTCAAACTAGAAAAGCTAATAATTAAAATTGACTCTCTATTATAAATTTTTTTAGAACCTTAAATAAAGATTTAAACAAGAAAAATAAAATAATACCTTCACCTTAACAATTAATAAATATCCCTTATTGAATAAATCAAATGTTCTCTTTAAAATTGGTACATGATTTCTCAATTATTATATCCAATGAAACAAAAATTCAATAGCATAAGTGTAGATGAATTATGATCTTAAGTGGATGATAAATTTTATATTTGAATATCATTTCAATAACTTAATGGTGGATGATAGATGGTGGATAAAACTTGTCAGTTTATAGAAATTTTAGATGAGGAAACAGATGGATAGGATAAATTTGGATTTACTTGATTATCTTTATTTTGAACTATCAAATTTTAGTACTCATTCAAGTGGGAAAGACCAATTCCTCAAGTGGTTGATAAATGTGAGGAAACTAGTTGGGTGGTTAAAATATTCTTATGAATGAGTCAAGGTTGTTGTATGACTCACCAACTTAATTAAATTAATTAAGGATTTTTTGGATTATTCAATCCTTAGGTGAGAACATTAGGAAAATGGTTGGGTGACTCAACCTCTTGGTAGACTTTCATTTTAGATGACTTTACTAATTTCAATGAGAGTATACATATTGAGAGTATTGAAAACTCATATATTGCTATGGATATTCATCTTGTATACTTGAGTGGTTCATTTATAGACTAGTCTTTAGTTTTGATGATTGTTAAAATTTTCTTTGCTCTGATACCATGTCATAATAGTCTAGTAGATGATCATCTGGTAAAGTGAACACACAAATAATTATATAATAATGACCTTGATTGTATTCAAAAACATGTAATAATATGTATAATAATTTCCTGATGTATTGAACTACCTTTCTTATAAATTATCTCCTCTAGAAAATTCTAGGAATAAAAAATATCCTACCCGAGCAAACATAGCATTTAGTTAGGAAAAAAATCCTAGGAAAACCTTGTTTTAGACACTAGGGATTAATCAAAGTATAAACTCAACATCCTTTAGGGAAAGCTAGTTTGATGCACTAGAGGAAAATAAAAAAAACAAATGAGAATGCTTTAGTGAAACATTGATTAAGGTGCTAAGTGATATTGAAAATTAATTATCAACCTCCCTTAGCCAAATCTTATTCAAGGTGTTATTAAATAATACAAATAATAACAATCAATAAGACTTTATTATTGAAAACCTCTTTGAGGAACCAGTAGTTGAGCTAATTAGTTCCTCATTTATTGATAAATACATTATTGAATTCAATATCAACCCCTCTATAACCAAAATCAAGTCAAATCCAAAATCAACAACACCATGTGTGATTCAAAGTCCCAATTTTAATTTGTCCCCCATCCAATACACATTCTATTGTGATCTCAATATTGATTTAAAACCTATATTACATTATCCAATTAGATCATTTTCTAATGTCTATTCATTTATACACTCCCTAGAATAACTCTTTTTAATGGATACTATGAATACACATTATTTATAGGTTTGGAAGAAGTAGAATCAATATCCAACTAAGATCATAATAACATTACTACAATCTACATCTATAACATAATTCTAACAAAGAAGATATTCAGAATTAGTATGGGTTAGAGATAAAACATTAAAAATTATGAATATCATAATCCTCCATTGGGTTGAGATTATAAAAAAAATTAAAATAGAAAGGTAAATAATTATTCCAAAAATGAATACTATGCTTTTGATTCCTTGTGAAAGTATCATGATGAAAACCATGTTTCTGGCATCATGTGTAAATAATTTGTTGTCTATAATTACCTTGTAAATTTTACATTATTGTCTAAATTTAAATCCATTCCATTCCCATCATATTAACCACTTTACCTTATCTTTAAATATTTGTATATTCATCCTACCCTTCTCCAATTTTTCCTTACCATCTTGATCTTAATAAGAAAGTGGTTGTTGTTTTGAGCCCTATTTTGAAAAATCTATTGACATATCCTCTTAGTGAAAATTTGATGACTAAATATCTAGCTTCCATGTAACATGGTACATACATATTATTTATAAACTTATCACCCATTGTTATCCAATCTGATCATTCCAATTTTTCCATTTGCTATTGAATCCCCTCTTAGAGTTAGAGCATGTTTTCCTTTTTCTAGTGATCCATTGTTGTTATAATTTTCTAAACACTCCTAAACATTACTATTATATGCTACCACCATTTTTTGAGTTACTCATATACTCTCACCATTTTCAGAGTTAATTTCATGCTCTCACCATTCTAAGAGTTTAATCATCTAGTCTCAAATTATTTATATGTTATCGCTAATCATACTTATTATTTTATAAACCCAATTTATTATCAAACTATAGTATCTTGAGGTCCAATTAGACTATTTAGGTAGCAGCCATTTATTTGAGGTTAGATAAACCATCCCTTATCCCATGTTCTCAATGTTTTATGATCATATCTCTTACTATTTTGGCAAGATTATTTATTATATACTCTTGTTGATTTATGATTCCTTTCCTATTTTTCTTCTACAATCTATCTTCTTAACTTGTCATCAATTTTATTCTTTCCAAAATCCTTGAAATAACTAAATTTGGCCTAAAATCTATAGGACTATGTATGAAGCATCCACTTTCATGGGGCATTTGGAGTTAGCTCATCCACCCCTTCTTTAATATTCATTTCCCCTTCCTTGGTCACAACTATTCTATCATATCATTGGTCTCAAAGGGTAATGCCTTATTGTCACACACACTCCTTTATAAAATAAGTGTTTATTTACTTTATCTTATGTTATTATGTGTAATTATTATTTGTTTGCTTATTGGTATGTTGTTTTTATTACTCATTTTCCTTAATTTATTTCTTTAATTTTCTTACATATGTATTGATTATTCATATGATGATTTTATGTTCCAAACAATGTGTATATAGACTAGAATTAATTTAAGTACATTATGTTTTATATTTGAAGATTTATTTTACATATCTTGTTTTAAGTAGTATAAATTTAAATTTTTGAATTCAAATATTTTCACATTTTGATAAATGAATGGTATCATAGTCCTTACTTTATTATGATTCACATTATCATGTGAAATATAAAAAAATGAAATCTCAACAAGGTTTACATGTCAATACTACAATCAAACATATCTATATATCTGATCCAATCATAAAAACTAACAAATTTCATGATAATTTACATCAAATTAATCAAATCAATAGAGCATAACATAAATCTCATAAAATACTAATATTATAAGCATTTTTAAATCAGATTCTTATCAATCATGTCTAATCTATGTAAAAGAGACATAATAAAATTAAATAAGCATCACAATAGATAACAATCAGATTCATCAATCTCTCTATGATCATTTCTTCCTTTTCATAGGTGCACTCATTTAAAATTTTACTTAATCTCCACTTAAGGGGGCATCTAGGGATTACTAAGTGCCACTTTAGGTAGAATTTGAACATGTTTGCTAGTACATTTAGTAAATTTATCAGAACTAACATCCATTCATTTTTTATACAATTATTTTAAGGACTTTTACATTATTTTTTAATTAATTACTTCATCTACATCTCAAAATGCCTTCTCAAATAGGGTCAGATGTAGACACTCCATTTTTATCACTTCCATGTAAAAATTATAAAATGGAATGACTTCTTATAATTACACACAAACTATTCTAAATTCTTCTATTCATCTAACATATGATTTTCAATTCACCTTGAAATATCTCTATGTGGCATAATTCACTAGATTAGATCTATTCACATATTATTCTAGTCATTTTCTATGGTCATTTATTTTACTCTGATCAATTCACTAATTTGTTTATGTTGGTATAAATTCATCATTTCACCTAACATACGAGTTTAAATTCACCTTGGGGAGTTTATATGTGGGATAATTCACTATATTATATATGCTCAATTATCAATTTCATCATTTTCTCTAGTCAATTCTTTTATTTTGATCAATTCACTAACTATTCTACTCTAGTATGAATTCATAAATTCACCTAAAATTTGAGTTTGAATTAAACTTGGATCATTGCTAGGTGGTATAGTTCACATTATTAGATATACTCAATTATCATTATAGTAATTTTCTCTTATAATTTCTTATACTCTAATCAATTCATTATTTCCTTGCAATAATCAATTAATACAATTAATTCCTCTTCTCTAAAACATTCTTATAATGAAATTCTAAATATCGTATTAATTAAATTGATATTTGATTAATTTAATTAATCATTCTTATAATTATATTTATATGAAAATGGAATTATAATTTCCTTTAAATTGTTAATTCTTTTTTTTCTTTAAAAATTCATGTTCATTCAAGAAAGAATATTGAGATCCTATGAAAAATTACTTTCATGATACAATAAAATTACTAAATGAATTAATATTTAAGATTATTCTCCACCCTTAATCTTGGAGACAAGATGAAGGGCCCATAATGAATATTGTGAGATATTGTAGGGGAAAATTCTCAACCCTTCATCTTGGAAATAAGATGAAGGGCCTACATTGATTATCCATGTGATTTATTGGGAATAATTTTCCATCCTTCATCTTGGAAAAAATATTAAGGTCCCACAATAAACCTCACAAAGATATTATGAGGAAAATCTTCCACCCTTCATCTTGTAAAAAATATGAAGGGTTCATATTAATCCTTATTTGATATTTTTAAGAGCCATCCTCCACCCTTCATCTTGAGCAAGATGAATGGCTCACATTAGAGATCCATGTACATCGTTGAGGTCTTATTTGCATTTGTTCATCTAAGAGTCAAGAATAGGGGTTTTCATTGATATTGATTGGTTTAAAGACAAATATTATCATACAAATTTACATGTTGAAATTATATAACAAAATGATGCAAATTTTATGGAGTCTTATTGTTCATCATCTTTTCTATTCTTGATTAAATTCAACTAGTACATATATTCAAAGTATATCTTTCAACATGAATTGGCATTGATAAGGGCTTATTAACTCTACATATGATCCCAATCATATGCAAAAATGATGTTTCCAATGAATATTTTCATCATATTAGTTTAATCTTAGCATTTTCTAGCTAATATTTGTATGCTCACAAGGTCTTAGGTGTAGATAATTAGTTTTTTATGTTTCATTTGATGATTTGAAAATATTGAATGAGTATAATTAATGTGTTCTAAATTCTAATGACATATTATGTATATATGTATATATGTATGTAAACATGCATGCATGTAACTATATATGCATGAAACCTATAATTTCAATATTTCTCTAATTTCAATAAGTTTAATACAAAAAATTTACAACATAAAACAAGAAATCTAATAAATAAAATTGACTCTCTATGATAATTTTTTTTTAGAATCTTAAATAAAGATTTAAATAGGAAAAATAAAATAATACCTTCACCTTAACAATTAATAAAGCTCCCTTATTGAATAAATTAGATGTTCTTATATAAATTGGTATGTGACTTATCAATTATTATATCCAATGGAAAGAAAATTCAAAAGCATAACTACAAATGATTTATCATCTCATGTGGATGATAAATTTTATAATTCAATATAAATTCAATAGCTTGATGGTGGATGATATATGGTGGATAAAAATTGTTAATTTATTGAAATTTTAGTTGAGGAAATGGATGGATAAGATAAATTTAGATTTACTTGATTATCATTGTTTTAAACTATCAAATTTTAGTACTAATTCAAGTGAAAAACACCAATTCCTCAAGTGGTTGATAAATGTGAGGAAGTTAGTTGGGTGGTTAAAATATTCTTATGAATGAGTCAAGGTAGTTGTATGACTCACCAACTTAATTAAATTAATTAACATTTTATTGGATTATTCAACCCTTGGGTGAGAACATTAGGAAAATGTATGGGTGAGTCAACCTCTTGGTAGAATTTCATTTTAGATGACTTTACTGATTCAATGAGATTATACACATTGAGAGTATTAAAAACTCATATATTGCCATGGATATTCATCTTGTAGATTTGAGTGGTTCATTTATAGACTAGTATTTAGTTTTGATGATTGTTGAAATTTAATTTGATCTTATACCATGTCATAATAGTCCAGTAGATGATCTTATATTAAAGTGAACACAAAAATAAATATAAAATATTGACCTTGATTGTATTCAAAAACATGTAGGAATATGTGCAATAATTGTCTGATGTATTGAACTACCTTTCATATCAATTATCTACTCTACTCAATTATAGGAATAACAAATACCCTACAATAGTAAAGACAACATTTAGGTAGGAAAAATATCCTAGGAAAACCTTGTTTTAGACACTAAGGATTAATCAAAGTCTAAAGTCAACATCTTTTAGGGAAACCTTGTTTGATGCACTAGACGAAAATGAAAAAAACAAATGATAATGCTTTAGTGAAACCTTGATTAAGGTGGTAAGTGATAATGAAAATTAATTATCAACCTCCCTTAGTGAAACCTTATTCACGGTGTTATTAAATAATATAAATAATAACAATCAATAACACTTTATTATTGAAAACCTATTTGAGGAACCAGTAGTTGAGCTAATTAGTTCCTCATTTCCTGATAAATACATTATTGAATTCAATATCAACCCCTCCATGACCAAAATCATGTCAAATCCAAAATAAACAACACCATGTGTTATTTAAAGTCCAAATTTTAATTTATCCCCCATCCAATACACATTCTATTTCAATCTCAATATTCATTTAAAACCTATATTACATTATCCAATTAGATCATTTTCTAATGTCTATTCATTTGTACACTCCATAGAAGCACTCTTTTTCATGGATACTATGAATACACCTTATTTAGAGGTTTAGAAGAGTTAGAATCAATATCCAACTAAGATCATAATAACATTAGTATAATATACATCCATAACATAATTCTAACAAAGAAGATATTCAGAATTAGTATGGGTTAGTGATAAAACAGTCAACATTATGCATAACATAATCCTCCATTGGGTTGAGATTATAAAAACAATAAAAAATGAAAAGATAAATATAAATAATTAGTCCAATAATGAAAACCATGGTTGTGACTCCATGGGAAAGTATCATGATGAAAACCAAGTTTATGGCATCATGTGTAAATAATTTGTTGTCTATAAGTACCTTGAAACTTTAAGACATTCTTGTCTACATTTAAATCCATTCCATTCCCATCATATTAACCACTTTACCTTATCTTGAAACATTTTTATATTCATCCTACCCTTCTCAAATTTTTCCTTCCCATCTTGATCTTAATAAGAAAGTGGTTATTGTTTTGAGCCCTATTTTGAAAACTCTATTGGCATATCCTCTTAGTGAAAATTTGATGACTGAACATCGAGTTTCGATGTATCATGGTACATAGAGATTATTTATCCACTAGTCACCCAATTTTTATCCAATCTAATCATTCTAATTCTTACATTTGCTATAAAATCACATCCTGGTCTTAGAAAAGGTTTTCCATTTTCTAGTGATCCATTATGGTTATAATTTTTCAAACACTCCTAAACATTCCTATTATATGCTACCACCATTTTGTGAATTAATTTCATGCTCTCAGCATCTGAAGAGTTTAATCATCTAGTCTCAAACCATTTATATCTTATCCCTGATCATACTTATCATTTTTTGTGCCCAATTTATTATCAAACTATAGTAACTTGAGGTCCAGTTGGACTATTTAGGTAGTAGTCATTTATTTGAGGTCAAATTAACCATCCCTGATCCCATGTTCTCAATGTTTTATGAGCATATCTCTTGATATTTTGGCAAGATTATTCATTAAATACTCTTGTTGATTTATGATTCCTTTCCTATTTTTCTTCCATAATATATCTTCTTAACTTCTCATCAATTTTATTCTTTCCAAAATCCCTGGAAGAACTAAATTTGGCTTAAAATCCATAGGACCATATAGGAAGCATCCACTTTCATGACACATTTTGTGTTAGCTCATCCACCCCTTCTATAATCTTCATTCCCCCTTCCCTGGTCACAAATATTATATCATATCATTGGTCTCAAAGAGTAATGCCTTATTGTCACACACACTCCTTTATAAATTTAATGTTTATTTACTTTAGCTTATGTTTTTATGTGTAATTATTATTTGTTTGCTTCTTGATATGTTGTTTTTATTACTCATTTTCCTTAGTTTAGTAATTTAATTTTATTACATATGTATTGATTATTCATATCATGATTTTAAGATTCAAACAACATGTATCTATATTAGAATTAATTTAAGTGCATTATGTTTCAAATTTGAAGCTTGATTTTACATATCTTGTTTTAGGTAGTATAAATTTGCATTTTTGAATTCAAATATTTTAACATTTTTAAAAATTAATGGTATCATATTCCTTCCTATATTATGATTCATATTGTCATGTGAAATATAAAAAAATTAAGTCTCAACAAGGTTTACATGTCAATACTACAATCAAGCATATCTATATATCTGATCCAATCATCAAAACTAACAAACATCATGATCATTCACATCAAATTAATCAAACCAAGAGAGAATAACATCAATCTCATAAAATACTAATATTATGAGAATTTCTAAATCATATTCATATCAATCATATCTAATATACATAAAAGAGACATAATAAAAAGAAATAAGCATCACAAGAGATAACAATCAGATTCATGGATCTCTTTATGATCATTTCTTCCTTTTCATAGACCCACTCGTATTTAATTTTACTTAATCTCCATTTAAGGGGGAATCTAGGGCTTACTAAGTGCCACTTTAGGACAAATTTGACCATGTTTCCTATTACATTTAGGAAATTTATGAGAACTAACATCCATTCATTTTTTATATGATTATTTTAAGGACTTTTTAATTTTTTTAAAATTCATTACTTCATCTACATCTCAAAATGCCTTCTAAAATAGGAGCAAATGTAGACACTCCATTTTTATCACTTTCATGTCAAAATTACAAAATGGAATGACTTATTATAATTAAACACAAACTATTCTAAATTCATCTATTCATCTAACATACAATTTTCATTCACCTTGAAATATGTCTATGTGGCATAATTCAGCATATTAGATCTATTCACTTATCATTCTTGTCATTTTCTCTAGTCATATATTTTACTCTGATCAATTCACTAATTTGTGTACATTGGTATGAATCATCTTTTCACCTAACAAATTAGTTTTAATTCACCTTGGGGAATTTATATATGAGATTATTCGCTATATTATATATGCTCAATTATCATTGTCATCATTTTCTCTAGTCAATTATTTTACTCTGATCAATTCACTAATTATTCTACTCTAGTATGAATTCATATATTCACCTAAAATATGAATTTGAATTCAACTTGGAGAAATGCTATGTGGTATAGTTCACCTTATTAGATATACTCAATTATCATTCTATCATTTTCTCTTATCAATTCTTATACTCTAATCAATTCACTATTTCCCTTCACCGATCAATTAATACAATTAATTCCTCTTCTCTAAAACATTCTTCTAATCAACTTCTAAATATTTTATTAATTAAATTGATATTTTATTAATTTAATTAATCATTCTTCTAATTATATTTATATGAAAATGGAATTATAATTTCCTTTAAATTGTTAATTCCTTCTTTTCCTTCAAAAATTCATCTTCATTCAAGAAAGAGTATGGAGATCCTATGGAAAATACTTTTATGATACAATAAAATTACTAAATTAATTAATATTTAAGATTATTCTCCATCCTTTATCTTGGAGACAAGATGAAGGGCCCACAATGATTATTGTGAGATATTTTAGGGGAAAATTCTCAACCCTTCATCTTGGAAATAAGATGAAGGGCCTATTTTGATTATCCATGTGCTTTATTTTGAATGATTTTACGTCATTCATCTTGGAGGAAATATGAAGGTCACACAATAACTCTCACAAAAATATTATGAGGAAAATCTTCCACCCTTAATCTTGGAAGAAATATGAAGGGCTCATATTAATCCTTATTTGATATTTTATAGATCCATCCTCCACCCTTCATCTTGAGCAAGATGAGTGGATCACATTAGAGATCCATGTATATAATTGAGGTCTTATTTACATTTTTTCATCATAGAGTCAAGAATAGGGGTTTTCATTGATCTTGATTGGTTTAAATAGACATATCATAGAAATTTACATGTTGAAATTAGACAACAAAGTGATGAAAAATTTATGGACTCTTATTGTTCATCACCTTTTATATTCTTGATAAAATTTAACTAGTACATAGATTCAAAGTATATCTTTCAACATGAATTGGTATTGATAAAGACTTATTAACTTTACATATGATCCCAATCAGATGCAAAGATGATGTTTCTAATGAATATTTACATCATATTAGTTTAATCTTAGCATTTGTTAACTAATATTTTTATGCTCACAAGGTCTTAGGTGTAGATAATTAGTTTTTCATGTTTCATTTGATGATTTGAAAATATTGAATGAGTATAATTAACCCGTTCTAAATTCTAACAATATAGTATATATGTATGTATGTATGCATGTATGTATGTATGTATGTATGTATGTATGTATGTATGCATGCATACATGTAAGTATATAATTATGAAACCTATAATTTCAATATTTATGTAATTTACACCTTTTTAAAATCATGACTATAATGTACATGAATTGATAAGTTTAATACACAAAATTTAGAACTTAAAACTAGAAAGCTAATAATTAAAATCGACTCTCTATTATAAATTTTTTTTAGAACCTTCAATAATGATTTAAATAAGAACAAGAAAATAATACCTTCAACTTAACAATTAATAAATATCCCTTATTGAATAAATTAGATGTTCTCTTTTAAATTGGTATGTGATTTCTCAATTATTATATCCAATGAAAAGAAAATTCAATAGCGTAAGTGTAGATGATTTATGATCTCAAGTGGATGATAATTCTGATAATTCAATATCAATTCAATACCTTGATGGTGATGATAGACGGTGGATAAAACTTGTAATTTTATAGAAATTTTAGATGAGGAAATTGATGGATAGGTTAAATTTCGATTTACATGATTATCTATATTTTGAACTATCAAATTTTAATACTCATTTAAGTGGGAAATACCAATTCCTCAAGTGGTTGATAAATGTGAGGAAGTTAGTTGGGTGGTTAAAATATTCTTATGAATGAGTCAATGTAGTTGTATGACTCACCAAATTAATTAAGGATTTTTGGAATTATTCAACCCTTGGGTGAGAACATTAGGAAAATGGTTAGGTGACTCAACCTCTTGGTTGAGATAATGAAGTGGTTGGTGACTTAGATTTTTAAAAATTTAACTAATTTTTATTATTTATTATTTGAATTATGTGTGTATAATTAATTATAAATGGATTTTTTAATTAATATTTATTAATTAACTATTTTAATCTAGGATGAAAAATGAGAACTTAGGATAAAATTTGTATTGTGAGTGATGGTTTTGTTAGGTGATTTTGTGTTAGTATTTAGAAAGAGTTAATTATAAAACCAACATGGAATAATTTAGGTGTCTACATTACCACCTCTTTGAAAGGGTGTTGTGACTAGAAGAATCGAGGCCCTTTCAAAGAGATAAAAAAAATTTAAAGTGGAAATGGATGGATTAATATTTTATGAACATGTTTTGTGAGTGATTAGGTTATTAGATGCCCCCTCAAGAGGTTATATAAGGAGAAAGGATATGAACACACAATCATAATGAGTTAATAATTTAAAGGGGTTGAGTGAAAATGAAATTACTAATTTTTATCAAATGGTTACATGCATTTAGAAAATGTGATTGGAATAAAATATCCCACCAATAAGCTACATTATTTGGATTTTATCCAAGAAATGATATATGTAAGAGGGATGATGAGGGAAAAATATATTACATTTAAGTGGTGAGATTTGTTTAGGAATGATTTTTATCACATTTATTTGGATGAAAAATATTTGATTAATAGGCAAGAAGAAAATAAATAAATAAATCCGAGAAGGATTTTATGTATTTTGGGGCTAGAATAATAGTATATGCCTGCAAAATAGGTTTGAAATAGAGTTGTAAAGATATAATAATGTGAGGAGGGTAAACATTAAATGGAGATAAATAAATAAGGAAAAGGGTAAATAATAATTCATTTATATTATTTTATGCCTACAATTTTAATAGATTTGTGGATTTGTAGAATTGAGTGAGAGAACTAGATCATATGTGAGTCGATCAAGATTGTAATGAGTGAGTGAGGGAGAACAAAAAGACAAAAAGAACATTGAAATATAGTAAGTGATGTTTTGGATTTATGAAATTTGTTTTTAGTGTAATTATTACATATCAAAAATTCTCCAAATGGCTTTCTTCTAGGCTAATAACAGTTTTGTTGGGTGAATATTTTGTTGACTAGCTAACTGGTGAGCAAAATAGGACCTATCATCATAGTAGTAGGGAGATTGATCATCTAGATGTGTAGGTTTACTACATCAAAAGGGAATAAATATCTCCTCTCATTAAGAGGAGGTTCCCTATTAAGTATACAGAGCTATATTATATATATAAGCAGAAAATAAGACACAAAGGTAGGACAAACCATCCATCTCTCTTTTTTTAGAGATGATGCTAACAAACATAGGAGAAATCTTGGGAAAAACTAAAGGCACTTCTCTTCTTTCAGAAGTATTCTTGCAAGAAATAGCATGAGTCCTTTCAAGGAACAAGTAACTGGTAACCAAAGTATAAAGTAACTAGCAATATAAGATGCAACACAAAGTCTCCACCTTAACTACCCAATAAAGAGATACGAAGAACAATGGGGGCATAAAGTCATCCCAAGGTCCTTTACATAGGAAAAAGAAACTAAAAACACACTGAAAGTACTTATGGGGCCACAAAGTCATCCCATAATTAGTCTTCAGGACACCTTCCTAACCACTTCCACTAGTTCTACTTGTTAGATCAGACAAACAAGAATGCTTCTAGGAAACAGACATATGAACAATTTCCTAAATAACAAAGGCTATTTCTAGCACAAAGTCTGAAAAGGTCACTTGCTTTCTTATCAAAATAAAAAATGATTAATAATCTAAGCTCAAAGTCTTAGTAAATGCCTTTCAATTTGGGAAGAGTTTTTGCTTCTATAGTAGGAAAAGATCCTTCATAACAATCAGAGAGATTACAATATATAGAGGTTGAGAGAGGTTTGGCATGTTTATCCCATGGAACTGCTCATGCTGTGCATGTCATGCTATGAATGCACTTGCAGTTCTATATTTTAACTCAACTATCATCCCCTAGAACTGGATGATCCTCTTAGTTTCCTCTCTTGATTGCACCATTGTTCACTTTGCCTTTATTCCTGAACAAGTCCTATCTTTTAAAGGCTTGAGAAATTTACATCCACATTTCTAGGTTCAAGAGGTCTATCAGATCTAAACACTGTGTGATACTCTACATCTTTCATATTTTTTTTTCACATCACAGTGATTAGTGCTCTCACACTTAATTCTACAAAGATAAATAGACACTTTATTGCCACCAATTTGGCATCCTCAAGTCTTGCATCATTTGAAATCCAATGGCTAATTAATTGCCCCTAATTTTATGGCTACTATCATCCCTCTTGGCAACTCCTTTTCTATCTATTGAATCAGGTCCTTAAATTGCCTCTCTATTCTTTGGTCACTTTCCACTAAAAAATTGACACGTGGTAGCATCCACTTTGAAACAGGTGAGGACACATGGTAGCTTCCGCTACTCTTAGAGGCTTTAGAAACTTTTTTTATGAGTCTAATGGAATATGACACGTGGTAGTCTCCACTGCACTTTAACAGCCTTTTAAAACACTCAGGACTTATTTTAGATTCATGTGGATGATAACACATGGTAGTCTCTGCTATACTCTAAAAAATGCTTAGGAGAAGCTTATAAACTTATTTGAAACTTAGACATAGACACATGTCACTCTCTGTGGAGTTAAATGAATAGGTGGTAAGTATCACTTGTTTTTAGAGAGACAGGTGGATGATGACACATGGCATGTTCCACTTTCTTCAACAGCTCACTGGGCGTCCACCACAGTCTTTATGAAAATAAGAAGTAGGAGGGAGAAATTTCATAGATTGACACTTGTCAGCTTCTGCCAAACTTTTGCAAGGGACACATGGCACGTTTCATGGCTTCTTGAGACTTAGACAAAAACTTGCATAAAAAAGAAATACCTACACATTGAACTTCATAACTATTGAAACTTTGAAGCTTTGGATGGAGACACTTGGAGGATTTCGACAAGCTTCACTAGGGACAGGTGGTGTCTTTCATTGTGATTAAAAACAAAGTGCAATGGGGCTCGGTAGACGACATGTGGTAGCTTTTGCTTGAATCATTCTTTTTAGGGCACTCCTTTGAACCATTTTGATTAAACCAACTTTGGTTCAATAGTTCATTCCTTCCTTAAATCTTAGTCTTTTAGAAAGCTGATGAACTTACCAAAGTGGTTGAGTGTCCTCCTAACGTCACTGAACGGTTCAATCTGGCTGAAGTGCTTAACTCTTTTAACCCTATTAATGATGTTGAACCTTGAACCCATTAAATTGTTGAACCAAAGTGGTTCAAGGTTCAACAGTTCAATCTTCACTTATAATCTTGCCGATGAGACCCTTTTTGGTTGAACTCAGGCGTTGAACCAATCCTAAAAATGCCCAAATGTTGGAAACTTGTCCCTTTTGATTGAACTCATTCGAAGAAGCCATTGAAATAGTTGAACCTGCTAATTTCAAGCTTGTTGAGTCCATAGAGTTTTGGAAAATATTGAAAAGTGAGGAAATTGAAAGCTCAAAAGAAATTTTGAAAAGGGAAGAGGCAAATTTGGTCTTGCAAGACCAAAATGGCTCATATGTTGTCCCAAAAAGAGTGACATTTTTTTGGGGAGACAATAGCTAGCTCATGTTGGGGAACTTCCTTCAGATGAGAACTTGGAACAACTGAGGGAAGTAGAAACTAGAATCTCCAGTACCTTGAAGTGTGCCATTGGGCTATGGAGTCGTGCTACCCAAAAAGAAAGGCAATAAAAATGAACAACAAAAAGCACAAAAATAAACAAAAACTAAACAAAAATACATATGTACAGACAACTTCATCTGATACTTCAAGAGTTTAAGTGCTTTAGATGCTACCCATTATGCAGTAGAGAAAAGGGTGTGCCATCTTGATATTTCAATAGGAAGCTATTTTCACCTTTGAGCTCATGGATAGTAAAAGGGCCTCTCTACAGGGAATTAAATTTTCAATGCATTCCCTTTGGTTCTCTTCTCTTGTCCCACAGCAGGACTTGATCTCCAATCTAGAAATCTCTGTTCTTTGCTTCTTGGTCAAAGAGTTTCTTCACCAAGCTTTGATGGACTATGATTCGGTCCACCACTATAGTTCTCTACTCTTCTAGCTCAGTTAGGCACATTATTATCTTATTAAGGGCACTTTCATATGTTTGATCTTCAATTGCCTTGACCAATTTTAATGCTGGAAATTCCAAGGTGATTGGTATCTCAACATTGATACCATAAAGAAGTTGGAAAGGAGACATACTAGTTACCCTTTTGGGTGTAATTCTATCTACCCACAAAGCATCAACCAATGCTTTGTGCCATGTTCTTTGGTTGTCATCAACCAGCTTCATGATGATAGTCACCAGGTTCTTATTACTTTATTCAGCTTGTCCATTCCCTTGTGGAAAGTAATCAGATGAGTGGGAGAGTGTAATTTCATAGTAGAAATAGAATTGAGTGATCTCCTAGGAAGTGAAACAAGCTGCATTATTAGTGATAATATTAGTTGGGACCCCAAACCTAGAAATGATGTTCTCTTTCAAGAAATTACACACTACTTTTGAAGTAACATGTTTTGTTAAAATTGCTTCCACCCACTTACTGAAGTATTTTGTGGTTGTGAGGACATAATCATGTCTAGCGCTTGAAGATGGGTTTATAGCACCAATAAAATTGATGCCCCATTGCTAAAATGGTTCTTTTATGACTACTGGCTTGAGAGGCAGGGTAGCTAACTTGGGTCTTCCAACAAATTGCTGGCATAGTTCACATTTCCTTACCCACTTGTACACATCTTGAAAAAGAGTAGGCCAATAATATCTAGCCTAAAGGATCTTATGGGTAGTCACAAGAGTAGAAAAATGTCCTCCATAGGCTTGATTGTGGAAGGATCTCAAAAGTTGGCTTTGTTTCTCCTTGTCCATGCAGTGAAGGAGCACTCCATCAAGGCCCCTCTTATATAGGCCATTGTCCCAAAGGACAAAATTTGCTTCTTTAAACTTGATAGTCCTTCTCTCTTTATAAGATAGGTGAGCAAGAAATTCACCATAAGTAAGGAAATGAGAAATACCTGAATACCACTCATCAGTGGTAGAGATAAAGAGGACTATTGGCGATTCTACTTCTAATTTTTGATGATTTATTCCTTCTAGCTTATTTTTAGAAATTAATTGGCATAAGCCTTTTCCTCAAACTAGCTTTGTTGGTTTGATGAGTAGATCAAGCTCCTAAATATTTATAACTCAATTGCCTCTTTTCATCTCAAACTCCTATGCTGAGTTAGTATGGATTTGACTGTTGTGTTAGGAACCAAGGCAGTAGTATGTGAATTCAAGATGTAGAAGTGGAAATGCTTTACCACCTTCACCACTGCATAAGCATGCTTTTCCATATTCAAGTACTTCAACTCATGAGCTTTGAGAGGATAAATCATGAAGGAAATGGGAGACTTCATAACTTCTTTATTCTATTGAACCAGAATTGCTAAAAGCATGTGTTCTGAAGCATAACTGTACATGGTGAACTCTTTGTTATAGTCTGGACAAACCAAAATTGGGGCATGGCCAATGGCAGTCTTGATATCTTTAAACACTGACTTACCTTCATTAGTCTAGCTGAAGTTGGGCTTTCCCTTCATCATGTTTACAAAATGTCTAGTCTTCTTAGCAAACTTGGGGATGAACCTTCATAATAAATTCACCTTTCCAAAGAAAGAGTGAACAACAATCTTACTTGTAGGCAAGGTAAGCTCTTGGATAGACTTGAATCTGTCTGAGTCATTTTTTATGCCTCCTTTGGACATAATGTGTTTGAGAAGTTTTCCCTTTGTTACTCCAAAAATTGACTTCTTGGGGTTCAAGGAAATGCCATTCTGACGGTAGCATTCCAGCACTTGTTACAAGTGGTGCACATGATTTGGGTGACGCTTGGAGAAAACAGTCAAGTCATCAGATAAACTACAATGAACTTACCCATCTCATCCTTGAAAATGAGGTCCATTGTTCTATGAAAGGTGGTGATAACATTTATCAAGCCAAAATACATTCTCTTAGAGGTGAAGGTGCCCCAAGGTGTGGTGAATGCAGTTTTATGCTAGTCTGCTTCACCAAATTCAACTTGATTGTATCTTGAGAAACCATCTGTCATTGATAACATCTCTAAACTAGTCACTATATAAAGCACTTGATCCATGATTGGCAAAGGATAGTTATTCTTCAAGGATGACTGATTCAAATTCCTAAAATCCACATAAAGGCAAATTTTGTCATTCTTCTTCCTCACAGGCACTATGTTTACAATCCATGTGGAATGATGGATTGGGAAAATGATCCTAGCATTTAACATCTTTTGTATCTCAGACATAATAGTACTTGTTATCTTTGGATTATACTACCTGGGTTTTTACTTGTAAGGCATTGAGTTAGCCTTAAGAGGAATATCATGTCAGATTTCATCAGGCCTAAGTGACTTTAGGTCATCATTGGAGTATCCTAAAATATCCATGTACTATCTTAGCAAATAAGTGAACTTGAATCTTTCCTCAAGAGTGCAGCACTTCCCAATGTTCACCATCTTGGGATCTTCCTTGGTACCTAGATTTACTTGATCAAACCCCTGAGAGGAGTTTGCCTCTATTTACTGCTATTTGATGAATCTATCATGCTTATCAAATAGTTTCTCAAGGGAGACCAAGCCTTTAGGAATCTTATTCCCTTTAAGTTGCATGAACTTTCCATCCATGCTTGAACTTGATTTAGGGGTCAGTTCAGGCTCTTGAGGTTCACTGCCTTCAAAATGCAACTATTCAAAACTGTCTTTTTGCTCTAAAAAAGTAGTGATTTAGTTGTCATTGTTAAACACCTACCAATGACTAGCATTATCAAGTACACTTGGTCGAGAGACCAATTCAATAGTGTACCTTTCTCCTTTAAAGTCTGAGTGGGGAACCAAAAGAGTGCCTAAGATAGCCAAAGCATTAACTCTATCATTAAATTCCCTAGGGACTACAGAGATGCTAAAAGCATCAAATTTTTCAATTTGGTCCCAGACTAGATTGTGGTAATGGCACAATCTCTCATTTTTGGTCTGATACAGGTTTCTTACCTAATAAACCACTAGTTCAGTATCTCCTTTAGCATGAAGAATCTTGATAACTTTGTCCTAAGTAGCCTTTAATCCAAGCAATAGGGACTCATACTTAGCTATGTTATTAGTGTTGTTAAATTACAACTTGTAGGATGAAGGAAAAATATCTCCTTGAGGAGATATCAACACAACCCTAGCTCTTGAACTGGTAGAGGAATAGCTGCCATTGAATTCAAGGATCCATACCTCATTAGACACTAATTTTTCTTTGGATTCTTCCTCATTGGAGGTGGAGATTCTTCCATAGTTCTAGCTAAACTAACCTTCAGGTTGTCACCTTTGAGAGCTTCAATAGGCATTTCATGAACTTCTTCAATGGATAGAAAGTAGTTACCCATGCCTAAAGATTCAAACAAAATTTGAGCTTTAGGTGTTGATGATTGGGTGACCACATACTTTGTTTCCTTTTTAGGAAGCAATCTTTTCATGATGCCTTTGACTTGGATTCTTGCCTTAGACAAGTCCATGTTTAATTCACCACCAACATCTTTGCATAAATTTTGGCCAAGAAGGATGCCATAAGATGCTAGGACGTCAGCCACCAAGACAGTCATCTTGATTCTTTTGTCTGGGAATGTTGCAAATGCAAATTGAGCATCCTTAATTTTCCCTAGCAATTGTACCTACTTGTTTTCCATGGAGAAACATCTACCAAATGTCCTATTTAGTGTAAGGATAAGGTATTTAGCCACTTTAGTAGGCATGACATTGTTCGAAGCTCCAAAATCAATGATACAATTGTTCAGCTGATATCCATTTATTAACAAAGATAGATAGAAAGGCTCTATTTTCCCAGGAGCAGTAAGAGGAGCAATGACAAATTTTTTTGGGATAGACATGTTCCTTGGGGGATCATGATTTGCTTTCTTAGCTTCTTGTCTTGCTGGGATGTTCTGGTTCTTCACACATTGAACCAATTTATCCAACTGATCAAGGTTGGACTACATGAATTCAAATTTAGACATTTCAACTTTGGCTTTCTTTATATGATCAATAATGTCAAATGTCTAAAATGAGATAGGAATAGAGGATGGGAGCTCATCCTTTTGATTCTTGGTAGGGGGAGAACTAGACTATAGATTTGAAGTAGGTGTAGGGGTATTTGGTGTACTTACCTTTCTTGCAGTCATCAGATCTTTTGGCTGGGAGGGTAGAGTACTTTAATGCTTAGCAATTGAGATTTTTGGTTGAGGTCACTCCTCTATCTTCTCTTTATCAGCTTCTTAAGCTGATTGATTCTTAGATCAGGTGAACACAACATATGATCCCTATAGTGCATTAATTTCACTTTTGAGTTCATCTTGATAGTTTAGGAAACTAATGTTGGAGTCACCAGCTAATTCTTCTTCTTCCTTAGTGAAGAGATTAGCATCATCTTTAGGGTTCAACTTAGGCTGGAATGAGAAACTTGAGTCAGCTTCAAGATATCCAACTACTAAGTTAGTTGGAGGTGCTTCAATGGCAAGGTTTCTTTGTGGGGGAGGAAGACAATTTGGCTACCCTTGACCCCTAGTAACATTGCCTTAGTAGGTATAATTCTAGAATGTTCTCCTTGGGATATATCTATATGCAGGAGTAGATGACATCCCTATGGCCATTTATCTTTTGAGAGCCAATAATTCATTTACCAGCTTCTACACCATGGGATCAGTAGTGGCTATAGATGAGTAATCAAAATATGAAGAAGATTTAACTTTGTTTAGATCTCTCTTGATCTTCCTAGTCAAGATAGGTTCATCTTCTACCTCAGTAGCCAAGTCTTGAGCTTTAGAAAGGTCTATCTAGCCAGTGCGTCTGAGTAGAAAAATCACTTCATGTAGTTATGAATTGATGAATAAGCACTTAAGGTTTTTAGGGGTCAGCTGAGCGATTACAGGGATCCTATTCCTTAACTTATCAAATTTGGCTATGAAATCCCTCATCGGTTCATGAGGTTCCTTCTTCATCTGTGTGAGCTGGGCTAGAAGGGCATGTGAATCTTTTATAGGTTTGAATCTAGCTTCAAAGTTGGCTTTGAGTGTGTCCCAGTCAGTCACTGATCTAGCCTATAGATGGTAGAACTAATCCACAGTAGTACCTTGTAATATCTCCATGAACAGTCTAATTTCCATGTCCTCAAATTCCATGCCTATCACACCACAAACTATGTTGAAGGTTACGACGTGTTCATCAGGGTGAACCTTTATATCAGCAAAGAATTTGGGTAAATTCTTCCTTGAATTGCATGGAATCTCATGTAGGGGTGGAGTAAGATTGAGTGGGCCAAAAGAGTTACCCCAGGGGCCTTGAACTACCATAAGTGGATTAATGAAAGTAGGGATAACAAATCTAGGTGGTGTATGTATAGGCAAAGTTTTGCTAATAGCATAAAAAGTAGCTCTGCCTTGTGTTGGTGACTTGGTGTTGGTAGGAGGAAGACTCCTAGTTCGTTGGAGGTGAGGTTGTGGAGGAAACAACTCAAAATTTCTCTATTGAACCATTTCAAAAATAGGGTCAACAACACCTTGGGCTTTCTAGCTTTTGGTATAGCGTGAAGTTGCTATATTGTAGAATAAAAATAGGAAAGAACCGGTCCTACTTCAGCTTGAAACTTGAGGCTTCAAACTATGTGCTCTTTCCCCAGTAGAGTCACCAAAAACTATTGGGTGAATATTTTATTGAATAGCTAACTGGTGAGCAAAATAGGTCCTATCACCATAGTAGTAGGGAGATTGATCAGTTAGATGTGCAGGTTTACTACATCAAAAGGGGATAAATCTCTCCTCTCATCAAGGGGAGGTTCCCTATTAAGTATACAGAGCTACATAATATATATAAGCAAAAAATAAGACACAAGGGTAGGACAAACCATCCATCTCTCTTTTTTTAGAGATGATGCTAACAAATAAAAGAGAAATCCTAGGAAACACTAAAGGCACTTCTCTTCTTTCAGAAGTATTCTTGTAGGAAATAGTAGGAGTCCTTTCAAGGAACAAGTAACTGGTAACCAAAGTACAAAGTAACTAGCAATATAAGATGTAGCACAAAGTCTCCACCTTAACTGCCCAAGAGAGAGATACAAAGACCAATGGGGGCACAAAGTCATCCCAAGGTCCTTTACATAGGAAAAAGAAAATACAAACACATGGAAAGTACTTGTGGGGGCACAAAGTAATCCCATAGTAGGTCTTTAGGACACCTTCCTAACCACTTCCACTAGTTCTTCTTGTTAGATTAGATAAACAAGAATGCTTCTAGGAAATAGACATATAAATAACTTCTTAAATAACATAGGCTATTTCTAGCACAAATTCTAAAAAGGTCACTTGCTTTCTTATTCAAATGAAGAAAAATGATTAACAATCTGAGCTCAAAGTCTCAGTAAATGCCTTTCAATTTGGGTAGAGTTTTTACTTCTATAACATGAAAAGATCCTTCATAACAATTAGAGAGATTAAAATATATAGAGGTCAAGAGAGGTTTGGCATGTTTATCCCATGGAACAACTCATGTTGTGCATGCCATGCTTTGAATGCACTTTCAATTCTATATTTTAACTCAACTGTCATCCCCTAGAATTGGACGATCCTCTTAGTTTCCTCTCTTGATTGCACCATTGTTCACTTTGCCTTTATTCCTGAACAAGTCATGTCTTTTAAAGGCTCAAGAAATCTGCATCCATGTTTCTAGGTTCAAGAGGTCTATTAGATCTAAACACTGTGTTGATACTCCAGATCTTTCATATTGTTTCCTTTGCTTCATAGTGATTAGGGATCTCACACTTAAGTCTTCAAAAATTAATAGACACTTCATTACCACTAATTTGGCATCCTCAGGTCTACCATCATTTTAAATCCAATGGCTAATTGATTGCCTCTAATTTGATAGGTACAGGTCTGTCATCATTCTTGACAACTCCTTTTCTAGCTATTAAATCAGGTCCTTAAATTGCATCTCTATTCTTTGGTCACTTTTCACTAAAAAATTGACACATGGCAACATTCTCTTTAAAATAAGTGAGGACATGCAGTAGCTTTTGCTACTCTTAGAGGCTTTAGAAACATTATTTATGAGTCTGGCAGAAGATGACTTGTGGTAGTCTCCACTGCACTTTAGCAGCCTTTTAAAACACTCAAGACTTATTTTAGATTCATGTAGATGATAACACATGGCAGTCTCTACTGTGCTCTAAAAAATGCTTAGGAGAAGCTTATAAACTTGTTCAAAACTTGGACATAGACACGTGTCACTCTCCATGGAGTTATAAATGAATAGGTGGTAGCTTCCACTTGTGTTTGGAGAGTCAGGTGGATCATGACAGATGGCACATTACGCTTTCTTCAATAGCTCACTAGGGGTCCACCACAGTCTTTATGAAAACAAGAAGCAGGAGGGAGAAATTGTAGAGATTGACACTTGTTGGCTTCCACTAAACTTTTGCAAGGGACATGTGGCATGTTTCATGGCTTTTTGAGACTTAGACAAAAACCAGCATAAAAAAGAAATACCTACACATTAAACTTTTGAACTATTAAAACTTTGAAGCTTCAGATGGAGACACTTAGAGGCTTCTAACAAGCTTCAGTAGGGATAGGTGGCATCTTCCATTGCAATTAGAAACAAAGTGTAATGGGCCTTGACAGATGACATGTGGCAGCTTCCACTTGACTCATTCTTTTCAGGGTGCTCCTTTGAACCATTTTGATTGAACCGACTGATTGAACCATCTTTGGTTCAACGGTTCATTCCTTCCTTGAAGCTTAGTCTTTTGGAAAGCTGATGAACTTACCAAAGCAATTGAGTGTCTTGTTGATGTCGCTGAATGGTTCAAACTAGTTAAAGTGCTTAACTCTTTTAACCCTATCAATGATGTTTAACCTTGAACCCATTGAAACATTGAACCAAAATGGTTCAAGGTTTAATAGTTCAATCTTTGCTTAGAAGCTTGCTGATGAGCCCCTTTTTGGTTGAACCAAGGCATTAAACCAATCTTGAAAATGCCCAAGTGTTGGAAACTCACCCCTTTTGATTGAACTCATTTGAATAAGCCATTGAAATAGTTCAACCTACTAATTTCAAGCATGTTGAGTCCATAGATTTTTGGAAAATCTTGAAAAGTGAGGAACTTGAAAGCTCAGTAGAAATTTTGAAAAGGGAAGAGGCAAATTTGGTCTTGTAGGACCAAAATGGATCATACATTGTCCCAAAAAGAGTGACATTTTTTTGGGGGGACAACAAGTTTCATCATTGAAAATTGTGAAATCATATGGTCAAATGAGAAAAATGTTTGGTCAAATGATGATTTATGAGGTAGTGGTGAATTCATAATTTTAATTGGTGAAATCATCCAACTAGTAGTGAAATTATTTGTATGGTGGTGAATTCACTATTTAAATGGTGAATTATTCTATTCAAATGCAGAATTCATATTAGTAGTAAATTTTGCATTTCCATTAGTGAATTTTTTAGATGTGGTGTATAATTCATACTTAGTAGTGCTAAAGTATTCCTTATTGGTGTTGAATTTATTAGGTATTATGATGAATCTAATTGTTAATATAATATTTTTTATGTAGTGGATGATAATTGTGTTTATTTGGACTTATAAATTTAGTGATTATTAATGGATTTGTGGTTTAATAACATACTAAGTATGCATATTTTGATGTTTTTGTAAGAGAATTATGATTTCATGGGAGAGATGCTCTTTGGTACTAATCTTAAGGATTAGGTTCATATATTATGAGGTTAGGGTGTTATAGGAAGTGGTAATATCATATATAGGAGAGATGTTAGAGATCCACACAAATAGAGAGTTATTGACAATGTTTGTAGAAAGATGACATTTATAACTAAGTACCTTCCATATTCCTACATTACATATGATGTTGAAACTATAGGTTATATGGAATGTATAACATATCTTGATATAGGTTACGATGGTGTATTGGAGAGACCATACACATAATATCATTGAAGAGGTCATTTTAGGATTAGATTATCTCAATGATTAATTTGGGTATATATTTGGATGCATATATGGTAGGAGGGGATACTAATTTAGCTACATTGGTTTTGATGTCTCTTGATAATGGAATATTTTTTCAAGAAAAGAGTGGGAGGATCTTTCCATAAATATTGGTAAACATGGTTGAAGGAAATAGTGGAGTTTTCCACAAATTTTTCTTGGGGTCCATGTGTTTTTGAAAACTTATACAAGGAGTTAAACATAGTGGCCTACAATAAAGGGAAGAAAATTTTAGCTTTCACATTACTACATGTCTAGGAATGGGAACACATATCCCTGGAGAGGCTAGTTGGATAGCTATATGGGAAACCATATGAGAATATATTTTCATACAGATGGCACATTATATTGGGTTGGAATCATAGATATTTAGGTGATTTATCATATTACAAGAGATCTATTAATAATCTCACCTAGTATGATATTACATGGAATCCATATAGGGAGTATGATATTGTATGGGTTGAAAACATGGTATGTATGGATTATGTGGTGATTTATTGCTACATTACTAGGAGACACAAGTATATAATAGAGAGATATAATTTAGATAGGGTCTTGATGTGATTTAGAATATAGTAGGATGTTCTTTTAGCACTACACATTTTTCCCCTAACAATGAGATACCCAAAAGTAGCAGCCAAAAATAGACTTGAGAGTATAATATACTAGTTTAATTATCATATAAACTATAAATTTTTAGGATATGAGATATAGGTATGGTGGGAGAAGATATGACCAATGATGTTTACTAATCTACATCAGAGGTCAAAAATACTTAGAGAGGATTTAAATAGTTTTTAGGGGTCCACTATGGTGGGGAGGATAATAGATAAGGATGTTAGAATTGGATTGACCTATTATAGGTGTTGGATGTGGTGATGAAGGATAGGTTGGAGGGGATGGAGGAGACAAAGGAAACATTACTATGATTATGATGAATAATGATGATGGGGGATAAAGAGGAGTAAATAGAGGGAATACCCCATATCATTTCACTCTAAATAATAGGAGAGATAAGGTAGAGACATCATGAATATTGAGATTAGTGAAAGATGATGAATTGATTGATAGGCTCAGATGGGAGAAAACTGCTTGTGATGTAGAGATTTTTGGTATTATGGGTGATGGGAAACAAACAGATGATCAAATTTACTAAAAATATGTGGAGATTATTAGATTAAATAATGAGTTACATCAATTCATTGCAGAGATAAAGAAAAGGGATGGATGTTTTATTAGCATAGATGTAGAGACTTAGATGGATGATGAGGATACAATTTTAGGTGATCCTTAGAGATTTTGAGTAGAGTAAGGTATAGTGTGGTGTGAGGAATAGAGGCTATAGGAGGATAGGGATGAATTAAATCAAATTATGACTACACCTAGCCTTAAAATTTCCCTATTATATAGTATGAATGATTTGTATTAGGTTACCTATTATAGGAGCCTTTATGAAGAAGTAATAACTATTGATTAAAAAAAACCTAAATAACCTGAGCAGTAGATCAAGAACATTGACTAAGATAGATTCGATGATAGAATCACAATGATCTATAGGATATTATTTAGAGAATGTGATTTTCCATTCACAGAGAAGATCAAATAGATAATAATCAAGATCAACTTCTCAGATTCTTCTTACAAAGCATCAAAGATAGGGAAGTTGATACTTTGATACATCTTTTTATTTATGGTGATGAGATGTATATGATGATATAAGTTATAGACATGGACATTGATATATATTATTTTTTTCCTTTGTCTATGTCTCATGTATGTTTATATGATGTTTATTTCAAGAATAGTGTATTGATGTAGTGTAGATAGCTCTCATGTTATCGATATTATGACTCATACTTACTAATTGAGGACCTAACTATGAATGTAAAAAATGATAGTTAGTATGGAATTATTTGATGTGTTTCATGTTATAGATAGGATATATGTGTTTAGATGAGGAAATGATGATGAATAGATGCTTATCCTTGTATGGAGTCAAAAAATGGTTCAAAAAACTTTGTTTCTATTTTGTGTGTGACAAGATACACTGATGCTATGGAGAACCATAATGATATTTTGGTAATATGTGTGGATTGACTCAAAAAACAATGGAGTGATAAAAGATAAAACATTAAAAATAAATAAATAGAACACATAGATAGAATTTAAGTAAGCAAGTACATAAGAGTAAGAAAATTATTAATTTTTGTGTCTTTTGTTAAGTTAGAAACAAAATTTTTGAGATATTTTGATAAATGATAGTGATAGCCTTGATTTTTGACAAGAAATAATGTATGTGAGAGGGTATTTTTTGGATTGGTATATATTGAGGATTCCATAATGATATTATTAAGGAAAAGGGTTTGGAGCTATACTAATAAAAAAATTATAGGATGTTTTATATTTTTATTTATATTTTGGGAATAGTTCAATGTTGCAAGGAAATTACTTAGATGACTTGTAAAGGTATAATTATATATGGTAGAATTAGGAGATAAATAAGTAGATACATAACAACAATTGGAAAAATAGTATAATACATAAGTATTATGACTGATCCACTTTGAGGGGGAAACCTCCAAAATAATGCAATAAGAATATAATTCATAATATGATGATAAAAGACTAACCATTACCACTTATATATACTCTAATTAGACATGGTTACTCCATAGTTTTACCATATTAAGAGCATTGATAAATGTAACAAGCTAATATGAATATGTGCAAGTTACTATTCGGCCACACATATCCCTAGACACATTATAGGTTAAGGGCATAATATGCCCATCCCCTTAAAAATAATGTTTTCCTCAATTGTGAATAAAATTAAGATGTTTTTGTAGGAATGCTTCATTCCCCCATATTAGATATTAAAAATTCAAGTTCTTACATTTGATCAAATACTACTTAATGGCTCTGGTCTATCATTTATTAGTGAAAATGTGAAGGATATCCTCAAGCTCTAGAATGAATATGTCTTCTTCATCTAATTTAGGGAACTTAGTATGAGTGGAAACTAAATGTCTAATTACTTTATTCATGACAAATACATGGAATACCAGAGGTATGTGAGGGGTTGGGGATAATTATAGCTTGAAATCCACACTACAATTTTTTTTAAAGATCTAGTAAGGGCCATAATACTTAGGTGATAGCTTGTTATCATTTTTATGTTGCTTTAGAGACATCTTCATATATAGATTCAAATTCACAAAGACATAATAACCTAAGTAAAAATGTCACTCACTATGGTGTTGATCTACTTGCTACTTTAATCAATTTTTTGACATCGCTAAATTATCTCTCAAACTGAATAACACCTCCTATTAATGGTGAATGTGTTCTTTAATAGCTAAAACCTTTGGATGCACTATAAAAACTAAAATAATGGATGTGGGTGATACACATAAAATTATACAAAGGGATACATCTTGGAAGAAGTGTGAAAATAAGTGTTATACCACCATTCAATAAGTGGTAGCCAATGAACCCATTTATCTTGTTTTTTAGAAACAAAACAATGAAGATACCCTTTAAGACATGTATTGACTACCTCTATTTATACATTATATTGAGGATGATAGGATGATCTATGAGACAATAGGGTACCAAAAAATGCAAATAATTTAATCCAAAAATTACTTGTAAATATGGGATCTCGATCATTTATAATGATTTTTGGAGTGACATACAATTTTTGAATTATATTGATAAACATAGAATCTACTGTAATGGTAATAAATCATTGCGATAAGGAGAAAAAATGAGCCTACTTGTTGAGTCAATCCAAAACTAGCATGATAAAATTTTTACCCTTGAACCTTGGTAACCTCATAATTAAATCCATGGAAACATCCTCCCAATGCTGGCTAGGGATGGATAAAGGCTTCAAAAGACCTAGGTTCTTAATGGTTTCACCATTATTTTGTTGGCATACCATGCATTTAGCCAAATATTTATGAACATTCCCTTAATTCCTTCCCAAAATAAATATCTCTTGATTATATTATATGTTTTTAGAAATCCCTAGTGTCCTCCAAGTGGAGAGGCATGAAGTTCCTAAAGAATTTTATGTTTGAGGAGAGAATTATTATAAAGGTATTATATATCTTAATACCATAATGTGTTCCCCTTCCATGTAATTTTTTTAGAGTTTTTATAACCCTACTAAATATTATGAATCAAATCATTAGTATAACTATCATTCTCCCATTATGATCTTGCTTCCTCTAACCAGTATGCCTGCCACATGGTCATGGCACATAAAAATACCTCAACTAATTCATCCCACCAAGAGAGGGAATCTACCATCACATTCTATTTTCCTTTATTATACATTATTTTAAAATCATAGCCTAACAATTAAGTCACCCATATTTTTTTTAATTATATGACAACCATTGTTCTAAAATATATTTGAGGCTATCATCATCAGTCTTTATTTGAATGTGATGACCCATCAGATATGGTCTCTATTTCTTCACTACATGAAGAATAGACATAATTTATTTCTCATATATAGTTTTGAGAATATTTTTCCCTTAGGTTGGAAAATTTTTAATTCTAGTGGTCTCTCTTATTACATGAGTACATCCCCCATGCCAAATCATGATGTGTCACACTCCACAACAGTTTTAAAAACAAAATTAGGAGTAGCCAAAACTAAAGCTATGCACATAACCATTTTCAACTATTCAAATTCCTTTGTAATTGAATCATTCCACTAGAAGGATTATTTATTAAATAAAGAGGTGATTAAGTCTATAATGATACCATAATTTTGACAAACCTTGATAGTAACCAATTAGCCCCAAAAATCTAAGGAGGTTCTCAAGGGTCTTGGGAACCTGCCACTCCATCATTGGTTGGATTCTCTTAGGATCCATTTTCACTCCTTCATGTCAAATAATATGAGCCAATTAACCCACCTATTGGACACAAAAATCTCATTGTAAAGATTGGCATAAAGTTGATGTTGTTCTAGAACTGAAAGCAAATGTTTCACATGCTTCAAATGGTCTTCCAAATTTTTGTTATAGATGAGGATAGCATCAAAAAAACACTAATGAAATATTTATCAAAAATGGCCTAAAAATGGTATTCATCAAACTCTGAAATGTAGATGGTGCATTTTTGAGGCCAAAAAGCATGACCATAAATTTATAATGGCCTTCATGAGTTCTAAAATATATTTTAGGTATGTCTTCAATGTAGATGTGAATCTGATGATATACATAACAAAGATATAACTTGGTAGAAAAAATAACTATGTAATTCATATATCAAATAATCAATTACTAGAATAAAAAAACTTATCAATGATGGTGTATTTGTTGAGTTATTTGTAGTTTGGGCACATCCTTCGACTACCATCCTTCTTCCATATCATGATCAATGAGGAGGAATATTCACTTTTATTGTGTTAGATTATTACTAACTCCAACATCTCTTGCATAATATTGTCAATTTCACTCTTTTGGGCATAGGGATACCTATAGGGTCTGATATTAGGTGATGTACTTCTGAAAATGAGTATGATGGCATGATCATGTACATAACATTGAGGAAGTCCTTTTGGCATGTCACCAAAAATAATAGAATGGTCATCCAACTCCTTTTGCAAATAAATATGTGTAGACTCCTAGGTTGGTTGAAGATCCATGGAAAATAAGCATGACAAAATACCTTCTGTACATTTTTCGAGAATCTTCATCATCTAGTGGGAACTATCCAACTATGGAGATTTAACTATTAATCTATGTAGTTGAAAATTTCTTACTTGTAAATGGAACCTCATGAATAATTATTGTAAATTAATCTCAATAGTGCCCAGAGTTGTGAGCCATTACACTCTTAAAAGGATGTTATCTCCTTCTATGGGAATAAAAAACATAGGGGAATATAATAAATAGTATCCCATATCAAGCTTAATACTATGACATTTTCTATAATAGTTGACCATACCACCTTTTACAATCATGACATAAAAGTCTAGAGTGGGGTAATGAAACAATTCAAGTGATAAACCAACTTATGATTAATGAAGTTATGTGTACTCCTAGAGTCAATCAACATAGTCACCTTTTGTTTATTTAAGAATCCTAACACCTTAAGAGTTTGAGGAATACTAATACTTAAAAGTGCATGATAGAAAATAGTAGGTTGAGAATCTTCAAATTCATCCTCAGGTTCTTCTAACCCTTTCCATGAAGCCTCCTCATCTTCTTCATCATAATTGTCACTATCAATGTAAAATAACTTATTTTCAACACAAAAATGCCCTTTGCTTTCTTTTATAGTAAATAAAAAACACAAACCTTATACACACTTTTATCTCACTTGTTAAGGTGTTAATTTGGTAAGCTAATGAAATGATAGGGACGGAAAGGTGCATTCACAAACATTGGTGAAAGGTATTTATCTGATCACCTCTTTTTTACTTAACCATTTGTGATTTTGGTATGGCCTTAGATAAAGTATTGGGATGAAACATGTGAACCTCCAATTGGATGTTATCTTTAAGACCACCCAAAAATAGGTTAGTCAGATTTTCCTCAGTGATGTCTGCTACACATAAGGAAAGATTCTAAAATTAAAGAATGAAGTCCTTGATAGTTTAGGTTTGGTGTAACTTGGCTAGCTAACTAAATTAATTTAAAGATAAATTATTGTGATAGTGGAAATACAACTCCTTCAAAAATAAGAACCATGAAACTAGGACACCTTTCTTTTTATTTTGAGCACATAACCAATGATACCAAATGAATGGCTTAAGTTCTAGATAGAGAGAGTCCATAACCAAATTTCGAAAACATGGAGTTTGATGTAGATAAAATACATTTTCAATCTGAATGAGCCAAGTTAGTGGATCATTACCATCAAACTTGTGTAGGTCCACTTTTGGTGACATCAGATTAGGGCCAAAATTGGTATTAGTATTGTTTGGAGAAGGAGAACCAAACTGAAGTGGTGGAGGATTATTTTGTAGTGGTTAAGCTAACAATTTAGCCAATTGCCTAAATATTTATTTTAATTGATCTATAAATCTATCCAAGTCTCCTCTCAAACATGTAATGTCCCCTTGAATCATATCAACATCATTTTTTTCACCATGCCTTTTAACTCTTTCATAAGTTGATGAACTATCTCTAAAATAGATGGATCAAAAGTTTCAAATTTAATGTCATCCTTGTGAGGAAATTTTGGAGTTTCTTTCCCTATCCCATGTTATAAGTGTTGGACTAGACATGCACAAACCTTAAGAGGTTTTCAGCCCTAAAAAGAATATACTAGTGTAATACACCATTGTGATTGTCTCATTGAGATGAATCTAACTACTACTATTATGCATAAGGGTGAAATTTTTCAACCTAAAAAAGTTTAATAGTATAATATACCACTGTGATCATCTCACATAGATGAATCAAATGAATACTAATTTAGACAAGGCAAAAATAATTATAAACTTTGTTTTTTTGGTTTTTAACTAGAATAAATATATTTTTTCATTTTGTAAAAAAAAATCATGAAAAAAACTATGGGGATGAAAAATACTAATTTCTCTCAAATCATGAAATATGTATTTTTGACCTTCTAGTGCTCAAGACACTAGATCAAAAAAATGTGCCATGGAAACCTATCCAAATTGATGCTATGATACCACTTGTAAGGAAATTACATAGAGGATTCACAATAGTAGAATTATATATGGTATAATTAAGAGTAGAATAAGTATATCCATTATAATAATTGGCAAAATAGTATAATACTTGAATATTATAATTGATCCATTTCAAGGGGGAAACCTCCATAAAAATGAACTAAAAATAAAATTCACAATATTATGATAAAATACTAACTATTACCTCTTATATATACTCTTCTTATCCATTGTTATTCCATAAGTCAACCATATTAATAACATTGAGAAATACAACAAGCTAATATGAAGACATGTAAGCCACAAGTCAGCCACACATATCCCTACATACACTATAGGTTAAGGGCATAGAAAATGTTTTTGGATTTTTTAGGCTTGAAACTAGACTATATATAAAGGGTAAACTAAGTCTATAACTAAGTATGGAAATGATGGGGGATTATTATAGATGAAATAAATAATTTCCATAGATTGGGAAAAGTGGAATTCATGTACCCAAGATTATTTATACCAAGTTAATGTATGTGGTGATGTGACCATATAAATGTGTGTGTAATGATGTGTATGTACAAAGAGTTTTTTTTAAACATTGGAAAAAATTCATTCATATATTCATCAAGATATAAACTAGATAAAAAATGTGCTGATTAATAAGGTTAGGATGGCTTGAGTGAAATGGGAGTTGTAAAAATAGATAAGTGGAGGATGTCATCAAATGAATTAAGGATTCCCCAAGTAAAATATATATTTATAGGCCATGTATGTTAAAAATAGTGCCCAAAACTATTTTTCACCATGATACTTGCCCAAAGCACCATAAGAATGAATTTAATTTTTATATGATTTATTTCTCTCTTTTGTGATTTTTTTGAAAAAAACACTAGATAAATTAAGTGTGAAAGTGATTGATATGCATGATGCTCATAGGCTCATCAATATCTAGACCATCTTTAGTTATTAATTTATAATCACGTGTTCTATATATGACTATGATAATCTAACATAGCAAATAGGTTGAATTTTTCCTTTATTCTCATTATCATTGTTGGTATTCTTTTTATTCTTTTTCAAAAAAAATTCCAACTACAAAATCTTTGGGAGGAAGAATACTTTAGACTATAGAGGTAATATGATGATTCGCTATAGATCTTCAAGATCAACAAGATAGATATATACTAACTAGCTAGATATATACTATCTAGCTAGATATAGACTAACTAACTAGATACAAACTAACTAGATAGATACATACTAACTAGCTCTATCACGGAGATATGAACAACTAACTAAAATCTTATAGATAGTGGATAGGGTGAGGAGAGATATGATGTTTCTAACTAGATATATTGATTTATATATTTGGTTTTTATATTATGTCTCTTTTGAAGGTGGTTTTCATATGCATGTAAGTGATCAAGTGCATGGAGTCTTTTCTCATTGATAAGTTCATGCCCATGTAGCCTTAAACTTATATATTCATCATCATTGATTAAATTGTGAAAGGAAATACATAGTGAGGGTAACATGATCTCAATTAGTAAAATAGATTAAATAAGATATATAGGGGAATAAAGGGTTTCTACCATGGTTGCACATACAATTTTGTGACAAGATCATAAGGTAGGATAATTTTTAAAAGTCCAATCCTAGATAATTTCATTAACAAACTAATTTTAGGATTTTAATGATATTTTTGTTGGATGGATTTGTTTGAGCATTATCTTGAGAATAATATGGCATGGGCTATTTGTGTTTGATATGAAATTGCTTGAAAAAGGATTGTTAATCTAAATTTATTCTTGAATAACTTACCATTATCATAAATGATGGGATGCCTAAATGAAAAATGATATAAGGATAAGCTTAAAAAATTACTTATTAGATATGTAGGTATGATGGAATGCCTCTAACCATTTCATGAAATACTCTATGGTGATAATTATGTGTTTGAGACATTTAGAAAAATTAGGATTGATTTTATTAATGAGATCAATTCTCTAGGTGTAAAATAATAATGGGTTTGAGATAGACTATAAATCTTGTGATGGAACATGAATATGATCCCCATGTTTTTGACATGATAAACACTTTTTGACATACTGATAGGAGTTTATTTACATTATACGACAATACTATATTATTATAAGTTTAGTAAAAACATGTAGTGTGTGCACCAAAAATTACATCATGGACCTACTTGATAGCTAAAGTACCCTTATATAAATGTAAAAATCATAATAGAGTTTAATTATAGCCTTTATGATATAAGGTGTTATCAAGGAGTGTGAAAAAATAAGCAAGTTGGATTAAGGATATTTTATGATTATGGGATAAGTTGGATGTTATGACCTTAACCTTTGTCATGCCTTGGGATATGTATGGCCTACTTATAGATTACATACCTATTTTATATTATTGTTACATTTCTATATGTTCTTAGTTATGTTAACCTATGGAATAACCATGTCTAAGTAGTCTATATATAGGAGGTACTGGTTAGTCTTTGATCATTATGTTAAGTATTCTAATCTTAGTGCATTTTTGTGTAGGTTTTCCCCTTGAATGACTTTTCTATATTATCTAGTATTCTACTCTGCTATCAATTATTGTTGTATGATCTCTCATATTTGCTTATTTTGTGTGACATAAAATCATTATATGTGAACATCTAAGAAATTTCATTACAAGTGGTATCAAATTTTTGATTTGGGAAAGATTCTCGTGGCGTTGTTTTTTTATATCTAGTGAGGCATGACTTCTGTGAGGGGAAGGAGAGAAAAAACATAACTTGAAATCCAAGAAGAATTATTTTTTTTTCGACATAGTATTGTTCAAACCACTTTTTTTTTAAAAATTAATTAGAAAATAAGTTTAATTTTTTTTAGCCTTACAGATTCATAGTTGTTGGATTCATCTTGATGAGATGATCATAATGGTATAGTCCACCAATACACTTTTTGTGCCAAATTTTTTACCCTAGTACACAAAGGTAGTCATTGGATTCATCTTGGTGAGGTGATCACAATGGTACCATCCTTTGGTATAATTATTTTGGGGAAAAAACCCTCCTAGGGTTTGTATATGGCTAGTCCTACTACATAGGGATGAAAAGGGGGTAATAAACTCCTAAGACTCCTACCGATGACATGGAATATATAAATTTAGATCCATTGATTTATTAAATTCAAGTTGACATAAAAGGCTTAGTGAAGCATGATGACTTTGTTGCAATTCAAATTGATGTTTTAGGGATGAAGAAAGAGATGAATGGGGTTCATAGTCAATTTAATCAAATCACTTCTTCATTGGCTACTCTTTCATCTTAGTTACCATCACATAACCCTCCACTTCAACATTCAGGTCTTCCTCCTCTCAACACTAACAACTAGAATTTTGGTGTGAAACTGATGTTGTCCAAAGTGGACATGCATAATTTTGATGGTAAGGATCCTCTCACTTGGATCACCCAACCTGAGAATTTATTTGATCTGCATCAAATTCTTAGTTATCAAAAAGTGATCATGGCATCTCTATATCTGGAACCTAAGTAGTTTATTTGGTATCATTGGTTATGTTCTCAAAATAAAAATAATGGTGATCTAGTTACATGGTCTATTTTCACTGATCAATTATTAGATCATTATCATAATAATGTCTCCAAAAACTACTTCAACTAGTTATCCAAACTATGAAAAATAGGAACTATGAAAGATTATATTCCTTAGTTTTAGAATCTATCCTTATCAATGGAAGATATCAGTGAGTAAAATTTGACTGATATTTTTTTGGGTGGTCTCAAAGATAAAATCTAATTATATGCTCTAATTTTTAACCTAGAATCTATATCAGAAGGTATCACATGGGCACATGTGGTAGAGGAAAAAGAGATGGTAAAATGGAAAACCTTCACTATTCATCATGATCACACCATTCTAGCACCATCATATCTTCAACCCACTAGACTAACACCTCAAATAATTGAGGAGAAGGAAGCCAAAATGTTGTGTTATGGTTGTAATAAAAAATGGAGCAAAAACCATCATTCTGCTAAAAACAAGTTGTTTTACATTGAAGGTACAAATGAAGATGACGATGATGAGGAGACACTTGGTGAGGATGAAGGTCTTGATGAGTAATTTGAGGACTCTCATCATATTATTTCCTATCATGCCCTTTCGGTATTAATACTCCCCAAAATATTAGGGTGGCGGGTTTCCTAAAAACAATAAAAGGTCACTATTCTGATTGATTTTGAGAGCACACACAACTTCATCAACACTAACCTAACAACTCACTTAAATTATTTCATTTATCTAATCTAGAATTTTAGGTCATGACTGTAGATTGTGGTACTATCAACTACTCAAGAAAATGTCATAGTATTAAGCTAGCCATATGAGACTACTTGTTGGATTATTCTATGTTTTCTATTCCCATGGGGGAGATGACATTATTTTGGGAATATAGTGGCTCACCACTTTGGGTAATATTGATATGAATTTCCAAGAATTATTCATGTGTTTTCATTCTAAGGGAAGGACATTTGAGAAAAGGGGATTAAGGTCTAAATATCCATAATGTGTTATCTCCCATCAAATGACAAAGATTCTCTAAAAGGGTGATGAAGGATTTGTATCTCACTTATTTTCCATGGAAGGTCATCCAACTCAACCATATACACGTCCTAATCTATAACAAGTGATTGATTACCATTCAATTGTTTTTGGTAACATGCCAAAAGGACTTCCACCTAATCATATGCATGATCATGATATAAAACTTATTATTGGTAGTAAACCACCTAATATCAAGCCATATAGGTATCCTTAAACTTATAAAAGTGAAATTGAAAATATGGTGCAAGAAATGTTGGATTCAAGAATCATTTTCCATAGCCAAAGTGAATATTCTTCACTAGTTATCATGGTACAAAATAAAGATGACACTTGGAGGATTTGTCTTGAATACAAGGAACTCCATGAGTACACAATCAAATAAACATTTCCTATTATTATCATTGATGATTTATTAGATGAATTAAATGGTGCTCTTTATTTTACCAAGTTAGATCTATATTTTAGGTATCATCAAATCTGGATCCATGATGAAGACATACCCAAAACTACTTTTATGACTCATGAGGGCCATTATGATTTTTTGGTTATGCTTTTTGGGATAAAAAATGCACCATTTACCTTTCAGATTTTGATGAATACTATTTTTATGCCATTTTTGAGGAAATTTGTTTTGGTATTCTTTGATTATATCCTCATCTATAGTAAAAATTAGGAAGACCATTTGTACCATGTGAAATAGGTACTCTCAATTTTGGAACAACATCAATTGTATGCCAAACCTTCTAAACGTAATTTTGGAGCTTGTGAGGTTGAGTATTTAGGTCATATAGTTTCACATAGATGAGTAAAAGTGGGTCCAAAAAAAATCCAAGTAATGGTGGACTGGTCGATTCCTAAGACACTCAAACAACTAAGGGGATTTTAGTGCTAACTAGTTACTATCATAGGTTTGTCAAAAATTATGGTAGCATTGCATCCCCAATCACATCTTTTTTGAAAAATGACTCCTCTTAGTGGATTGATATAGCTACTAAAGTATTTGAACAATTGAAATTGGTGATGTGCACCACTCTAGTATTGGCTACTCCTAATTTTACCAAGAATGTTGTGGTTAAATGTGATGCATACAGGTGTGGTATGAGTGCTATACTCATGCAATAAGGCAAACCACTTACATTTTAAAGTCATCAACTACAGGGTAAAAATCAGCACAAGCCCATTTATGAGAAGGAAATGATGGCCATTTTTCATGCAATCAAACAATGGAGGCTTTATTTGATGGGTCGTCACTTTTAGGTAAGGACCAATCATGATAGTCTCAAATATTATTTAAAAAAAAGGTTATCATCTAAAGAACAAAAAAATGGTAAATAAGATGTTAGGCTATGTTTTTGAAATAGTTTAGAATAAAGGCAAGGAAAATGTAGTGGTAGATGCACTATCTAGAAAGGATGAATTAGTTGAGGCCTTACTATATGCTATGACCATTATATAGGTAGATTGGCTAGAGGAAACATGATCAAAATGGGAAAAGGATAGTGCTACCGATGATTTGATTCAAAATATTTAGCAAGTTTTCAGTCGATTTGAAAAATTCACATGGAAGGGTGATGTATTATATTATAAAGATATACTATACCTATGTAAGAATTCTCTTCTTAAACAGAAAATCCTTCAGGAACTTCATGTAACTTGAATTGGGGGTCATTCAATATTTTTGAACACCTATCATACAATCAAGAAATTATTTTTGGGAAGGAATCAAGGGGTATGTCTAGAAATATGTGGTTGAATATATGATCTATCAAAAAAATAATGTAAAAAAATAAAAAACCCAAGTCTTTTGCAACCTTTATCCATCCCAAGACAATGTCGGGAAGAGGTGTCTATAGATTTCATTACAAGATTACTAAGATTTGATGGTCAAAATGTTATTGTGGTTATGGTAGATCATCTCAGTAATTATGCTCATTTATATTCTTTATCATGACCATTTATTTCTAGTATAATAGCTTCTGATTTTTTCAATACAGTTTAGAAATTATGTGGTACCCCTAAGATCATTATTAGTGATCGATATCCCATCTTGACTAGTAATTTTTGGACTAAGTTATTTTCATGTTTGGGCACACAATTGGCTCATAGTTCATCATATCATCCTCAGTCTGATGGACAAACTAAGGTATTAAAAAAATGTCTATAAGGATATCTCCAATGTTTTTTTTTGATAAATAGGATAAATGGGTTAATTGGTTGCCACTTGCTAAATGGTGTGTAATAATTATGTTCATAGTTCTTCTAAAATGTCTCCTTTTTTGGAACTATATAGATACCAACCACCATCCATCACTTCAACCTTGAATGTCCATTCTAAGTTTCATGTAGTTGAAGAACATATTCATGATCAATAAGAGGTCCTTACCAGTTTGTGTGATAATTTAACCATGGCCCAAAATCACATGAAATAGTAGGTAGATCAACATAAGAGTGAGTGGTACTTTGACATTAATTATTAGGTTTTTGTTTGTTTATAACCATATAAGCATATGTTCTTGAAGTAATGGAAAAAGGATAACAAGTTGTCCCCTAAGTATTATGGACCTCATCAGATCTTATAGAAAATTGGTTGTGTGGCCTACAAGTTATATTTTCATTCCTCCACTTGTATACATATAGTATTTCATGTATCATGCCAAATTAAATTCATTGGACACAAAGTGGCTACCTAAAATAAGTTACCAGAGTTGGATGAGGAAGGAAGAGTTATTATTTATCTTGAGATGATATCTCAAATGTGCACTAGGCATTTGCAGTCTTGAGTGATTAATGAGTGCCTGATCAAATGGAAGAATCTACCCTGTGAAGATGCTACTTGGGAGGATGAATATTTTATGCAACAACATATAGAGTTGACTCTACATTGAGGATAACATTTTCTTGAAATGAAGGGTAATGTTATGCCCATAACCTTTGGTGTATCTTAGGATATGTGTCAGTGACTTGTGGCTTACATACCTCTTTTATATTCTTGTTACATTTCACTATGTTCTTAGTTAGGTTGGCCTATGGAATACCATGGCTAAGTAGACTATATATAGGAGTTAGTGGTTAGTCTTTGATCATCATGTTGAGTATTATATTCTTAGTGAATTTTTGTGGAGGATTCACCCTCGAAGTGGCTTTGCTATATTATCCAGTATTATGATTTATTGTCAATTATTGTTGTGTGATCTCTCATATTTACTAATTCTGTATGATATAAAATCATTTTGTGTGAACATATAGGTAATTTCATTACATTGGAAAGGATGATGTTTTCATGAATATATGCATATATTTATTTTTTTGATGGGAATTAAGACCAATAATATCATATACCATTTTAGATTCATGGATTTTATATGATAGAATCATTAGTTATTCAATAAATAATTGGATTTTGTTGATGTCTAGATGCATGTCAAAAAGGGAGTCGATGGTGGCCATGGAATTTATTTATTCACTACTTGCATGAGGAACCTAATCAAACTAAATATAATTGAAGGATTATTTCATGTTATCAACCATTATTTATAATGGATAATCTTATCATATTTTGATTGATATTCTTCATTGAATTGTTAGATACCCCATTCGATAAATATTTTTAAACCATAAATAATGGATTCATATAATTTAATGTTATTAGTTCAAGTAAATATTATTATAACTTATTTTTGAAAAAGATCAACTTTTGGATTGATGATCAAGATACCTACCCCTAATCTATGATTGGTGAAAGAAACTTCAAACTATAAATAATATTTATATAAGTACTATAGAGATATAATTTATTCATCAAGAAATTTCATGTGTAAAGGATGTTTATCTATCAAAAGAGATTTTAAAAATAGATCTTTAAGGATTTTTCTTGTAATATACCTTTGATTAACATTATAAATGTCAAAATAACTTAAGAACATAACCCATTTAGCCATCCTTATTGTAAGAGAAGATTTTGAAAGAAAGTACATATGTGGATAAATTTTGGTAATAATCTTAGTTTGATTATTTAGATTAAGGTAATCCCACTTTTGATTGGTGTGGAACCTAACCTAGACACATCAAGAGGTTCAGGTCTCCCCCTAGAATACATAATATAGAAGAATAAATAGCTCACTAAAAAGATAAAAATGACCTTGACAAAAAAGGAAATAGAAGTGAAAAGAGAAAAAAAGAACCAAGACGAAGGAAGAATAGTAGTGGAAACAAAAATGACCACTTTTTCCTAGTGTGAGAGCCATCTAGTTTTGGATGGAATAAGAATAACATAGACTAATAAAGTAAGAGGTTTAGGTATCTAGTGGGAAGAAAAAAAAACTAATTTTTACTAGTGTGGGAAATAGCCATATTTAACTAGACTAAAAACTAGCCTAGACTAAAGGCGAGAGAGGCCTAGGTCTCAAAAAGAACAATTGGGATCCCTAGGGGACCCAAACCCAACAAAAACAAATAATAAACCACTAGATTAATATTTGACTAAATTTATAACTAGCCTGAACATAAAGGGAGACACAAATCTTCATAAAGCTACAAAAAATTGGTGTAGGAGCCAACCTGGACAAAAGAAACAAAGGTATAGGTATCAAATAAAACTAAAACATATGATTTTAACTTGATTAGGAACCAATATAAGAATTACAAGTCCCAAACATATATGGAGGTTTGGGTATGCAAGAGAAAAAGAACAAGAGGATAAAAAAACCCATTAAGATCGCCAGGGGACCCAAACACAACAAAACAACATCCTAACATAACCTAGGCTTAAAATAGGGTAAAAATAAAGAAACATAGACCCATCAGGGTCCAAAATGGACCTAGAACCAATAGAGAAATAATAAAATCCATAAAGGTCCCTAAAGGGACCTAAACCCTATAAATCTCATAGAAAATAAAAGGCATTACATCTGAGCCTATAGCTAGGGATTTAGATGGGAACCCCAAATTGGAGTAAATCTATGATTTATCTAGAATTGGAAATAGCCTAGATATAAAAGGATGCCAAGGTCTCTAAGAAGTGACAAAGCACCCAATTAAAAACATTGAAAGGAGTTGGTTCTCATAATTACTATAAATCAAGTCTTCCATAATCAAGGATAAAATAAAAATCATAGATCTCCTTTCAACTCTAGGACCATAACTTAGCCAAATATTCATTGTATTAAATTGAAGGTGTTGATTACATTGTGGAGTTTATCAATAAACCAAACCTAGTGTCCTTTACATAAAAGTAGAGATTAAAATCTTGAGCTTAAACCCATAACCTGAGAATGTTTGTGCAAGACCTTGCACTTATAAAGTTATAAAACTTGAGAAAAGGAGCCTAAATAGTGGTGAGATGGTTGAAGAACAACATAGTTATTACCAAAAAAACCTAGATAATACCAAAAATAGGTAAAGTCTAAAAGTAGGGTTGTTATCCCTTCTTACTTTCTAGTTTCTTCAAAACCCTCAAGAAGCATTTAACCATCCAAACATCAATCTTGCCCCATCTAGAAAATTAGGATGAAGCTTTCAAACAAAACCACCTATTGAGATAATAAGACTCATACCCATGGGGAGTAACCAAAAATTCGTCCTTATTTGTAATCCTAAACATAAAAACACATAAATTAATAGAAAATATATATAGTAAGGAGTAAGGGTAGCTACTACTGTACCACCAATTCAAAAGTAGAGCACACAAAAGATTAGATAAAGGTCCAATAATAAAAAATATAAATGAACAAATAATATTGAGCAATGAGTCCACCCCATGTAGTATTATCACTAGCCCTAACTTCTAGACTAGTGTCAAAAGGACATAAAAAAGCAAATTCAAACTCACCTTCATGTATGTAGGCCAAGTTATAAAAAAAACTATAGAGAGATCCATCATGAATCCCAATCATAATCTTAGTTGATTCTAAATATTTTCTTATTTCCTAGGTAAAACCATGCCATATTAGGCCATATAAACCTCCTAAGTTATATTCAAACATAGGAAAAAGATAATCAAAAGTAGAGGAGTGATTCTCATGAGTGCCACACAGAATTGTAGCCAAAATAACTAGAAAGTAGTTTGAGATCCTTCCAAAATAGCTTGAAATTTTTTGAAAGCCTTTATGGACCATGTAAAATTCCTCCTAGTAACCAGTAGCCCAACACTTTCCTTTCCTAGAGCAAAGAGATGTAGATATAAAAAATTTCCATCATCCCCATCATCATCATCCTTTACTTCCCTAGAATTTGAATTTTCACCTCGACTCTCTTTCTCACTTAGCGTAATGATATTTTTAAACATAACTAAAAAATGTATATTGTTTTGAAGTGATGATGCTAATAGAATTTATATTAGTTATATTTTTATGCATATAATGTCAAAGGTTTTGGAAATAAAATATGACTAATAAACATGACTTTTAAATTTTAGAATAATTTATCTCATAGGATACAAAAGTAATTATTAAGTAATAAAATTCTTTTTTAGTCCATTGTTCATCATGTTGTGCTAATTGTGTCCCCAAGGCATATTGTTTAGATGAAATGTATAATAATAATAATAATAATAATAATAATAATAATAATAATATTATTATTATTATTATTATTATTATTATTATATAGAGTGGGTTGCATTAAGACTAATGGATTTAATAGGTATTGTTTGATAGTATCATATGATCATTACACTCTTCATTCTAGTTAACTAAAGTGTAGTTTTCAATAATATGTTTAAATGGATGACATATATCATCACATTGATATATGAATCTTTAAATGGCCTAAATGTTTCCTTTTAGACTGTAAATTTGTTTCATGTTATTTGGTGGAGCCATATTGTTATGTCCTTGAATTTTTTTGGGTTGAACTCTATACCTTTTCATGATATAATTAAACCCTTTAAATTTCCCATTGTGACCACAAAATATATTTATTAAGATTTAAGTTAAATTTATAATCCCTTAAATTTAAAAGATATGGGATAAAATTATAGGATGATCTATACTTGTTTTAGATTTATCCAAGATATCGTCTACATAATCGTAAATAAAATCATGAGTCATGTCATGTAATATGGCTATAATAGCACATTGATATGTTTCCCCTATATTTTTGAAATCATAAGGCATGACTGGGTAAAAAATGTTCACCAAGGTATAATGAGTGTCTTTTTGTGTTTACATTTAGGTGAAGTTTTGATCTGGTTATATCTAGAGAAATAATCCATGAGAGAAAACATTGAATGGCCTACTATGGAGTCTATAATAATGTAAATATTTTGGAGAGAAAAGTTATATTTTGGACAAGATTTAGTGATATCCCAAAATTATGTACATACACTAATTCCTATTAGATTTTTTATAACTAGAAATATATTGGAGATCCCTTCTAAACAATCCATAGGTCTAATAAATTATGCCTCAAACTATTTTTATAATTATTATTTCACATGTAGTACCACTTTAGGATGATTTTTTATTAGCTTTTGATTAATGGGTTTAGTATCCTCATGTAAAAAAAGGTGATGTATTACAAGTGATGGGTCCAATTACTGCATATATGAATATAGCCAAGTAAAGATATCTCAAAATTATATTAAAAGGATAGATAAGATTAACTATTATTTAACACTGAGAGATGTTAAAAATTTGATAAATTTTTGTTCTTCATCCATGAAAATGTTTACATCTATGGTTTCTTTGATAAAAAATGTTAACTCATCATAAAAATATGTATGACGAGGAGGAATATTAAGTTCCTCATCTATAATTTTTTATTATTATCTTCATTTAATAGTTCATCATATAAGTTTTTACTAGGGGATTGAGTTTTATTGAATTTATTTATATTTTGATGATTACACTATTTAGGAATAAGGAGTTTTGACTATTTCCCAAAGTATGTTGAAGTGCCTAAATTGGTTGTAAAGACTTTTTTATGATCACCTAAAAAAATATTGTTTTTTAGTCCCATCAATTAGATAATTGACTCATCATTTTGGAAGTGTTTGAGAGAAATTGGATCTTATTGATACTAGTCTATGATTTGAGTGTATTTGGGTTCAAGGTTTAAGACATTTGTGTTATGCAAAAGGTTTGTGGATGAAACATCCTCATAGTAGATATGAACAAAACTAATTTCAATGTTAAAACAGGACTCCTTGGGCATCATGAAATAATCACCTATGTAATAATGTGGATCAACACTAGGTGATTTGTATCCAATTCCTCAGGATTTTTCATATTCTTCAAAAACTATTTGTTATAAAAGACCTTGTTCATGGAGTGAAAGGCCCTAGCCTTTATAATTAATAATATTACATGTGATTGATTTAGGTGTATAAATTTATTGATTTTAAAATATATCTCAAGCTTATCATTATAAATTCTAGAAGGATTATATTATTTGATTTATTCATTTGAAAGGAATCTACATTCAATAAAAGAGGTTTTAATAGATTGACAAAAAATTTATAAATTCTTCCTTTAGTGGGTCCTTCCATGGTTATTATGAGACATATGGATTTTACTTAAGTAATTGGCATCCTTTATTTCATATATCCTCATGCATTTATAAACTATCTTAGACTTATATTTGATTTATGGATTCATGGTTTTGAATGCAGAAGGTTGATTTTTAGATGTGGATGGTTGGATACTAGATGTGGAATATATGTCATATAGATGGACATAGTTTGAAATTTTTGGTGATTTTTCATTAGTCTCATAGGTATCTTTTATAATATGTAAATATTTAAATTTTTTGTATCATCCTTACAACAAATTTTAGTATTGAAAGGGTTGAGGATCACCAAGAATGGTAACTTTCATACCTGAATGAGAAAATTTAAGACTTTGATGGAGTGTAGATGGAACAAAATTCATGGAATGAATCCATGGTTTGATAAGGAGTATGTTTTATGGAAGATCAATATCTAAGAGTGTATTAGTCTTTATTATATGACATGCCACACCATAAGGGGAAGATGTATATTCCTTATTGACTAATGTTTTGCATTTTCATATGCCTTGATAGTCATAATATTGGGTTTTAAAAAATTTAAATAACCTATGTGTTTAATAAAGGTTAGTTTACAAAGGTTTAAACTGGACCCATTACCTATAAATACTCTTTTTTATTTGAAATAATGGCCTCAATATAAGGGATAAGTTGTCATATGAGATAATAGGGGATATATTAGTGTGGTCAAAAGTAAACAGATTTTTTCAAAACAAATGTCATATAAGTGATTTAAAATTAGGTGGTTTGATGTCCTTACATAATCTTTATTTATATATGTTTTCATACAAAATATACTTAACAATTAGTTGTTTTTTGAGAAGGTAAAAATTAGATATTATGTTTGGTGTATTCTCAAGTATCTCAATGATATTATACTTGTCTTTAAAAGTAGGTAGATGAGATAATTTATGTGTGATTTTTGTGCATCATTTAGTGACTAAAAAATCCTAGGATTTGATTTTTATTACTAATAAATGGTTTTCCACGTGGTGAACATAATTCACAATAGATTCAAATGGATGGGTGGTTTTATTGGAGCTAATATTGATGGTTTCATTTTGACCTTGAGTTTCTTTGTATTATTCTTGGTCATTTTTAAAAAAGGGATATTAGTATCTACATAAATTTTGGTTTATGAATGCAGATGAATTATTATCTATTTATATATCACCATGATTAATATAATCTTATATATGGTTTTTTATATTCATAAATATATTAGTGGTGTGACTTTTAAATTTATGTTATTTTGAATATTCATATTGTGTATACCAATTAATATTAGGACCATTTTCATTAAATTATTTCATATTGGTAAATATGATCATGTTGATCGGTACAATATTATGGAAAATTACATTAAGGGGTCACCTAAAGTAGTATAAGTCCTTCATATTTTCCCTTATCTAGTTTAAACACTAGGCAAGGAAATATTAGGGGGAAGTTGGATGTTTTTAAAATTATTAACATATATAACACCATTAACTACCATGATCTTGTTCTTATTGAATAATTTGATCTTGATAAGTAGGAGTAATTTTTCCATAGTGAGTCACGATTCGATATTGCAATCAAGATTAAAATTTATAGTTTTTTTAGCCAAACTCATTAACCCATATTTCATGAGTAGTGGTTCACATAAACCCATATCTCATGAGAATGTATGGTCTATTTATCACTCATTACATATAAGTTATGCTCACAGGGGTGAAACATTGGGCCTTCCTAAGATGTCACCCATCTCATGACTACTCCAACTCAACATGCTTAACCATGGAATTTACTCTAAGGTTAAGCCCACATAGATTGATACCCCATTTATAAAAACTTCACCAAGTTTTATACCTTATTAAAAATTAATTATGTAACCCATAAATCTCATTAATTGATAACTAGGAGGTATTTTTCCATAGTGAGTTAGGATTTGATATTTCTATTAGGATTTAATTGTGTAGTTTTTTTAAGTCAAACTCATTGACCTAATGTTTCATGAGTAATGGTTCACACAAACCCATCTCTCATGAGAATGAATGGTCTACTTAACACTCATTTCATCTAGGTGATGCTCATAAGGGTAAAACATTGGGCCTTCCTAGGAGGTAACCCATCTTAGTAATAATCCAACTCAAGTGTGCTTAACCATGGAGTTTTATCCATGGTTAATCCCACATACCTTGTTACACCATTTTCAAAACCTTTAGAAAGTATTGGGATTGTCAATTTGATTTTGGTATTAGTTATCCTTATCAAAACTCTTAACAAAGCCCTATGGAGATAGGTAGCCTTTATATTTGAGCTCATTTTTTAATGATTTCATCAAAGGAGGTAGAACAATGGATTTGGAGATGAAAATCCATCTTTGAGTTAAGATGATCTTTGAAGATAGTGATGAGTTCTTTTTCTAAATCTATTAATAGAAATACCTTTGACTCTATGGTATTATAAATATTAATACTATTTATACAAATTATTCTTAGGACCATTTTTATCGAAGGGGTTGGAATTTTTAAATATGATCATGTTGGTAGGTATGATCTTATGGAAAACTACATCAAGGGCGTCACCTAAAGTAGTATAAGTCCTCCATATTGTGCCTTGTATAATTTGAACATAGGTATGGTAAATTTAGGGGTAGGATTAATGATTTTAACATGATTAACATATATAACAACATCATCAACCATGTTATTATTTATATTTAATAATTAATAAATTGAGTGTCCATAAATTCTTTCCTTTTGCATGAGAAGTGTTGATAACTTCTCAAAATATAGTGTTTGTGTCTCTTATCGTGTAAATTTTCCCACCATTATATTATTATTTTTTAATTCATTTAATATGATCCCAAAGATTCAAACACTATATTTTTATAAGTTATAAACACTTCTTGTACAAAAGGAAATAAGACATGAATAATCAATTACTTTCTCAATATCATTATTTGGCATTGCCAAAGTAAAACATGGTTAGCTCATGTTATACATTGTAATAAAAGTTTTTTAAAAATATCTCATAGAGATATGTAATTTAGTGATTGAACACTTGGATAAACATAAGCACCATTCTATATATTAACCACCTAAGCTACAGAAGAAGAGCCTGAGTAAATAGTTGTCTCTAGGGGAAACTTCTTGGCATGTCATGTAAAACTACTTGATATGGTCCCTAGGGTCAACTTTCCCCTGGTATTTATCAAAATTTATAGGTTATAAGGGTGAAAAGTAAATTTTTTCATGTTTATATCAAATAGGTAGGGGAAAGTTATTCAAACCTAAAGTTTTTACTTTTTGATCGACTTCCATCTTGTAATACTTGGATTTGGTCTTTTATATTTTAAAATTATTGATGTATACTTGAATGGTGAGGATGATGATTGATTTTAATTGTTTTAATTTTAACCTAACGTATGATTTGTATAATTTTTCATATTTTTGTTTGATTGTTGGATATGTCATATTTAGGATTTGAAGGATTATTGATCAAAGGATTGACTTTGGATTGAATATTAAAAAATTGTTGGTTCAATCATTAGACATGTTCATAAAATTAAAATTATTGATCCTATTTCATTTGGTTTTCTACAATTTTATTTCCTTTATATACATGGACATGGGAAAAATACTTAGTATTTTCATTAGAGGACTCTAAGATGGCCTTATTCTTACCTAAGGAAGTGATAGTTTTATTTTAATCATGTTTAGTAGGGGTTTTATATCTCATACTAAGAAGGTGTGTAAAATAATCAATATTGAAATATAGGTGTAACTTAGCTCATAATATTAAATATTTAATAAGGATTGGTCTTTATTTTTTAAGTGGTAGTCACTAACTTAGGTAGTGTGTTCCTTGGGAAATCATTTTCATTAGTTTATCAATCATATTCACTTTGGTCAATAGGGATATCATTATCATTCAAGTTTTTAACAATCCTCTTGGCTCTCAAAAAGGAAAGGGTCTCTAACAAAAGAGTCTTCTCTAATTTTGGATTATTCAAGTAGGCTTGAAGTCTAATAATTGGAGACATGATGTAACATTAATGTGTTTACCTCCAATATGGAATTAACTCAATATTTCGTGTTAAATAAACATGGTATTTTGTTTCTTTCACAAAATTTCATAATTTATCATTAATAAATCATGGAACCTTTTTTATAAGGAGTCTAATTTTTTGATTTAGTTAAGTCTAGGCTTGTTTTATTTAATGATATGATTAAAACTAGTCTTTCAGTAGTTGTATCCTAAATACCATGTTGGGTTTTAACACTAAAATGAGAGGGTTTAGATAGGTTTAGAGCACCTAGAGGATTATTAAATGGGTATATATAAGTGAACATACATAAGGGTAGTACTCATATATAAAATAGGCTAATTAGGTGCTTAACTCAAATATAAACATACACTCTATTTCTTACATTGAGTATAGGATAAATATAAAAATTCAAAATAAGATTTGATTGATAATGACAAATAAGTAATACATTTATTTGGGTTTTATGTTAACAAAATGCTAGATCTAAAATAGTAGGAATTATTCTAGAAGATAACTTGGGAACAATCATCAGATTTTGAATTGGATGCTTTTGGATATTTGGACACTAATGATAGTTTGAGATGGTTGAATCAAAACTAACATCTCATTTAGACATAAGTTTCATATATTTAATATATGTTAGAAGAGTATATTACCACTTGGATTCCTTTGGGTTTATATTCACCTTTGTTCTAGTAAATTTAAATCTAGGTCATGAACTATTGCTCCTCATGCATTTACAAAACCCTAGTTCTTCATCTTAATGTTGACCTTGGGAAAAAATGGGTTAATTGGCACATGGTGTTGATCTAAAGAAAAATACTCCTCTATCAATGAGTATTGCCTACGTATATAATACTCTAAAGAGGTTCTCAAAGTGATGTAGTTCCCCCTGTGAGTTATTTTATGTGTGAATCATGTAATAAATGCAAAGTGAGTACAATAGTTACATAGCTTGTAACTTTGTAGAGCATGCTCTTATTATTCTCATTTAGTAATTCAGACCTACATATATGTTGTCCCTATGAATGATATGGAAATAGGAGAAAATAAGGTAGATTTTATCAATTAAATGCTTAATAGAATGCTTTGATAAGTTACCTTAGGTATTTTCTAGGTGAGGAAAGAATGAGGGTTGATCTTATATTTATATCAATACCTTTAGATAATTAAATATTATTAAATCACTTAATCCAATCTTTAGGATACATTTTATTTGAATAATAGATGAATTTAAGGAACTGGACACTTGCATCAGGTCAGGACACTAGTGTCAATGCTAGTGTATGTCCTAGATGTTGTCTCTATGGAACAAGAGAGTATTTATAAGTTCAAAACTTTGAGACATAAAAAATAAGTAAATTTTAAGTATTCTCGAAAAGATAGAAGGCTTATGTCATCAGCATAAGACTAGTCAGACTAAGAGATATGCCAAGAGGGATAAGATAGAATATATGTGAGACTTATACAAGTAGGAAAAGGTTTAGAACTAAGATGAATATCCAAGGTATAATTTGTCCAAGTGTACAAGACTAGTGTGTTATATAATCCATAAATATAATTTGCATTCCCCCTTTAATCTAGTAATTAAATTTTTAGTTTAAAATATATGAATGTATACCTAGGTGTGTATAACACACCTTATATTTATGTGTATCCAACCTTAGTGATTTATTAGTTACTAACATAAAAATAGGAGCATATTATGGTATATATCAATGTATATAATCTATAATATAAATTATTTGAAATTTACTTAAATTTAAAGAACAATGTTTATGAGTACACAAGTGTGTTGATGTAGTTGCCTTGCCTATTGGAAAGTTGATTTGAAAAATATATATCATTATAAGGATATGAAACTAAGATTAGGAAAAATATAAATACATATTGAAAGTGAATATATCAAAGGGAATGAGTGGAGAGAGAGAGAGAGAGAGAGAGAGAGAGAGAGAGAGAGAGAGAGAGAGAGAGAGAGAGAGAGAGATTCCCCTAAACTTGGAAAAAAGGTTAGTTTCTACTTAGTACATGAGATTAAATCAACTATGTAACGTACTGATACGTATAAACTAATGAGTCTAGATGATATAATCAATTCCAACCTATAAACTTGGAAAGAATGAGTGATTTAATCACATAAACCATAAAAAAAATTGAACTGTCTACTATATTATATTATCTTAATAAATTTCATAAAAGTCTTACCAGGGTATCAACACAAAAAAGTTCATGATGTGGTACGAGTACATAAAAGGTTTTTGGTATCAAAAAATATTTTAGATTTTTTAATATTAGGAAAAAATTCATATAATATTCATCTTAAATATGTCTCATGCTGAAATTATATAAAATAATGGTACCAATGTATATAATTATACCACAATTGTGAATATTAATCATATAACTATGTGGTTTGGCTAATTCAAAAACTATGTAAGGCTAGAGAACATGCTTCAAAAAACATACCCCAACTATAAATGGATAAATATGAAAATTGATATAACTACTAATGTGAATAAAATGTTTCAAAAACATGCCCCCACTATAATATGGGGGTGTTTAATAATGAATAAGTATGGATAAGATGCATTAAATCATGCCCCTATTAAATATGGGAACTGTGACATGAGAATAAGTGTGCAGAACATGCTTCTAAATCATACCCCCACCGAATATAAAAACTATGCCAAGTGTGGATAATGTGCCTCTATGACATTCCCCTAATAATATCCCCAACTTTGGGGTGAGGGAAATATATGAAATAATAGTTACCTCACCTCAAAAGGGTAAGACAGTTATATAATCTATAAAGGTAACCATTTAAAATTTACAAAGAACATGTCTAGGAAGATATATAATTGAAAGACATAAAACCAATGTGATCACATGAAGGCCTTAAATTCATGATAAGGATCATGAGAAATGTTTGGATAGTAACATTAAAATATCAAGAATAAAATAAGCATAAACACAAGAGAACTTGAAAGCAAGTCAAAAGATAATGGTCCAAAGAGACCACAAGTAAGTGGCATGTTAAAATGATACACAATCGAAGAGACATGACTTAGTCTAATGTGCATAAACATTTAAATGTCCATACAATAAATAATGACATATGAAAATATAAAATTAATCATGCACAGGCATAAGGGTTAGAAATAAAGGAGTATATTAAAATTCTCAAACAAGTAAGATAATAGAAAGGAAGGAGACTTAAGGAAGTGCATAAAATAAAGCATAAGAAACTAGCATAATCATTTCATATGAGCCCATGGATCAAATGTGTGAGGATAAAATGTCAAGTGTATATAATATAAAGTGCATGTGTAAAATACAATCATGGATAAAGGCATGTGTAATTACAAATTTAAACTCAAATATGATAATGAAATTTGATCATTGGACCATATAACATGTGCATATCAAATTCAATGAAGTGGATGCCCCAAATGTCTACATGACATGAGTGGAGGGGGGGCCAACATCCAAAATATAAATAGGTAATGCTTTTGGGTATTTATATATCACACTTAGATATACATGTGATAAACATGTATGGATGTAAGAGTATCTGAATATGTCATACATAAACATGTAACTATCACATAGGTGATAAGGAGCCAATAAAACATGTAGGTGATGAAAATATATTCAAATTTTTGAATGTTTTTGATTTTTAAGTATTTTTTAAATATTAAAAAAGGAAATATCATCCTATTATGACATCCAATGGATGGTCATAGATATCTTCCCATTGTTAGCATAGTGTAATAATATTGTGATTCTACTAAGGATCATGTACAAGTTCAATATCTATCACGATGGTATCAATGAGACTCTATATATGTAAAATAGGATTATATGGTCATGAATAAATAGTAAGAGTAATAAGAGTAGGGTTTTGTCAAACCCATCATTGATTATTCTATGGATTATTTGCAATAACCATAATATGAACATGTGTAGGTTATCTAGATATTTGAATATGGTAGATAATAGATCAGAATTATGTGGAATCCACTATATGTCTCCAATGTAATGATCTATAAAGTACTAAATTCTTAGTAAAGGGGGTTCCTTATTGGTTACTCTTTTATTTTAATGAGCCTTAATATGATTGGTAATTAATTGTTTGGGTATATATTTATGTTATTCAAGAGGATGATCATATGAAAATTTTCAAACTATAATTACTTAATTGGCATGAATCTATTAGAAGGTATTTGAACCTTAAGAGGTGTATGTCGAGTATAAGTACCATTAACCCCATCTAATGGGTACCTATAATATGATGAATAAGGATGCACATTATATGACATTTTCAATTATAGTTCCTATTATAGCTCAAATTTACATCCTAGATAAGTCAATCAAACCTTCTCAAATTTGGGATAACATGAAACTATCTCTAAATATAGGCAAGTTGATACAAGAGATAGATCTCTATATTATAGGCTAGCTCCCTTGTTCTAACTATTTAGGCTCACACATTACACTAAAATAATCACTTGTTATGGGTGAAAAGGGGTAAAAGGAAATATAAAATCAACCTATACTGATTAAAGTGATACACCAAAGATATTTCCATAAACCTACTTGCATTTTCACTAAGAAGGCATACTACTAAAATTGATCTCAACTCAAGTTTATTCTAGCATAAGTGTTTCTACATGGAGGTAGATTGATATGCATTTCCAAAGGTGGGTAAATAGGACATATAATTTTAGACACTACTAATCTCTCTTCACACTTCAAACACACATAGTAAAATTTACACTTCATGAGACCTATTAGAATAAATATTACTCACACAATGCATACAGGAGCATAATGGAAGTAAGGAGAAGACATTCATCACTTGTAATTCAAATAGATTAGTTGACATAGTTTAGCAATAAATTTAGAGAGTAAACAAACTTTATAATTTATTAAAAGTCAAAATAATATGTCCTACTAGTAGGGATTCACCATACCAATTGTGGATTATTCATAATGCCAAAATGGCTTTAATATATACAACATAAGAGAAGAGAGAGAAAGAGTGACATTGAAGAGTCACCATGCCAAGTGTCAAGTCTTAAAAAATATTTAAAATATAAGAGAAAGATCTATAAAATAGGTCATGAAGTAATTTTAGACAAGTTTTCATATTAATTACAATATTATTTTAGTGTTGACATAGGGATACTTCGTTATCCTTATTAAAACTACTTTCTTAATGAGGATTCAACTTAACTACTTAAAACTACCATATAATTCATTAAAACATGTTCTCTAACCTAAGAAGATGGAAATAAATTTGTAGAAGTCATAATACACCTCTCAACAAATGACCATCTCTTTGACACTTATTCTTCACATCCTTGTAGGTGCTCATTATCCCTATATGCCTTAATACTCACACTTATCACTAGGGTGACCTGTACATGTCCAAGCGAGTTCATTGTAGAGATGTGAGACACATCATCATAACCTTTTTTTTCCCATATTCCATCTATTAGACCTAAATAATATTCAATATCACAATCCTCATCTCCAACTTAGGCAGACATCTTCTTTCTCACTATTCTATTCAAGATTTCCTAGAATAACCAAGATAGCATAGGTTTTTTCATGAATCACTGAGGTGAGACTGGGGTCTAAGGAGTTGAAATACATCTCCACACACCATCCACCATGAAATTCATTCACATATTCCCTTATACACCTTAAAATCACCTCAAAACATGAAGAAAACACATAATTTGACACATTCATACAAGTGATGGTACAAAACAACAAATAGTGAGGGGATTGAGAGAGTATCAAGTTGAACCAAGCCACTGTCTAGGTCAATTGGCCCCTTATAGATGCATAATTATTCATATATTTCTCATTAGGCTCTTACAAAGGCTTTAGGTAATTTATGTTTTTAATAATGATTCATAAAGGTTAAGCCCTTAATTCTCAAACCAATGTCACTAGTTTTAATTTAACTACTGTCATCTATTCTCCATAAGTTCTTGAGAGACTATGCATATTGTCTGTATAGGTATGAGTAAAATTAATTGTTTTTTTGAGTTATAACTATGTATTGTAGACACCCTTGAGACAAATTGAGGCCAAAATGATAAATTATGATTTATTCTCTACAAAACACTACTTTCAATCAATCCTCCACACTCCCATGAATTTTCTCAAATTTCTATGGAATATAATATGGTCATATTAATGACATTAGACACTTGGTGGTTTATGCCTAGTTTTAGGCCTATTAGGCACTAACTATGTTTATGAGTGTGGGGCCACTTAATATTGGTCCCAATGGATTTATGTGTTTAACAACACCTATTTACCTTTAAATTAACACTAAACATTATCCTAATATGCTTATAATACTTTTCATTAATATATTTACCATTAATTCACTAAGTCTATAGGTTGTGTTCTTAATGGAGTACCTCTATTTTAACATAAATGAGATTATGGAGGTCTATTATAGCTCATTATTATACTCCATATCAAGTTTAAAAGCTTTATCATAGTCATATAGTTTTTAAAACTTAAAACTCTCCAAACTAGCTTCTATGCATGTGATTGTGTGTAGGGTTTAGAAGCCTAGACTGAGTATGAGGTTTTGAACTAATTTTATCAACCTTAAATATTTTTTATCTATAAATCTCACATGGAGTATGATTTCATCACTCCAAGAGTGGATTCAACTTGTCCATTTTAACTTACACCTTTATCAAACTTTCAAACCTGTATTCTCTATTTGCTTAGGCTAGTTTGCAGTCATCACTTCAAACTATAGGTTTTAATTAGGGGATATGAGAGATTTTTTTAGGTGTTGATATGGGTATGATTAATGTGTTTACAAATTTTGGTTTCATCTAAGGTCACTAATACCATTTCCCACTTAGATAGACTCATTTATGCCTTCACATGCTATCATCTCTCTATCACCAATGCACTATAGGTCTCCAAGTTTTAGGTTCATTTGGTCTCAATGACACTATGATTCTCTGAGTGTTTTCATTATAAAATTTACTAATTTGAAACCTCATTCAACCATAACAATATTTTGATATAATAGCCTTCTCTCATGCTTAGATGTTACCTCTAGTCTAAGGTTGCAAGAATGAAACCATCAAGCTTACCTAGACCTTATAAACCTTTCACCATGGAATGTCATTGTATAGAACATAATCCTATTATAGATAACTAAAGGTAAAACTTCCCATTAAGAAAATTTATTTAGCTCTATAGACAACACTTAGTTTTGGATGTAGGTAGTGACCTCACTTTTTTGAATACCTAGTCCTCTTCATGAATTGGAAAAGTATATTATACGCCCTAAAGGTGGTGGAGATCTATTAAAAATCTCAAAATGTACAAATTTTATATCTTTGAATCATTGACACATTTAACCTCTAAGACATACATACTTAATATGAATTCTTCCTATAAAATATAGTGAGGATATAATTCCATTATGACCTCAGACAAGATTTGCCTATATGATTAACTGAGGTTAAAAAACACATTGCACTAAGGATGTTCATTTCAAGTAACTTATCAATCCTCCACTTCACACCTTCAACTGAAACTATCAAAACATTGTTATATAGACCTTAATGGTGTTCACTTATTTTCATGGTCACACATGCTAAACCAATAGAAACCAACATGAAAAGGATTAACATGATCTACAAGACTATATTCATCACTTGGTTCACATAGATCAATTTCCAAAATGAAACTAGATGAAGAAAATCAAGCCATTAGGAATGCACAAGTAATTTAGAGGTGATAAAAATCTTAATGATTATTCATATAGTATAAAACATCGATCTTGAAACTATGACCATGAAATGTAATTACATAGGGACCTATAACATCCAACAAGTTCACTCACTCCAACTCTTATTCTCCTATCTGTACCAAGTAAAAATAGTTGACTCTTCTTGACCTATCCAAGAGAGTGATAGGAGAGAAAAACTAGTTTTTGATAGTTTTGGATTTTTTGAATCCACCTTAGCCTAGGAATTCCCTATGGGAATATAAATATACTTAATTGAATCCTTGACATGTGTCATATGATTCATCTAGTCTATACAACTACCTAAAAATATCCTTTTTAGATGATCTTATTATTTATATATTGAACCTGCAACATTTAAGTTTCAAAACTATCCTTTGACATTTTTTATAGTAAGTATGTTATATTGATTATTGACACATTTTTACTTTTGTGTAAAACCATACAATTCCATTTTAATGACAAAAAGGTGACAAAAAATGACATTAAGAAAGTTGATAAATATGACCAAGGTACAATCATATTACATGACGTTCAAGGTGTGACTTGACCTCACTTAGTACCATGGTGACCATTTTCAGACCTATAAGAACTATATGGAAAGTTTTAATATATAGGGGTTAACCAAATTTGACTTAGGGAAATTTTTTGTCAATAGTTCCTTAATATAATGGTATCTCAAAGGATTGTCAAATAATTTCTATTTTTGGTGATCACTAGGTTGTGAACCTATTTCCTTTGAAGGATCCTAAATTTTAAGATTTTGGTCATCTATAAGATCTTTTATCCTATTTTTTGACATAAATCATATGTTTTTAGAATGCCATGGTCCCTAATGATAATCAAAATAAACATTTGCATCATATCCTTTAGGTAGAGGTTGACTCATATCAACCTTGATAGGATGAGGGAGAGATATAAGCTTACACTCTAGTAACTATGGGACTAATGAAGCTAGGTACTAAATTAAAATTGATAAATATCTCCTTTGTGCATTGGATAAAACAATCTAATTAGGATATTATAAAACTATGTTAACCATGGTGGGTATTTCCTTATTAGGCTCAGGAGGTACTACATTATAACTTTGTTTAATTGTGAACTTGGTACTAGATATATATGAATCTAGTGTTTTTTATATATATTTGAGATTATTTAATTAAATAAAGTTCATTTTATCATCCCTTATAACATGGTTTAAGTCTTAAAAATATTTGAATATATTAAAAATAATGGAGTAATATAAAAGAGTAAGCAAACTTTGTTTAAATATGTATTTCAAATACTTATCTACCATAGTATTGGTCATTTATCCAACATTATATTTTACCTTAAAACATATTCATTTATAGGTTCATTTGTTCCTTGTTTGATTTTGGATTTTTGAGCCTAGGAAACCTTTTTATAAATATTTATGAAAAAGTGTACTAAAAACTATTGTATAAGAGGTTTGAATTCTTTTATGGATTGGAGACTTAAATCATAAAACCACCTCAAAGCATAGTCCTTGAAACTTTTTCGAAATAATTTGATCAAATTTTTATCATTGAATGCATATTCAATGCATACCACATAAATGGATTCAAGATGTTGTTTAGGATCACCTTTTCCATCATAAAATGGATACTTAGGTGCAAAAAATCTTGTTGGAAAAGGGTGTTAAGATATGTCAAGTTTAAAATAATTTTTTTCAATGTTTGTAACTTTAGACCCACATGGGCTTATATTATTAATTTGAGTAACCACGAAGGGGGATGTAAAAAAGGTTTGAGTAGCAATAGGCATTGAACCTAATATTTGTGTTGAAAACGTAAGTAGTTCCATGGTAGTTGGAGCAATAATGTTTTGGATTTTAGGAAACAAAGGTTTCAACACATAATTCATGCCCCCACTAGATGTATTATGTTGTAATGTGTTCAATGAGAGGGATGTTTTAACTATAAATTTATCACCTTTTGTTTCCAATATAGTTAATAGGATCTCATCCATATATTTAAGGTTTTCATGAATATGTTCATGAAATAATGAAATTTATTACACTTTATCATGGTATATTTTCTAATTTTAATTTATTATATGGATTTAATTATCATAATATTCTTCTATGATAGCCCTATCAATATGTTTTTTGTTGTCAACATGTGTATCATTATGATACATAATATGATATCCCTCATTATTTTGATGCATCTTAGATTATTGGAAGGGAAGATCAATGAATTTAATAGGCACACCTCCAAATATATGGATATTCCTAGGTTTCATATAAAATAATAGTATTAGTAAATGAAAAAGTATATTAATCTTACACCCACATATAAAAATACTATCAACTAATGGTCATATTCTATCTTCATGTATAGATTACTATTTTCAACTCCTCTTTTGAACCCTTGATCCAATAGATACCCATACAACCTAGGATACCAAGATATGAGAGCTTGATTTGGACCATATAAAACCTTTTTAAATATTCAAACAAATTATTTGTCATATAGTTTTGATAAACCCTTAGGTTTCTCAATGTACACCACCTATTCTAAATTTCCATTTAAAAAGGCAGATTTGACATCCATATAGTATACCTTGAACCCTTTGAATCTAGCATATGTCAAAAATAATTTGATGGCCTCTAATATTGAAACTGATGCAAAGGTCTCCTCAAAGCCTACCCCTTCAACTTGTGTATATCCCTTGAATACTAATCTATCATTATTTCTAGTGACTTCTTCATCTTCATTTAAATTGTTTATAAACACCCATTTTGTGCTAATGGCATTCTTTTTAGTAGGCTTAGTAACTACTTCCCAAGTCTTGTTCTTCTCTATTTAGTCTAGCTCCTCATTGATATCACCTATAAATTTTTTGTCTTTTCTTGCATACATAATATTCTCAGGTTCAATCCTGGATAATAGAGAAACATTATCTTGATTTATATTACTTATCAGTCTTTTCCTTATTTGCATACCTACATTATTATTTCTAATTATTTGAGGTTTAAGGTGATCTCTTTGAATTTATCTTGAGGGCCCTTTTTAATCCTATCTCTCCTCAACTTCTTCTTCTTCCTCCTCAACCTCTATAGTTTCCTCTTCATTCTTGATGTCTAGATTCTATAATGTGTCCTTTGATTATGAGTGTGATTCTCTTGTCTCATCAATCTTCACATTGGTGATTTCCACTATATTTTTTAACCTCTTGTTATAACATCTATAGACTAAGCTCATTGATGAGTATCCTAAGAATATAGCTTCATCATATCTAGGATCAAACTTTACCAAGTCTTTATATGTCTTTTGATGAAACATTTTCTCCTAAACACTCCAATGTGTTCCACATTGGTAGGTCTACCCTTCCATAGTTCATAATGAGTCTTGTTTCCATTAGTCATTATCTATCATATATTAAAAATGTAGAATTTAATACTTATTGCCTCTTTCAAATATCCATCAAATAATATAGACTCATTTAGCATAGTTATATCCATATCTTTAATTATCATATTATTCCTTTCTACTACCCCATTCTACTGAGGTGTCTTAGTTGTTGATAATTGTCTCCTTATTCAATAAACCTCATATAATTCATCAAACTCATTACACAAAAACACTCATCCTCTATCAGATATTATGCACTTTATCTTCCCTTTCTTCTTATTCTTAAGAAAAGCCTTGAATTATTTAAACTTGTCAAGAGATTATGACTTTTCTTTCAAAAAAGCAACCCAAGTCATTCTTTTATAATCATATATGAGTAACATGAATTAGATATCTCCTTTAATGCTTTGAATTATTGTAGGCCCATAGATATTAGTGTGTATTAACTCCAAGGGTCTTGTATTATATTACTCCTTGGACTTGAACCTTATTCTAGTCTGCTTATCATGTTGACATGCCTTAAAAAGTATGTTTGAATGTTAGGTGATCTTAAACATGTTATTCATAGACTTTTGACTAAAAATCTTGACAAGATTATCAATGTTCAGGTGACCTATCCTTTTTTACCATATCTACATTTAATCTATCTTGATCATGAAACATCTTTACTTCTTGATCTCATTTAAGACATATAGATTGTTCCCAGTCCTCTTAGCATTTACTATTAGACTTCCTCATTTGCCTCTCCTTATCTCATGCCCTCTATCATGAAAGGTTAAAGTGTGTCCTTGATTTCATATTTGAATTACACTAAGTAGGTTATGTTTCAGACATTTCACATAAAACACATTTCATGTCTTAGTCTTCCCATTATCCAAAATCAAGACACCTTTGTCAACTATATTGGTAGTTGTGTTGTCTCCAAACCTCATTTTTCCCACAACATTTTTCTTCAATGAGATAAGCCTATTTCTATCTCTTGTCATGTAAATTAAGAAACCACTATCAATGTACCATTTCATTCCTTCATCTTGAACTTAATTCTATCTCTTTGGTCTTAGGTTCCTCCTTATCAAATAGTCCATCTTGACTCTTGAGCTCAATATGATCTATCCTAACTTGTTTTGGCTTCCATACCAATTTTTGATCCCTCTCATGCATTCTAGAGTAATCATATGTATTTTTAAATCTTGAGTTCCTCATAAATTTATTAGATAAGAATATTTTAATTTTTCTTATATTGTGATAAATGTAACAAACAACATTACTATACTTACCTATTGATGGATTAATACTTTTCCCATGGTTCCATGATGACTTCGTATTTATTACATTGGGATGCTTGATTAGTCTTTTAATGTTGGTACTCTTCATTTGTTTTGATTTCTCATGACTTCTCTCAATATTTATCATATTTTATATGAGCTACTCATGCTTAAATTGAAATGAATCTAGCTCTATCTTTAATTGGTCATACTCAGCTCCATTTGACTTAAACCTTATGTTGACACCTTCTACATAAATCCTAATATCCTTGATAGTCTTATTTTGATGCTTCAAATCATCAAGGGAACTTATGGGCTTACATTCAAGGTCTACCTTAACTTCTCCTTATTCAATTTACTAGTATAATTCTTCATCATACATGTTTTCTTCTTCATATTAATCACAAGACATCTTATGCTTCTTAGGATCACCTTCAAGATGCTAGACTTGTCTCAAAGGACCAGGCTCTAATACAAATTATTGGAGTCATAATGAATGAGAGTGGGGATTGAATTAGTCTTTCAAAATTTTTACATCTTCAATTTATCATTCATGAACTATCAAAGCAATATAGAAAACTAGCAACACACCAATAACTATTTATATCAACATGATATAAAAGCATAATACATAGAACACTTATTTGAGTAGGAAACCCTCAAGGGGAAGAAAAACCAATGATATATATAAATGGAATATATTCATATAAGATAAAAATAAATATTTATTGAAGCACCAACTTCACATGGATCACCAACCCTAACTAGCCAAGCACCCACTTGGCTAGGCTTTAACAAGAACCTACTTGTAAGGAGACACCAACGATCTAGATGAATCCAAACCAAGTCATCCACCTAATTTATTTTATCAAATTTAGGATACCTTATTTCTCAAATAACTATTTATGACCTCCTCTTTAACTCTTCACACTCTTATCCCTCTCAAACTACCTTCTAAGCTCATTCACTCAACTATTTCTCTTCAAGATAGATTAGGTAATTTGACCTTGATATACATATATAATAACCATGTTATATCTTCATGATAGTTTTTATGTACCCTAATAATGGTATACAAGACCTCATTTATCTATTCAAAGTACTATATCTTTTTCTTCAACTCACTCATCCTCAAGCTAGAAAATTAGGCCTATTCGGTCTTATTCTTATATGAGGATATTTCTCATACACATCTTAATTAGCGACACACACATTCCCACTTAGATTTTGCTTTACCAAATATCCACCTTTTATTTAAGGAGAAATAAGGATCCAATTTTCTCATTTTTTGGTCTTGGATTTGAGCCCATTTTTCTATTTTTTTATGTGGATCTTGGGAAAAGCTTGATTTAAGGTTTTATACTTTGGAAAGATGATATTAGAATTATGTTTTCATAGGACTAGCTCTCTTTTTATATCAATTTTTTTCTATCAAGTTTATACTTTCAATCTTATTTCTTTTGCACTTATGTAATTTGTCCCTTTTGGGCTTTATTTTTAGGTGTTTTTGTCTAGTGCCTTTTTCAAACTTTTAGACTTTTTTATTTTAGACTTTATTACTACATACCTTCTCTTTTTTGTGGATTTATTTTATTGGGGAAATTATTATGGACATTTTTTTAAAAATAATTCCCCTAAAGGAATTAGGTATGTGACCTTTTACCCAAATGAATTAGGCCTTGATACTTTTTGCCTAATCAAATTTTGGTCTACAAAATTTTTATCTAAAATAAATTTATTGATAAACTATCCCTTTAACCCTTCTAAACATATCCTTTAGGATATCTGTCCCATACCATGTTTTTCCTATGAAGTAGACCATTTCAAAAAAAAAAATTGCCATGATGTAGACCCTTTAGATATTTTCCACATACCCTTTATGAATTTTAAACTAGCCCTTTAGCCTTTTTTGAAAGTGTCCTTTTCCCTATAGACTATCCCTTTTTCATCAACTACTTCACTAGTTCAAACCAAAGTACATACCATTTAGGCTTAGTATAAACTACATGTCAGGAATTTTATCTCAGACCCTTTACCCTATGAGACTTATCCTTTATGACTTTATCCAATCCCCTTCGATGTACCAAGCCTACTCTTTGGGATATTTGTCCCAACCTCTTTATCTTACAAAAATTACCCTTTGACCCTTTTTGAATTGACTACTTACCCTATGAGATAATTTTAACAACCCTTTCCCCACCTAAAAATACACTATGAAGTAAACCCTTCAAACATTTTTTCCATGAATTAGACCCTTCAAACCTAAGGCACATACCCTTCAATTTTTGTGTAACATGCCCTTCAAGACCTTTGGAATGACCCTCAGTCATATGAAAGTGCCCTTCAAAAAAAATAAAGTTCCCTTTGGGAAATGTAAAGTACCCTTTAGGAAATTTATAGTGTCCTTTAACCTTTATGAAGTATATCCTTTGGGACCTTTTTTAGGGACAAATTAGCCTATGAACTGGACCCTTCAGATTGTTGCCTAATTGAGAAAGTAGCCCTTTAGCCTTTTGGAAATAACCCTTCAGGATCATTGTCTCAAAACTTTTAATTGATGAAATATCCCTTTGGGGAAATTGTTACAGACATTTTATTTGAAACAATTCCATTAAAGGAATTAGTCAGTGAAATTTTTTCCAAAAGAACTTTTTTTAATATACACCTTAGTGCCTAATTACAAAAAATACTACTAGCCTTACCATACTTGGTTGAAACAAAGTGGAAAATACTTCCCATCAATCTATTAAAAAGACTCCTACCAACTTGAGCTAACAAAGTTTGAATTGTACAAGAAATAGAAGCAAAGTGAATCTTGTAAAAACTAAAATATAATGTAGAATCCTATATAGGTGATTCAAAACTATTGAATATGTCATTGATTTCAAGCTAACTTACATTTGAAGACTCTTACTTTCCTACAGTGACAAAGAGACCTAGGTACTATCTCAATAATACTGAGTAAAACAATGACTAAGCTAGTGTTGAATTATTTACACAGCATATATAACACATAAAAGAAGATTACAAGTAGAATAGAGAATATATATGCCTCAAAAACATCTTTAAATAAGGCATTCTCAAGGGCAAATCGACCATCCCCATATTCAATCAAGGACTCCATGGAGTTCATAGATATAGTCTTTAAGTCTTTGATGCTACAATATTTAGAGATAAAAACCATAACTATTCATAATTATGGGATGTTGTCAACTCCATGGATGTATTTTCAATTGAAGATGAGATGGAACTTATAGATACACAATTCATCAAGGAATTTCTTTGCTCTAAACATCAAATATTAGATTTATTACTACCAAGCTAGAATTAATGTCATGTGTTGACCTTATACAAGATTTGTTTTTGTAAAGAAAGATATCATAAGATGATTTCCTACATCATTTGAGAAATAACAAACTGTTATGTGCATGTCAAGACCCAACTTCCAAATGTGTTTGTCTTTGATTATACTCGATGCTTATTTTGATAAGTAGACAATGGTGTAGTTTGATGAAGACAATTTAATTAAGAGGGCACTATCTTCATGTATAATTAAATACTATACCATTGCATAGAAGGGGAAGAAGCCAAAAGGAGTAATTTTGATTGACAAATTTAGAATGGGGATTCACATTGGCATGGATCTCCTCAATCAACTATATGGTATGCCAAGTATTCATTTTGTCAATTTAGATCAGGTGCCATTATTGTATATGATGCTCACCCATGATGTTATATTCATCTTAGGAAAAATAATCAACTTTATCTTGAGATATTATATAATTCATAAGGACAAGCATCCTACACCTTCAGATAATTTATACATGATGTCTTATTTGTTGGATACAATCATGGGTACTTGTTATAGAGATCTTGGAGGATTATGGGCTCCAGCCATGGATTATGAAAATAATATAATTTGTGACCATTATAAATTTATAAACATATATCCATATACCAAAAACATAGTCAAGATAGTGCAGGATTTCTATCCACAAGTTTGAAAAGCCATTCATGGCTTGCCCATGCCTAGAATTGGTCCAAATATCATAAAGAACTTGGATGGTAAAGGATATTATTTTCTATACCCAAATTTCATATTAATAATGATTTTTGGGAATAATGTTAATCCTTTGTGTCTTCCAAAGTACATCCTAGATAAGTTGGTAGAGGAATAAATTGATTTCCAACTATGGTGGAGTATCAAGGAGGGCTTATCCAAATAAAAGAAAACCATATTATTTGGCCACAACATAACAATTATAAGTATTATTTACACATTTGTGAAGCATTTTATGGAAGTGGTTATCAAATGCAAAAGTTATCCATTCCCTAGGCTTACACATAAAGATTGGGATCCTCAGGGTAGGTTCAAAAGCACATACAAGGATTCAATATCCCTTACAACTATGTCCCATATCCATATCATTTTCCATTTATTAAATAAAAGTCTAATGATTACGTTATATAGAGATTAATGATCATTATACTGAAGTGTGATCATTTATGAATGATCCAAGATGGCCCCTCAGTCACTGCTAGAGAATTAGACAGTAGGAAGGCTCTATATAAAGGATGGGAGAACTTTTATTTATAGAGAGGATAGTCCAAGGAGTAGTCCATCAACCAAGTAGATCCCTCATCTATATCCATCTCATTATATCTAAGGACTATGAAGAAAGAGACTAAGTTTCATGAGCCCAATTCTAGTAAAGGATCATACGTAGGGGATGTCATTAGCTTAGATTATGATGAGGAAGGAAGAGTACCAAAATAATTGACTATGAGCACCATTAAATTATCTAAAACTATTCCCTGGGTATATATTACTACATATATTGGGATAGGAACAATATAATTAGTGTAATAAACATCCTAAAACTCTCCCACATAACTAAAGGTCCCTCTCGTTTATAATAAGAAGCATAAGACTCCTACAGGTAGTCCTACAATATAACCAACACAAGGTTTTCCTATTACATCTTAGGAGGGGGAGGTTGTGATAATTAAAGACATTGAGGATGAATATAATGAATAAATATATCTAGAAGTATCTAATTCTATGGGCCTTAAATTAAGAAACATTACACCAACTATTCTAGGCACCCAACTTTTTTTAAGTTTTCCTTTATCTTTAATACCAATTTGGATGAGTTGCAATTTATTCTATGATAAGATCATGATAGGTGGAAGTGCCTACTTCCACCTCCATTGACCCCTCCATTACCACCACTACCATTGATCCCTCTATTTACACACCCATCAAACTACGCTTGCCTACCTCCTTTGTCCCTACTATCACTTCCACTATTAGATCCCTCGAAAAGAAGGTGGTGTCCAAAAAGGTATAGAATACTTTTGCCACCCCAAAACTTCATGTTAATTCCACCCATATTTCCTTCCCAATGCCATCCACCTATTATAGAGAAGAAACCATAGTGTAAAGTACTATTAGGGGAAGGAAGACCAAGCCTTAAGTGATCATGGTCCACCCAATCCCTCAATTTAGAGGAGTAGAATGGTTCCAAATTATATGGCCTTCCCTACCTGATGTCTTTCTCAAGACCCAAAACAAAAATTAGGTTCAAGAATAGGCTAAGGAATAAGTTGTTATCACAACCTTTTATACATCTCAATTGGACATTCTTCCATGGGTAGTTGACTTGAGAAGTAAGGCTTCCCAAATACTAAGCTTTAAAATCACTGATCTTCCCTTAGTTTCCACTCTACTCAACTCCCCATCTATTATCATTTAGAGAGTGATAAAAAATAAGTTGGAGGATGATAAAGGCACTAAAATAATCCTTGAGGAAAGAAAAGAAGTGTTTTCCCACAAAAAAAGGTAGAACATGTAGCTAGGGAAGTCTCCATATGTGAAAAATCTTACAAAGCTAGCACAAGCAAATAAGGATGAAATATTTTTTATCCACAAAGGCATAGAATTGGCTTGACAAGATCTTGGGGTTGAAGTGCAGACACTATAGGCCATAGTGGAGTAATTAAAAGAGTAGGCAAATATGGTACACATTTCTATAGGTGTGGAAGTTGAGGTACATGAAGTTACTTCTAGATGTTATAATTTTTTGGAGTCAATGGAGTTAGTAAAGACCAATATGGCCCCTCATGTGAGCAATGCCAACCAATTTTTTAATTCCTTGAGAGATGATAGCACCAAATTGAAGATGTTATTGTATACATAGGTAATTCCCTATACAATCATCTCAATATCAAAAAAACACTAAAGGCATCTAATTCCTTGAAATTGGTTGTCATCAAGTATTAAGAGGTAAAGGAATGGTTATAATCAATTGGGGCTTTAACCCCCAAGTATTAGGTGCATGAGGCCCTCCTCCAAATTTTACATGAGTTGAAATTTTCCAAAGTGAAGGATGCCATTGGTAAATCGATTAGTAGGATAAATTTTGTAAAATTTATTTGAGAACTAGTGGATTACTTCAAGTAAAGTTTACAAGTCCTAACACTTGAATATATAGAGTAAGAATTAGTTAAGGTTGTTTTTGTCTAATTTTTGCTTTTTCCTAAGTGTGAAAAGAAGAAACTAGGTAAGAAAGGTGTGAAAGAATACCTTTTGAATGTGTGTGCATTGAATCTAAGTGACTATGGAGAGATCATATTTGTATCAATATTATGACCTAAAAATAATAAAACACTAAAATAAACTTGTTTTTTAGACAAGTAGATGGGTGGATTGCTTAGCATGAGCTAGATCCTAGAAGTGAAAGCCTTCTAGGAGACTGTCAATCTACCTTATTTAAAACACTTAAGTAGAAATTATAAAAGAAATATATTTGTCTTAAATGACTATAAAAATGAAATAAAATACAAAAAAGACAAAAAATTAATTGATAAAATTATATGCCTTGCTAAGTTAACCAAAATGATGCAACGAGATTGATTATACTAATGCTGAATATTGGTTAAGGCAAGGTTGTGGTTTTGGGTTTGGTAATTTGATAAGGGTAAAAAAAATGGTTTGGTTGTGGTTTTGGGTTTGGTAATTTGATAATGGTAAAAAGAATGGTTTGGTTGTGGTTTATTTATATAATAAAATTAGAGGGATGGATGGTTGAAAAAGATAAAATATCTAGTAACTAGGGTATCAAAAGGATGAGTGATCAAAGAGGGTGAAGGTGGAAAATATGCAAAGAAGGCAAAAGAGGTAAATGGAATTACAATGGAAAAGGTGGTAAAGGAGGTCAATGGATTAAGATTAAAATTGGATTAATGGGTAAATATAAAGGTAATAAAATTAATAAATTAATGAAATAATTTAAATAAAAAAATAATTAATGTTTCCTTGAGGCTTGTTGATGTGGTTGATGTTGTTGATGATGTGATGAAGGAATCATGTGGCAATTTCGATAAAGCTTATTTGCTTTGAATTATTTTCATCCAAGATGTGGATGACATATAAAATGATGACCTCCTTAAACAACCTGAAACAAGATGTTAATAACCAAAGAGTAACCTCCAAATTAATATTGAGTGAAGGAGAGGGGGCAGGGGTATTTGTAACATTTATTGTCAAGAACCATGCCAAAAGAGGAAATAATAGAAGTATGATGACATTTCCCATGTGGTGCATGAATGAATCAAAATATCAGGGTGGTGGGATTCCAACCATGATCATGGGTCTCCAATTTAGGTTTTTATGTCTCCCACCTTGAAAATGAATCTCCTTTTAGATGGGAATCATGCACATGGCTCTAAATGTGACCTAAAGACTTTTCAACACCCTTTCTTATCTTCATCCAAGAACTTAAAGAGATACCCCACAAAATGTTGTGACATTTTCCATGTCGATGCATGAAAGAGTCAAAATATTAGGGTGGTAGTATTCTCACCTTGAACATGGGTCTCCCATTTGGGTTGGTGTGTCTTCCACCTTGCACATGAGTCCAATTTTGAATGGGAATCATGCACATGGGCTTAAATGAGGATAGGATACTTTTCACGACCCTTTTTATCTTCATCCAAGCACTTAAAGAGATTCCCCATAAAATGTGACATAATTTTCCATGTGGGTACATGAATGAGTCAATGTATTAGGGTGGTGGCATTCCCACCTTGATCATGGGTCTCCCATTTGGGTTAAAAAGTTAAAAATGGGTAGATATAGTGGCCTTTATCTTTTCCAAAGCACTAAAGAGGTGGGTATCCCATTTTGAAGGCCACTTTCATGTATGAAGACAAAATATATGTTTAATGATGTCCCCTTGAGGTTAATTCACCATATTTGAAGGGGGGGACTTTTGATACATAAATGAGGTCCTTAACCACCTTTGGAAAGGGTCCCAAGTGGGGTATGATGTCCCACATCAAGCCACCTCACTTTCAAGCCATGTCACTACCATATCACCTCCCAAATAACCTTCTAAGTCACTTACCATGTCACTTGTCATGTCACATGCCATGTCACTTGCCATGTCATCATGAATAGTGATAGTGGGTGCCATAATGAATAGTGATAGTGAATAGTACTTTTAAATAGTATTTTTGAATAATACTATGTGAATAGAATAATAGTGATTTAGTTAGGTTAAGATGGGTTGATTAAAGGTTAGGAAGGTTTAGCGGGCCTTGAGGCATTTAGTCATAATAAACTATAAGTGTATAGTTTTTTAGTGTCTATATTTTCCCCTTTTTGTTATGAAACTTTGAATTAATAATCTACAAAATAAAAATAAATCACTTGGTTAAAACTCAGGGTACCCTAAGTATGGGAAGACATGTTCCCCACTCAAACTTAAATTTTATGAGGAAAGGATGAATCAGGTATAGGTTTGTTAAGTAGTTGGTGGGGAGGCATTGGGTGGTGCCACAAGGTAGTTGGATATGTGAAATGCTAACATGTTCATAAAATGTGACTAAGCATGATAGTTAAGATTGTGTAGAGACCAAGGATACCAATGTTGATAAATAAAAGGTCATGTTCTAGATGGACATATTCTAGGGTAATCAATCTACAATGTTGTTCATAGTTGATTAGATTAAGCTTACCAAGTCATCTAGACAAGTTTTATGTTGTTCACAAGTATCTAAGGTAGGAATTGCTCCTATAGAATAATATAAATGGTCTTGTTGTACATGAGGTGGGGTGTAAAATTTCAAACATGGTAATTTTAGTTGATGTAGCTAAAAGGACTAAAGAAAGGTCATTACAAAACATACGAAGAGGTCAAGTAAAAAATGGAAAAAGTTGAGGTGGACGTGGGCAAGTGGGTTGATTGGTTAGAATGGAGTGGACAAGCAGACTTCATATGCACTAGGTAAGTGGATTTTGCCTACATAGTTCCATGGAAATAATGTCCAAAATGAATTTCAAGCCTAATGTAGTTCTTCTAAGGTGGGGAGTGTTGGTTAACTTAGTTTCCCTAATTTGATGTATCATGTAGTTAGGTCTGGTTGAGGGATAAAAGCTCCATAGGGTGGAAAAGATGGATATAAAATAGTTTTATGATTAGTTTGGTAGAAATGGTGGATGAAATTACCTAGGATGTAATTACATGATTTCTTAAAATATGTAAAATGAATTTGAAGTCATGGATAATTAGGTTCAAGTGTAGAATTTTGGCCACCATTTTAAAGAAAGAAAAAGAGAAATATGATTTACCAGGTTTTATAAAATTTGGCACTACTCAAATTGCCATAGTGACCCAACAGGTTCTTTCATAACCATCCAAATAATCCAAAATTGTGCACACTCCACAACAATGTCATTAACAAGCTATGGAAGGGTATTATTCAATTATTTGGGGAAGAAAAGTAGTAGAGTGAGTAAAAAAGAAGTGTCAAAGATTTTAACCCTTAACCTTTGAGCCAGTGGGGTCCCAAAATAAGTAAGCATCGAGTTTTGATGGAATTTAGAGAAAGCCTTTAAGGGGTTTTGGTAAATGGTGCTCAAATTGTCTACCCCAATTTGATGGACCACATGAATTAGTTTGGGCTGATGGAGAAGGTTTTATAAAATAGAGTTTTTGGGTTTTGCTAAAGGTGCATGGTGTAGATTGGTGAATATTAACCATAATGATCCCACATTTATTAGGATGAGAAACAGAGATGGGAAAGGTAGGATAAATTAGAAGGGAACATAATGCTAAGCACCAAAAATGACATTCAATAAAGCTAATCCAAAGAAGAGGTGCCTTTTTAAAGAGGTTTCACCTTCTTAAATTACATGAGGGTATAAGTATAGTGTTGGCATCGATCACAACAAGCCATGTTTTAGGAGGTGGGTGTTTATCAGGATTTACATAGTTATGTTCGTGAAAGGTCATAATCACTATGAGCTATGTTTTAAAGGTACTAGTGAAGTGATGACCAAAAAAAAAATTATTTGATGGCTAAGTAGATTCTATGAGTTAGAAAATTGGTATCATGGTGGGTGATAGAGGATGGACCATGCCTAACTTAAGAGCTACATGGGTAGGCTAGACAAAAGACAACCATGTCTACATCCTCTATCCTAGTTATTTAGAACTGATGACTTGGGGTTCAACTTAGAAGACACCCTCGTAGTAGGGAGCTATGTGGTCTAAGATATTGGTTATATAATTGGATCAGATGGGGGAGCTTCTACAATGGTAAGCATTTAGGAGTTACCACAACCATCAATAGTGGAGGTTTCAAAGACATGATCATTATAGTGGCCCATAGTTGGAAGATAATTTACATCGACCAAGCTAAAGGTGATAATTATGTAAATGACCACTAAGCTGACAAGGATCATAATATGAAAAAGCAAGGAAAGAAATCAAATGTGGATTAGATGATAAGGGTAACAAAAAGATATGATGATGGTGCATAATAGATTTATCAAGATGACTAATCAGATTGAGGGCAATGTGTCCATACGAAAAGGTAAGTAGACATGACCATTTCAAGTGGAAATACCATTTAAAGGAATCAATGAACTCATATAACCTTCCCCATTAGTGGAATTAAGAATCATGTTGATGAGGAAGAATGGTTAGGTATTCTATTTGAATAATCATGATAAGGATGAATGTCTATCATTGAGTTATTTGGTTTTGTAGGTTATAGATTATAGATAACTACACAAGGTTGAAGATGATGAATAATGGGAACAATGGTGAAGAGAATCAATAAACTTCACAACTTGAAATAATCAATATTGTGAATGTGTAGATCTACTAGATACTAAAACATGTAATGGTGATAATGAAAGTACTATTAGATTAACAACAATAGGAAAGGCACCCATGACCTAAGCATGAGCTTGAACTGTTAGCTCTATAGAAATAAAGAAGATAATAATTTCACTATGCAAAATGTAGGGCTAGAGAACATGATCATTAGCCTATTTATAGAGAGAACCCTCACTATCCAAGGGGATGTGCACTAAGGAAATAACTAGTGATACCGATGTGAGTAAAATAACCAGAGTAGAGGGATACAATGGCTATGATAGGTGAGTAGGGTGAGAGACCAAGAGTGGAATATAATTCTCACTCTATGGGGATAGATGTGGAAGAGGAGAATAAATTACACCCTTTATCAACTACTGAGATAGGGAATGTTATAGATGCTAGTCTAGGGAGTAATCAAGTAGAAAGATGGTCAAACACATATCTAAAAGCACTAGACAATCAACCTAGTTCTTGGGTAGGAAAATAATATATGTAGGGGCCTTAAGTGAAATGTGGATAGTCTAATAAATTTATATTTGCTGTGTGACTCATCACACCCTAGATAAAATATTGCATAATTTATTGTAAACATGTACAAAATGTGTTGGATGCCACTAGTCAAATGTTATCATGCTTAAGGTTGTGTGGATACTTGTGAATGTTATGGTCATGGTTATGATTATATGGCTATGGTTTTTTTAATATCACTCAATGTAAAAATAATGATTATTATTGTTTCAACACTGGATGGTAAAAGTCATGATGAAAACATCAACCAAGCACATTAAGATAAAAATAGGGAATGCGTCTTTGTTTTTGACAAAGACTAAAAATAGACTTGAAGTGGGATCGAATTAATGAATATAAGCACTTTAAACATTGTGCATGAGTAGTCGTGAGTTAATAAAAAAAATTCTTGGTCATAGGGTGTCAAGTAAGCTCTAAATCCCCTAATTTATGAATAGTCTAAATAGGAAGATGGGTGATAGGTGGTGTGAAGGGTAATGAGTGATATGTATTACAATCTCATATGAATTAGTTTTCCCCTTCTAGAGGTGGCATAATAATGGTAATAGACAAGTCCATGTTGTATGCTAGATGTAGACTAATCAATACAAGAAGTCTACATTTGAAATCTGATTATGACTTCCAACTTATTATGCTACTTGAGAGCCGATTTTAGATTTATATCTTTTTGTGATAGTGGGCCTTTTAATTTATTATTATATATGTGAAATTTATCAATGCAATAATCTTCAAACAAATTGCTCTACTTTTGACAAAGTTAACGTAGCCATCCTTTAAGGGAGTGGTCTAAGCTTATTGGATTTGTTTAATGTTATTGATAATTGTCCTTTAATGGAGAAATCTACCTTATATTTGGAAATTTTTTTTTTGGGTAGCTATCCTTCGAGGGAAAAATATATAATGCTTAAGGTATAGACCCAAGTAGTATTTTGGTATCCAAATTATTTTTAGATGTAATGTTTTTAGACATGGACAAGTCTAATTAGGTTCAGAGGTTTACCTTTATGAGGGTAAAATTTTAACACAATATGGTTAATGATATGAAAAGGTGTAGTTTTTGAGAGACAATGACCATGGGATTCCATCTTGTTAGAGACAAAATGTATCCATCAGAAACATGTTATGGGTAGTGTTTTATTACTCACATTTAGGATTAGGTTATGACTATGATGGTTAATCACATGGTTTTATGTTGTAATCAATTATCCTCAAAAGGAGAGGATAAAGATGGGTGAAGGTAAAAATCTTGTAATCAAGGGATGAGCTTAAGTTAGACAAAATGAGTGAGCTTGATCCTTCTTTAATATAAAAATAGAAGAAAATGTGAAGCATTGAGAGGCTTAGGTTCTAGTTTACCTTCAATATAGGACAAATGATAAGATCCTGATCCATACTTATGGGTAATGATGTAGGGTCTGAGCCAATTGAAAACAAACTTTTATCATTTACTCTTCTCCATGTTGGTCATGTGTTAGTTTTATTTTGGGATGAGGTCTTCACTATTGAAGTCTAATTGTTTGAGATATTTTTTATAAGTGCATTTGATATGCTCTTGATAGGCATGAAGGTGGGTAGGGGATACTAAATGATGCTCATCAAGTATCTCAAGATGTTCTAAATGGTGTTGATAATAATCTTATTTAGAAATAAGATCTTGCAAAGATATGCGAAGAGAGGGAATTTAGACTTCAAGAGGAAAGACTACCTCTGCTCTGAATACTAGAGAGAAGGGAGTCACACCTGTAGAGGTTCAAATGCTAATATAATATGCCCATAAGGTGAATGGGATGTGTAAGTGCCAATATCTACCTGAAGCACTAACAACTTTAGTTTGTATTTTGTTAAGGATTTTATTAGAGGATTTCACCTATCCATTTTATTGTGATCAATAAGGTGAGGAAAATATTAAATCGATGCAAAATGCAACATATGGACCTTAGACTTGCTTATTTTTGAAGGATTTTCCATTATTAGTGATGATTTTATGAGGAATGCCAAAGAAAAAGATGATATGATGGTTGATAAAGTCAACAATCTTCTCTACTTTGGTTGAGACAAGAGGAAGAGATTCCAACCACTTGGTGAAGTATTAGGTAGCTATGATGATGAAGCTATTCTACTATAAAGAATAGGGGTTTATTTCCCTAATGAGATCAATCCACCTTTATCAAAAGGCCAAAATTCCTTAGATACTTAGAGGCCAATAGCTAGCACGTGATGAAAATTAGTATTTTATTTTAATTTAACACACTTTTTTGTATAATCACAATAGTCTTGGTGGAGGGTGGGCCAATAATAACCAAGGTAAAGGATACATTTAGCGACTTCTAGACCACTAAAGTTTCTCCCTCATATCCCATCATGTATTTCCCTGATGGTATGGGAAGATTTATGGATATGTGGTAAATGGAGACCATCAAAACCATGTTTCTAAAGGATTCCCCCTAGTATGGTGTAATGAGATGTACTCTGAACAAAGTTTCTATAGGCATTCCTAGAGAGGTTGGGAGGAATGATGCCTAGGTTGAGATAGTTAAAAGTTTTGTCATACCAAATGTTGGATGGGGATTCATCCACATTAAAAATGGTAGGAAGGTTAGATTGGCTATAAGAGGGCATGGTAAAATGATGAATGGTGACAAATATTTTTGAATTGGAAGGTGGAGAAGGGATTTGAGAAGTAAGGTAGGCCATTGTATCTACAAAATTATTAGTAGATTGGGGAATGGATTGGACTAGTTAATGTTAGAATGATGTTAAGATTTTTTCAACTAAAATTTTATATCTTTACAAGACATCATTCTTACACTGATAGGATCCATTGACCTAGTTGACCACAAGCTGGGAATCACCAAAGACATGGATTGTCTTAATTCCCAAGGTTAGAGTAGTTTGAAGATTAATCACTAGGGCTTCCTACTTATCCATATTATTTGTGCATTCAAAGTAAAGTTTGGAGGAGAGAGGCAGAGGTTCACCATCAAGAGGAATGAGAATAAATCTATAATCCCCCCCTTGTTGGCACTTCGACCCATTAAAGAACATAGTCATTTCGTAGGTTATGCCATCCTCTTGAAAAAGAGTCATGATAGACTCATCTGAAAAGGCAAGAAGAGGTGATTGGTTCTTTGGTAAAGGAACTTTGGCCAATTGGTTGGAAATGACCTACCATTTAATTAACTTCTATTGGAGGATTTCAAGGTCGAATTCAACTAAGAGCAAGAACCACTTAGCCATACACTGATTTTGGTAAGGTTTAAAGTGGATGTACTTGAGTGGGTTAGTATTACTTATGACATAGGTTTTATGGTTAATAAGGTAGTGGTGGGGTTTAGTGGCCATGAAGGTTAATGCTAAGTATATTTTATTGGTATGCATATATTGAGTTTCATATTCTACAAGCATGTGGCTAATATAGTATATGACTTGCTCTTTGTGTTATTCATCTCGATCAACCAAAATTTCCCCTAGGGAATGGTCAGTGGTAGAGATATATAGGTAAAATAGGTGGTCATCCTTATTAAGGGTGAGGATAGGTGGTGAATAAAGGTACTATTTGAGAAAATTAAAGGCCTTTTGATAATTGTTATTCCATTTGAAAGAGACATCCTTCTTAAAAATTTGATGGAAAGGTTGGCATTGGTATGAAAGTTAGGAAACGAAATGGTAAATCGATTGAAGTTTTCCCTACAGGATACAAAGATACTTAAGGTTGGTTGGAGGGGGCATGTCCAAAATTGCTCCAAATTTAGTAGGGTCTACTTCCATTCTTTGAAGAGAGATGATAAAGCCAAGAATATTTCTTGAAAGGACCCTAAAAATGCATTTCTTAAGATTAAGTCAAATATGATAATGGATGAGGTGTTCATATATGATCATAAGAATAGTCAAGTGATATTTTTAGAGTTTGTATTTCTTGAGAAGGTCATCCACATAGTCTTCTATATTATTATGGATTATATCATGGAAGTTATTATTAATATCATGTTGGTAGGTTGTACCAGTGTTCTTTAACCTATAGGGCATGACTCTATAGCAAAAATTTATCTAAGGGGTGGTTAAGGTGATTTTGTACTAATCTTTAGGAACAATCAAGATCTAATTATAACCTAAAAACCCATCCATAAGAGATAACATCAAATGTCTGACTGTAAGATAATCAAGCTAGAGAATGCTAAGTAGAGGAAATTCATCCTTGGGTCAGGTGAGGTTAAGGTCATGAATGTCCACATAAATGCATAGACCCCTAGTGACTTTGGTGATAGGTATGATATTTAAGACCCATTAGGAGTAGTCAATGGGTTAGATGAAGTTTATAGATAGGAGATGTTGAAGATTTTATTTGATGAGAAAGGATATACTAGGATGCATGAATCACATTTTTTATTTAATAGGCTTGGCATCATGACAAGTGACTATGTTATGCGTAGAAATGGTGGGGTCAATCTTGATAATATCGCTGTAAGACCAAGAAAATGGTATGTTGAGGTCTTGGAGGAAAGAGGAGAAGCTCAAAGTTCCTTGACATTTACTGATTGACTCAATTTGATAATGTGGGAGTTGTCTAGAATACCCAAGTTAATATCCATGGTAGATTCATTAAACATGGTTGAGGCCTCAAAAGGAATGGATTTCTAGATATAATAATCCCTTGTACCAAGGTAGGTAATAATGGAATCATCATCTTGATGTTAGATGGTGTTAATGGTAGGAGAATCATTCTCTACCATTTCAGGGTGTATGAGTGGAAGGACTTTGGTTTGATCACCCTTTTGGTAGAAGAGAGGGCCAAAACTAATGGTATTGACTAGAAGAAAAATTTAGGGGGGATGATCTTGAGATTTGTAGGTAGGGAAAGTGGTTGGGTTGGTGAGGATGGGATATCTTCCTCTATGGAGGTAGTGGGCTTGAGTGAATTGGTGGGTTCTTCAAATGGTCATATCTAAGGATAAACGACTCATGAGGTTGTAAAATTTTGATGCTGGGTAACTCATGAGGCCCTTCTTCATAGATACCAATGAAAAATCCTTTCCAAGCACATCTATGAAGATACAACTTATCAAATTCTAGTTTGCTAAGATAAGAAAAATTAGAGGTAAATGGTTAGATGGATGAATTAGTGGTAGGGGCTAGAAGTGGTGTATCAAGTCCCCTATAAATGAAATTTATTTGATGGTTAGGGAGCCCAAAGGGGATGATGGTTTCAATGTTAGGGTTGTATAAAGGGTCATATCTAATATTCCCATATTTTGGGGGAGTATAAAAGGCATCTAGAGCTAAAAGTCTATATTATTTGAGGGAAAGACATTGAAATGTGGTTTTCATGGGGTTTTCTATAGGAATATGGGAAGAAGGGATAAATGATCTAGTAGAAGCTTCATCAATATTTGGTATGGAAACGTCATAGGTTTTGGTTGATGGGGTTATGTCATTAGCAGATGGTTTTGAGGTGGATGGAGGAAGAAGGACATCATTAGGCTGATATGTCATATTGTAAGATGTGAAAGGACTAATGTTAGCTTATATAGTCAAAACTTATCCTTCATTCTCAAATTTTACACATAAATGTAAGGTGGAAGGGACATAACTAGTGGCACAAAACTAAGGGTACCTGAGTGAAACATTGTATAATAATTATCCTTATACAACATAAAAATGTTTGGGAATGATATGGAGCCCTACATAGATATGGAGGACAACTATGCCCAATGTATCAGCCATGGTATCATTGAAATAACAAAGGACCACTATGCTTTCTGACATGTTGTTCATGGGTAAGTGTAACTGGTCATAGGTGTGGGAGGAGACAATATTGATGCTACCTCCTCCATAAAGCATCACCCTTTTGATGCAATTTTGATTAATGTATTCCATAATGAAGAGGGTGGGATCAGGATCCTTCAAAAAAATAGAAGGTATCTCTGAATTTTTGAAGGCGATAATGTTGGAAGTTTGAAAGACACCAATAAAGGTAGCTAGAGGTTGAGAGTCATTAGGTTGGACATTGATAGATCGCAAGTCTTCTATGAGTGTTTGGCGGTGATGGGGAGAGGTAGAGACTAACTCATACAAGCTATTTTTATTCTATAGTTTGGTGAAGTTGATTAAGGATAGATTTTAATATGGATATTACATATGGGTTAGGGTATGGCGGGTTATATAGGGAGGTACCTAAGATAGACACCTTAGGTTTGTTTGATGATGGAGATGGTTGGGTATTGTTAGCTTGGGAGTTTGGGGAGGGATAAATCTAAGGAATGGATTCCTTAGCCTTCTATTGTGATTTTGTGACCATATTGATTATATGGATAATAAGAGAGGCTAAGGTAGTGGAGTCGTCTAACTCACCTTTATTATTAGGTGAAGGTGGAGGAGTGTGTAGGTGTTGGGTAGGCATGGTTGCTATTTGGGTTGGTAGGGGTGGCATAAAAGGTTCAACTATTAATAGATCATCCTCATTGTAAAGCTGATGGACAAGAGTCTAAAAAGCTTTACAATTCATTATGTCATGGCCAAATGTCCTATGATATAGGAAAATCAAATTGTCATTGAACCACGATGGTTTAGGATGTGAAGGGTCAAAAGTCTTTATGGGTGGTAAGGCTAAGGAAGAGGTTCACAACAACCTTTATATAATGGTTGAAAAGGAATTTGATAAATGTGGTAAAGATTTATTAGTTTGTTGTTTGGGTGTTGATGTAGAATGTTGTTCAGACATGGGTTTAGTGATAGGTATCTTAAGTAAAGGTGATATGCTTTGATGGTTTTGGTTTAGGCAAGATAGTTGATGATTTGGAGGTATAATATGGAAAGATAGGTAACTTAGGAATTGTCAGTGTAGTGAGGAGATGTGTCTTAGAAAGCAAGTATGAAAGTGTGACCAACAAAGGTGGTGGTTTTTTTGTAAAAATAATGGGCTTCATGCCCAAGGTAGGGAATGAGGACACAAAATGGAGGGCAAGTTTGAGGGAAGTAAAATTTGGGGTTTTGGGCCTTTTGGTGGCTATACCTCTTTGGTTTTTTCTGTTACAAATTTTGAAGGGGGTATGGTTACATGGGTTTTATTTTTAATGGTTAAGCCCTTAGGTGGAGGAGAAGGAATGGTTCCTTTACCTTTATCTTGGTTTTTAATAGAATGTTTTGAACTCAAAGGTTGGGGGGATGAAGTTATCTTCTCTTATGAGCTATCTTCCAAAGAGGGAGTGGATGGTTCTATGATAGGGGAGGTATGTGTGGTATCCTCCAATGGAGGTGTGGGTATGGTGGATCCCATTTTTTTGGTGTCCAAAGGAATATAAGGTAGTTTCTCCTATTCCATTAAGGGGATGGGGAAAGAGGTGGTTGAGGTGATGTTTTCTTCAATAATGAGTTCATTAGCAACCACAATAATATTATGTGCCTCATGAGATGGTTCTATTTTATTGTCATGATAAGGAAAAATCTTGTGGAATATGTCAAGGGACTAGTTTGGTGGTGCATGGGGATTGTCCAACATAAGCTCCCCCTTGTCAAAGAGTGTTTCAACAAGGTATATGAAGGTATTTCACCTATTAATGTCATGTTCCATGAATTAGTTAAAGGAACAATGGTCATTCTCATTATACCAACCTAGTATGGGGTGAGAAACATCAAACTATTGGAGTGGTTTAATTAGTTTAAATTGGATGATATTGAATTTTATTAACTATTACAAAATAGAAGGATAGAGATCCCCAAGTGGAGTTACTTGCTTATAATTATTCCATGTTTGGTTCCTTTGGTTTTGTTTTGAATAATTAAAAGAGTTATAGGTTTGTTTCCTTAGGCTTTATTGGTTGGTAGATGGTGTTGGTGGTTGCTTTCTTTATAGTGTTAGGATTGGTTTCGGTATTTGGTATAGAATAAAGGGGATCATTGGGTTTGTAAGTTGAGTTATTGCTCTTCAAATTTTACCTTCCTTAGTTAATGACTATATTCTCTAGTTTATGAGCCATGGTAAGAGATTCATCATAGATTGAAAAGCTTTGTACATGAAATGTGGATGAAATATGTTTTTCACATGCCCAGGAAAAGAGCTCTATAAGCTCAAATTGAGGCAATTAAAAGGAAATCTAGTTGATTAAGCTCCTCCAATGAGCCACAAAATTAGTAATAGATACATATTTGAATTGGTGAATGGAGTAGAGGTTGATAAAAGAATATTTCTTGGATATATTGATCCAAAAATGATCCAGGAAGTTTTAGGATAATTGGATGGAAGAGAAGATGGAATATAGGGGTATGGCATTATACCAATCCAATGTTGGTCTAGATAATGACATAGGAAAGGTATGGAGAAGAAGAGAATCATTATGGGAAATCAAGTAGTATGAATATATAAATGCTCTTAAATGTTGTTGAGGGTCTTATTTACTATTAAACTTAGTAAATTTTGGAAGTTCCCACTAGGTCAGATAAGGTCCGATGGGAACCAAAGGGTGAATAGGCTCATTGTAGATTTGATCATAGGATAAGATATTATGGGCTCTAGAGATGGATGACTCAAGGGTAGTCATCTTATCCATGATAAAATTAATGATGTCTTCTTGAGGTTGTTGGGATGCATAGTTATATGGTATGTTTTTTTGAGGTTTGGCAATGTGTGAATAGCGAATAGATACTTAAGATGACTCCACATATTGGTATGTGGTCTTTAAAGGTTATGTGGAAGATATATATTGTTATGTGTATGTTCATGGTTGGGTTTAGGTGGTTGGTTAAATATAAATTATATGCACTTGTGGGTTATGAAGATAGTTAAAGGTTGCGTGTTGGGTTAGTGTGGTGATTGGGTTAGTATCTGATGGAAGGGTGGTGACTCATATGCTGATTGGTGGTAATATGGAGGGTATAAACATCACAAGGATTAGAAGTGGAGTACTATTTAATGGATTGGAGGTAACTAGAGAAAGATGGGTAACATTAGAGGTAGGCACTCCTATTGTGGGAGAGTGATTAGTAAGAGGTATAAGGGCAGTGGTAGTTTAGGTTGGTGGAATAGTTTTGAGGAAGTTTTTAGTTGATGATAATGTTTAGGAAACAAAAGGTTGAGTAGTTATTATGATATTGGAGGTATTCCCCATGAGGTGGAGAGGCATGTCATAAGGCAGATCTAGGGGTGGGGTCAAAACTGGGATTTGGTAAGATGTGGTTATTAGTTAGTTTTGTAAGTTTACATTATTGTTATTTAGGAAAGTGGAAAAATCCACATCTCCTAGGACTACTTGAGTAGGACATACAAAAGAGTGAGTGGAGTATATGGGTTTAAAAATATGTTTCATGGATGAAGAGATGGAAGTTGGTGATGGTTGATTTGTTGGTGTGGTTTTTTCCTTGAGGTCTTTTTGCTATTGGCGAGTGAGAACCATATGAGAAAATAAGAAAATGATGATAAATTCTCACACCTCAAATCAATATAAATAAAAAAGAGACTCAAATAAAATAGTGCATTCACTAAGTTTGTGTTAAATCCTAGGATTCTTGTTAATCTCTTTTTTGTCTTATGCCTTAGAAAATTATGAACAGGTAATTGGCTTGAATAGGTCTTAAACAAGGAATTCTATATTTCGTTTTGAGTTATGTTTATGTACTTAGTATAAGTCTATATTGATATAAAAATGTGTCCTTATACTTGAGGCTTTCTCCCCTCACATCATAATCCTACAACCAGTGTGGGTGCTTAGCCAATATGTATCAATTTATAGAGTTTATACGCAGCCATAGAACTAATTTGGTTATCCCCTTGGTGATTAAATACAATTAAGATATCTGAGAAAGGGTAAGGTCATATAATAGTTGATGAAATACTAGTAAAGCCTTGTCTCAAGTGTATTTTTATGTTTTTTTGTTTAATTAGTTTGGTTTGTGTAACATTTATGAACTATGATTAATTAATAATACTTTTAATTAAACTAGGTGAGTTAAAATCAAGCAAGTTGTCAATGGATGCACTCAATTTTAACCAAAATATATATTTTTGATTTATTTTAATGAAGACAAGAAAAACTAAAATATACCTAAATGTAACATGAAAATGTAAATTAAATCCTAGGATGAATGCTCTTCTCTTTCTTTTTAGAAATGCAATAAAATTTATATTTTTTGAAAAATGCAACTAAAACTCTTTTTTTTCCATTTTTTGTAAAGAAAGAAGATTAATTTTTTCAATAATTAAACTAAATATATTTCAATAATGTAATTATAAATTTCCTAAAACATCTAAAAACCCAACAAAATTCAAGGGTCCCACTAGGCCTGCCAAAAATTTCTGTCTAATTTTTGTTTTTTTTTAAGTGTAAAAGGAAGAAACTAGTTAAGAAGGGTGTGGAAGAATACCTATTGAATGTGTGTGAATTTAATCTAAGAAATTGTGGAGATCTCCTCTTTGCCTCAGGAGGATGATTTTAAAATAAGAAAACACCAAAATAAAGTTTTTTTTAAACAAGTAAATGGGTGGATTGCCTAGCATGAGCTATATCTTAGAAGCAAAAAATTTATAGGAGGCTATCAATCCACATTATTTACAACACTTAAGTGGAAATTAATAAAAATATATAGTTTTATTAAATAACTTTAAAAATAAAATAAAATACAACAAATTATATCAAATTAATTTATAAAATTATATGCTTTGCTAAGTTAACCAAAATGAAGCAACGAGTTTGATTATACTAATGTTGAAAATTGGTTAAGGCAAGGTTGTGGTTTTGGGTTTGGTAATTTTATAAGGGTCAAAATAATTTTTTTTTGAGATTGATTTAGATAATAAAATTAGAGGTATGGATTGTTGAAAAATATTAAAAAAAATAATGAACTATGGTAGCAAAAGGATGAGGGAGCAAAGAGGGTGAAGGTTGAAAAGGTGCAAAAAGGGCAAAGGAGGTAAATGGAATTACAATGAAAAAGGTGGTAAAGGAGGTAAATGGATTAAGATGTAAAGTGGATTAAGAGGTAAAGGTCAAGGTAATAAAATTAATGACTTAAGTAAATAAATGAAATAAGAGAAAGAAATAAGGTTACCTTGATTATTGTTGATGTGGTTGATGTTGTTGATGATGTGACGAAGGAATCCCATGGTAATTTTTATAGAGCTTCATTTATTTTAATTATTTTACTTCAAGATGTGGATGACCTCCAAAATGATGACCTTATTCAAAAAAATATAACAATATGTTAATAACCAAAGACTAACTTCTAACTTAACCTTGGGTGAAGGAGAGGGGGTATTTATAGCATTTGTTGTCAAGATCCATGCCAAAAGAGGGAATAGTATAAGTATGGCACCATTTCCCATGTGGTACATGAATGAGTCAAAATATGAGGGTGGTGGTATTCCCACATTGATAATGGGTCTCCCATTTGAGTTGGTGTGTCTCTGACCTTGCACATGAGTGCAATTTGTAATGGAAATCATTCACATTGGTCTAAATGAGGCCAAAAAACTTTTCACCACCCTTTCTTTTCTTCATCCAAGCACTTAAAGAGATGTCCAAAAAAATGTGGAACCATTTTCCATGTGGGTACATTAATGAGTCAAAATATGAGGGTGGTGGGATTCCCATCTTAGTCTCCTTTTTGGGTTGATGTGTCTCCTACCTTACACATGAGTCCAATTTTGAATGGGAATCATGAACATGAACCTAAATGAGGATAGAAGAATTTTCACCACCATTTCTTATATTCATCCAAGTATTTAAAGATATTCCCCAAAAAATGTGGTATAATTTTCTATGTGGGTTCATAAATGAGTAAAAATATGAGGGTGGTAGGATTCCCTCCTTTATCATGGGTGTGCCATTTGGGTTAAAAAGTTAAAAATGGGCAGATATAGTACCCTTTGTCTTTTCAAAATCACTAAAGAGGTGGGTATCACATTTTTAAGTCAAATTTCATGTGTGAAGACAAAATATATGTTAAATGATGGCCCCTTAAGGGGAAATTTTCCATATTTCAAGGGGAGACCCTTGTGATGGTTAAATGAGGTCATTAAACACCTTCAAAAAGGGTCCCATGTGAGGTATTATGTCCCACATCAATTCACCTCACTTTTAATCCATTTCACTTTCCATATCACCTCCCAAATAACCTTCCATGTCACTTTCCATGTTACTTGCCATGTCTCTTGCCATGTCATCATGAACAGTGATAGTGGGTCCCATAATGAGTAGTACCTTAAAATACTATTTTTTAATAGTACTATGTGAATAGGAGAATAGTGATTTTATTATGTTAATAGGGGTTGGTTAAGGGTTAAGAAGGTTTAGGCTGTCTTTAGGGGTTCTTGATGCATTTAGTCATCAAAAACTATAAGTGTGTAGTTTTCTAGTGTCTATAAAGGCCTGCAAGAAGATAATTGAGATCAAAATGTTCAAGAATAAATTTCAAATAACAAAGGATGAACATTAGAAGCTTCTTGAGTAGTTTAAAATAATTCATTGACTTCCCCTACCAAATTTGAATAATATATGGCAACATAATGTAGCACATAAATTTTATAAGGATAATGAGGTGAAGAATAATTAGAATTTTGGTGGTGCATCTACGTCTGCAACTGCCACCATAATGGCCATGGACACTAAGGTGTATGTAGTGCTTCATACGACTAAGCCTTGATAGGCTAAGATTTTATGCATATAAATTTTTGTAATAATGGACATATTTATAATTTCCTTGTAGTTTGAACCTTTTAGTATAAAAGTTAACTCTATATTTTGTATACATGTCCACATACATAGTTTTTGAAAAGTCAACTTATTTAATTAATAACTATAAGTTTTCTCTTATACAATTTTATACCATAGTTAGAGCTACATGTTCTAACTTCCACATGTAACAACCTTGCATGGAATTAGAGGATGAAGTAACCTCTTCCCAAAGTCTATTTATATAGTTGTAATCCAACTTAGAATTTTGTCAAATAATTTTGAATATAATTCAATGAAGTAGTTTAGATCATTAGCAAAGTGTTTAAGTATTTTCTTTCAAAATTCTATGTAATTAGTTGTTATTTCCATGGTTGTGTGTTTCGATAATATTTAGTTTGTAATAGCTATAAATATATTCTTGATTATTTTGATTGATGTACTTATATTTAGATGTGAAAAAACTAATGAAGGATTAGTGAATATATTAATTAGAATAGTTAAGTTCAAATTGAATCATATTTATAAATATGTACTAGTGATTTATTTGGTGTAGTTTTTGGTGTGTGTGTAATAACTACCTTAGATAATTCATTATACCAAGACATAATTTCCTAATTAAGGGTGTGTAATATCTACCCTAAAAGGAGCAAGCTTTGTCTAGGGCTAGTGAATTTCCTACATTTTTATTTCCCTAGACTTCTTAGCCATGTTTGATTGTATGTGTGAAATTTCTTTTAGAAACATGCATAGGTTTTGAAAGCATAGGTCTAATTAGAAACCAACCAGAGAAGTGATTTTTGAGAACCATACAGTCTTATTTTTTGCCTTACCTTATCCTATTTTTTTATGTTTGTTTTAAATATTACCCACTTTAGATTAGAAACCAACCATTCATCTAACTGATTTATAAATCCACTATTTTTAAGAACCACACCTCCATCCAAAAAACCTTATCAACAAGCTACATGCCCTACCCCTATTCCATCAAAAGGTTGAAATAAACTACATACCTATAACTTGTACCCTAGAGTATATTTTATCTCCATTGATATCCTAAAACATTAGAGGCTACCTCATTACAGCTATAATGTGCATAAAACCCACACCAACAGTTAACTAGTACTAGAAAGAGGGCCTACAACCCCAATAATAGATGTTATTTTTAGTATAGAGTTACACTAGAGTCACCCAAGAGAGTGACTAAATCTAATTCCTAGGCTGATTTATTAGTGTCACCCTTGATAGGTCATAAGAGACCTAGATCTATGCCAATAGCCCCAATCCAAAACAATCCTCGTCTAGTAAGGAACCCCTTACTTGTAAGGAACCCTTTACCTATTAATAAACTAATGGATCAATGACAAATTTGGTTAGTTGGATCTATCATTTCCATCCCAAGAGATGTGCATGATTTGTCTTAAAATCTTGAAAAGTATCTAACATCCATTTCTCCTTCAAGAGCAAATATGGTAGATGAACATATTAAATTAGTTAAAGTTGCTTAAAGGCTTATGAATGTAGTAAATGATGATGTTTCATTTAGATTATTCACTTTAACTTTGATCAATACCATAACTTCTTGGGATGAATGTCAAGTAGATTTTATTACATAGTTTAGATAGGTCACCAATCCTAGTTTGGTATACCAGCACTTCATCAACATGAAGAGAGAACCTAATGAGCCCATTTATGATTTCAATGCAATATGGAAGAAGATATATAATTGGTTGACCCCAAGATATAAATCAAAGGTAACACTAGATTTAGATATGTAAAATAATGCCTTAGACCCTATCATTATTGTGTTCCTGAGAAGAGAAATTATATATAACACTTTGGCATTAGTATTTCAAGAGGCTATCACTATAGAGAGGTAACTCAATTTTCAAATTCCTATAGTACCTAACATTAGTAATACTTTTGCACCACTAAATCCAGTTTCAAATTTAAGTTATAATGTCCCAACATTTAATACAAACTAGTTATATATGTTGGTTCCATTGCCATAGATAACATAATAGAATTTTGACTACCTAAACAATCATGTAATGGGTAATGAATATTAGAATAACTAGTAAGAAACTATACTTTTTACTATTATTCTATAAGGTATGAGTTACACAAAATCAAAATTGGGCTCTATTAAAAAAATGGTTGAAAAGTTGAGCAATGATTTCTAGAATATACATAGGAAGATGGGAAATACAAATGGCCCAATTGGAAATCAAAATACTAGATTCTAGAGGTACAATAGACTGTTCAATAGGCCTAAACATACTAAAAAACTTCTAGAGATCAACATAACATAGATGGATCTTCTTAATTGGTGAATAATTCATAACGCTTCTAAGCATGGTGAGCTTAACTACATTGAATTATATACAAAATTCAAAATATTTTAGAGAGAGGTGGTTAGACAAGATCATATGCATAATCCCCCTAAGCATCATCTATATCCTAGATTTTCTAACACCACTATGTTCTTCAAAACTCATGAGTTTCCCTTCCCAAGTGAAGATGATAATGAACTAGAAGATAACATGGATGAACTTCATGATTTTTAGTAGTTCTAGAGAGTTACGTACAACTTGAGGAATAGGTAGCCAATTACAATATTGAATCCTCTAAATACCATGGTAATTCATCCTAATCCCTAAATAGACAATAATCCACCCCCTCCAAAGGGTTATGATCAACAAAAAAGCAAGGAAGAACGAAGCAAAGGAGGATATAATATTATTGATGATATAAAAAAGATAAAGGCAAATATAATTCTCCATAAATTAGCTTAGATCATTAAAAAAAATGATCTTCTCTATATTTCCATAACTAGAAAGGCACCTATGGAAAAGGCAAAAGTGTCTATAGACAAAGTGAAGGCATATAATAGCAACATCATCTATAAGAGTAAGCCAAAAGTTTTACCCATTTTACTATCTATCCATGATTTTGGGAAGAACATTCATAACTATTTAGTTGATTATATAACTTTTGCAACTTTTATTCCTACTTACATATGTCAGAAGCTTGGTTTAATGCCAACCCCTTAAAAGAGGACAATTTCACAATTAGATAAGATAGTGGTCCCAATATTTGGAGAATTGAACAATGTGTGCATTTAAGTAGTATCTAATCTAAGAGTCTAAATTACCATCAATATTTTAGTGGTAGACATACATCAAGGCTACAATCTACTACTGAGTAGATATTGGTCCAAAATTCTTAACATATATCTCACTATGGACTTTTCCCATATATGGCTACCATGGAGAGGATTTGTGAATTAGATCAAAATTGATAGAGAGCCTAGAATGAAATATCCCATTACAAAATATAATGTCAAGAATGAAGAAGTAAGTATGAGTCACCTAGCCTTGGTATATATACTTTTACTACTCAAAATCAAATGCAAAATATAGAACCTAAAGGTTTCAATCATCTATGGACTCTACACTTTGATGGTGCTAGATACAAACAAGGATTAGGTATGGGAATTAAATTGATTGATCCACAATGTAAGAAATATTTTTAGCATATAGAATTTAATTTACATGCACTAAAAATAGAGTTGAGTATGAATCTCTAATTCTTCGATTACAATTTGCACTAAAAAATAATGTAAGGTAAATAAACATATTTGGTGATTTAGAGCTAGTGGTCAAACAAATTAGAAATAAATATCAATGCAATCTATCTTATCTAAAGAGATACAAGCAGAGAGAATGGGACTTGATTGATATCTTCAAAGCTTTCAACATCGTAGCACTCACTAGAGATTAAAATCAAACTATTGATTCATTAGCTCTTGTCACTGCTAATCTAGAGCCACTGTAGGAATCCAAGGTAAAAAAGTTCTCTATTGAATTGGTTCATTTTCCCTTTATTCTATATAAAGTATAAAATATCTAGGTCTTTGATGATGAGTAATATATTATTTAGTTCTTAACTAATCTATGGGATTTCAAGTCCTAAATCATCAATGACAAGAACATTAATCACCTTTGTCAAGAATAAATAGACAAAGAGGGCATTCTCTAGCTCAAAGAGAATCAAATTCTAGTTTTCATAGTCTATTTGGAAACACCATTTCACTTGGACCCTTAGGCACAACAACTTAGACAACCCAAGGTCAATGAATCAAAATTTAAAAGTGAAAATCCAGGAGATGAACATAACCCATGTTATGTTAATATTGGTCTTAGTTTTATCCTAGAGGAAAGATAAGGAGTCAGGTATTTAATTTCTCAATATAGGGACATCATATCCTAGACACCTAAATGTGTATGACCCATAGGTAATCACTAATACAATTCCCCTCAAAATAGATCATAAACCTTTTAGATAGAGACAATGGCTAGTAAATCCTATTCTGGATCATCTTATTTAGAGAGAAGTAGAGAAGCTATTGAGTACAAAAATCATCTTCCCAATCTGACATTCTACTTTGGTGGCCAATTTGGTCCTAGTAAGGAAGAAGAATGGTGACGATCATATTATATGTGAACTTTAAAAATATGGAAAAATCTTCCAAAAAGGACAATTATCCCATATCTTCTCTAGATGAGGTCATACAGATAGTGAGTGTTTTTTAAATGATGTCCTTTTTGTATGGATTTTTAAGCTACCATTAGGTTCCGAGAGCAATATGAGGATATAATGAAGATGGTATTTACCAAAAAGTGGGGAACTTATGCATATAAAAGGATGCCATTCAATTTAATAAAGATAGGAACTACCTTTTAATGTGCCATTGATCACACTTTCAAAGGACTAATAAGAAAGTGTATAATCATCTAAATGGATGATCTTATAATATTCTCAAAGAATTGAAACGACCACATAAGTCACTTACATTCCATATTCAAAATATGCATAAGGTTTGGTATTTCATTAAACCCAAAGAAAAGCATATTCAGAGTAATTGAAGGAAATATTTTGGGGGGTATAATTACCAAGGATGAGATCATTATGGATTCGTAAAGAATTTATGTGATTTCAAAGATTCAACCACCAAATATCAAGAAAGAGATAAAATCATTCTTTCAAAAGATTAACTTCATGAGAAAGTTCATCTCAAGATTTGTAGAGATCGTCAGACCCTTGAACATCATTCTCAATTAGAATGCCAAAATATAATGGACAACTAAAGCCTAAAAGTCCTAGGACATTAAAAATGCAATATCATAGGCTTCATTGTTGATCAGTCATGATTTCAACAAATAGTTTTATTTACACTCATCATTTGCTTTAGATCATTCTATTGCTACTATCATCATGTAAAACAAGGATGAGACTAAGAATCCAATTGCATTTATGATCATGAACCTAAAAGATTTAGAATTCAGATACTCTATGATTGAAAAGTAAATATCTACCCTTATCAAAGTAGTGAAGAAGTTTTGACACTACATATTGAGTAATAAATTCATTACCATCATGTCTGATCCTACTGTCAATCTCACTTTGTTATGGAATAAGCTAAGAGAATGTTGAGGTAAAAGGATGGGTAAGCTCCAAGAATTTGATATAGAGATTAAGCCTACATAGATCATCAAAGGTCAAAGCATTATTCAAATCATGACTAAAATAGACCCACACATCACTATTGAATAGGTATGTGAAGCTCATGCCTCTAAAAGAGAGTGGTATACTGATATAATATAATATTTACTTATAGGAACTTGTTCCTTGAAGCTCAATACAGAAAGAAGGAGAGATTTAAGACTCAAATCTACTCATTAAATGATCAAGAAAAGAGTCCTCTATAGAAAAAACTATGAGATTATTTATCTCAAATGTGTTTTTATAGAGGAAGCTAAAGAAATCTTGGAGAAATTACATCAAAAGATAGGAAGTGATCACCCAACTATGAATACCATAGGCCACAAAATATTTAAGTTGGGTTACCATTAACCAACCATATCTAAGGATACTCATACTCATGTCAGAACATGCCATGAATGTCAAGATTTAGCCAAGACATAAGTACATGTAGTAATGCTTATATAGTTGGTTTTGGAAGGAAGGCCATTTACCCACTGGGGTTTAGAAGTAATTGGTGTCATCAACCCAAGTTTATCAGTAGGCCATAAATTTATATTTACTACTACTGACTACTATACTAGATGGACTAAATCTATAGGCATAAAAAAATTTAAATCATAAGATTTGACTAATTTTTTGGAGGAACACATAATAAATAGATTTGGCATGCCTATTTCTCTACTTTGTGATAATAAAATAGATTTCATATCAGTATAATTTATTGAATGGGCACATGATAACCAAATTATTATTAGGTCAGCTTCTAACCATTACTCTTAGGTCAATAAACTAGCATAATCAATAAATAAAAATATGATCAATGCAATTAAGAAGTCTGTAGGGGACAAGCCTAAGGATTGATATAATTTAATAAAGTATGCTATTTGGGTAGATTAGATGAGATACACATAAGCCCTCAAAGCCTCACCCTACCTGATAGTATATGGATGTAGACTAGTTTTCCCCATCATGTTACAGCTACCCACTTATTATTTTATGCAAGACTATATGGATTTGAGTGATAAAGTTGAATCAAGACTACTAGATATAATAGAGATGGAGGATTCAAGGACTTAAGCCTTGCATACATTTATAAAACACCAGGATGTAGTCAAAAGGTGGTTTGATAACAGAGTGAAATTCAAAGTATTTAGGATTTTATATATAGTTCTACTTTGGAATAAATCCCATGAAAATAAAGAACACCATGACAATTTTTCCCCATTATGGATCGAACCCTATTATATTTAATAGACCATGGGAAGTAACACATTTTTTTAAGGAACTCCAAGGTAATGAGCTTACATATCCAGTGAATGGATAGTTCCTAAAGAACTACTTCAGGGTTGTTCCATCTACAAATATTATTGCTTGATAAGGAATAGATGAGTTTAGACATAGGAATATATTAGATTTTAATTCTTTCTAGACTAGATTTCAATGATTTCTTAGTTGCTTTCATGCTTTCTAGATTAATATTTTCTGCTTTTAGTATTATATTTTCTTAGATTAGATTTCCTTCTTTTATTAGAATAGTCTATTGCTTTCTAGATTAGTCATTTGTGGTTTTCTTTGATGATTAAATTATGTTTGGTTTGACTATTTTTGTCACTTGGATTGCCACCCTTTGAAGAGATGGAAAATCTCTCCTCATCCAAGTGGCACAATGGAAACACCTCTAGGATTTTGGGTAGTCTAAGGAATGAGGTGAATCTCTAGATAGGGTTAGCTCCCTTGATAACCAAATTTGGATTGAAACTACACCTAAAATTTAGGGGGAAAAGGAAGAAAGATAATTGAAATCAAACTAACCTAAGGGAGGGGATACGCCAAAATATATGATGACTTCCAACCAGTAGCATGTTACACATGAAATCAAAAGACAAACTAAACATACACTTCTCCAATCTACATCTTCTCACATCAATGTTAAACTATGAGGTTATGGATGAATATGTAAATCTAAGACCAGAACAAAGACATTATCTAAAATTAATGAAAACAATAACTCACTCAGTCCTTGAAATTTTGTACAAAACTTCATTTTCCCTAAAAGAAGAAGATTTCCAACAGAAAATAAGATGTAAGAATGAGACAACATGCTAAGAAATCCATAGTCTTCACTAAGTGAGATTCAAAATTCAAATAAAACACACTAAGAATAGTCATTAAGAGTTAAAAATCAGTATTATTATTGATCAAATGGATGAAAATGAGCAAGGATTCACCATACTCAAGTGGAGCATAAGTTATAATGGCCAAGATGGGTGTTTCTTATATAAATTTTGTGTGTGTGTGTGTGTGTGCGAGAGAGAGAGAGAGAGAGAGAGAGAGAGAGAGAGAGAGAGAGAGAGAGAGAGGAGAGAGAGAGAGAGAGAGAGAGAGAGAGAGAGAGAGAGAGAGAGAGAGAGAGAGAGAGAGAGAGAGAGAGAGAGAGAGAGAGAGAGAGAGAGAGAGAGAGATAACAAGGACACTTGTCATGCTAATAAAATTATTTCATTTCATTTGAGAAGAGGATATGTGATGAACCATGTAAGGTCAAGAATCCCAAGTGTCCATCCAATTCATCAAACTCTTGTAAAGTGGCATAAAATACTTTTAACTAGCTCAAAAAAAAACCTTCATGATTTGTGATTCTTGAATGCCTCATAACTAACTAGGAATAGTTAAAATTATTGGAATGAATGGGAAGGATTTTATAAATTCCTCTCTATGTATTGGTTTAAGTTTTGGTCTACTGGAATCATCCTAAAATGAGATATCATCATCTACTATCAAGAAATCTCCTCCTTCTTGCACCCTATGCACTTGGCCTCAAAATGGCATCCATTTGTCATTTAAATCCATGGGAGGGAGTGGATGACATCTATAAAGACCGTCTAGGGCCTTATAAGCATTAGACACACCTTAAAATCACCCCACTTAAAATTTTCCACCCTTCTCACAAGCTTGTCCAAGATGCTAGTTTTGACTAGCATAAATGAGAGCTATTATTAGAACACTTATGAGTTTTTTTGAAGTATTAAATTGACATTATGAGTTATATAAAATCTATATATTCTTCCCAAAGTTGGTTTCACATTAAAATCCTCCTAGAAGTTGTAAAATACATTAAACTATCAAGAAAAGCCTATTTTTTACCCTGTTCATATAATTTTGTACAACTCAAGAGGTTTGGGACAATATTTAGAGAGTATTATACAACTTCCAATAGGTTTCATGGTCAAAATATGTCATTAGATTAGCTATCCAACTCCATTTCTACAAACTAGTCTTGACTAAAGGTTTTAAGCCTATTTTAACTCTTAAGCTTTGTTCATAAAGTTATGATGTAAAAATTTCAAAAAAAATAAAATAAAATCATATTCCAAGATCTTTTATAACATCCTTTAAATCCTTTGACATCCATGTATAGCCTCCAATAAGATATGAATATAAAAAATTGACCTATTGAGCTCTTTTTCTCCTTTGTTGCAAGCCTAAGTTATCTTAAGGTCAAAAAATTTATTTATTCTACAAGGTCAAGTCTTGAAAATGACTGATGTACCTCTATATTAATATTATAATATGTTTTATTTATCATCTAAATCCAAATATAAAGTTGACCTCTTTTTTGGATGCTACGCCTAGTCATGCCTAATAGGCCTGAATTGCCCTTGAAACCCAAAATGAGTTTTGATGATTTTATTTTCATCTAAAAACCTTGATCACCTATGTATCCACCTTATAAACATTTTTCAACAATTCATAATTAAAAACCAAGGCTATAGGTGAAAATTTCTTCTCAATTGGGCTTTAAGCCTAAACATGCTTAATAGGGCTAATTATAAACGTAAGAGCATGGAATACCCTGTTAATCTTAACTCTCTACAATAAGGATAATTATATTCCCATATATGTGTCTCAACCCCAAAACTTTCCTATGAGGTTTAACCAGCTCTTTAGATCATCCTAACACCCTTCTTTCTAAAACTAGCAATGTATGTATAAGGGGAAGTACCCCCTATTTGATATTAAAAAAATGGGTACTTCCCTATTATCTCAAGAAAAATGAACATTGAAGGGTTTAAATAAATATTTTAGGAACTAAAAACACAAAATTCAGGCCCATGTCATATCATTTTACCCTCAAGACATTAAATTCTGAGACCGGTTCCTTCAAAGGTAGATTGTGAGGAGCTAATTGTGTGCAAGGCCCTAGGTAAGGGTTGTAAGTGCATTTTTAGAGATTTTATATACCTTTTTCATAATGTGTGAGGGTATAATTATAATATTAAAAATATAATTAAGTTATTACTATATCACTTATCACTCCAACCTACACATGCTCTGTACACTCCCACCTAGGTGATTGAGTTTCCTATTTGACTATGACTACTCCTTAAAACTCTACATGAAGGTTTGTATAGCTCCAACTGAGCTTGGTTATGATATTTTATAACCTCCTTTTAATTACATAGGTTCACATCAAATTATAATATATTTTAATTCAGTTTGAGTGGTCTAAATCAACACCTAAACACCTATCTAAGCTCACTGTTCATATACCCTATTGTAGGTGTGTATTTTCCATACAAGGGACAACTATAGACACATGAAATTTGAAAAATCATGCATCAAACATATACTAATGGTCTCCATGCCATTATTTTCAACACTCAATCCATGATACTACTTTATCCATGAGGGAATGTTTTGTTTTCTTGAGGGATGCAAACGTCTTTCAAACTTCTAAAACTATAGACAAGAATGCAAACCTTCCATGTTTTTCAAGGCCACTTTAAGGTTCTAAAAATACATCCTCTCCTCACTTTTTGACTCTCATATTTGGTATAGGTATTGTATATTATATTGTATACATTTTTTACCAATATATATTCCTTAAATATCATTTCAACCATGACATTTTTTATTCACAAAACCCCCTGACCTCTATTTTGAATTTTTAGGGAAAGTGTCCCTGTATCAATCATTTTGTGTTTGATCAAAATTTCACCGCCATTTTTTCAACCTATAATTTTTAATAATTTATAAAACTATTTACACAACACAAAAGGATTTAAAAGGGTTCCATTTTTTATTACAAAACCTCAAGATGGCTCTTTAATCCCCTTCTTTATCACATGTAGGTATTCATTTCACAATGTAGGCAGAGAATGGTCTTATGAGCAACGTGCATAGTTTGTAAGTTTCAATGTAGTTTAGGAATATTAAAAAGTTTAAAAAGTATTTTTCACACTTCCAAAACCTTACCTAGCTTATGCACCTCTTGTAAATATGGTTGGTTTCTATGAGGACCCATTTAAGTGAAGATGGAGTTGTATGCAAGCAGACAACAAATTTGGTGTGATGGGAATTGATATTATGAAATTAACCCTATAAAATTATCAATTATATTTCAAATATATTTAAAAATATATCATGACATTAATATTTTTAGGGGAACTTATATACCATGTTTCAACATTTTAAACCTCTTGTTGGCACCTGTAGTAAGCATGTTCATGACTGCCTAACTAAAAAGAGTTGCATAAGAGTGTAATTCATCTTTTCCTACACAATATGGAATATTTATCACCACTTCATGATAATAAAGTATAAAATTATAATTAAAAATCCATAAACACACCTATATGGAATATCCCTATAGGTTTTAAACATTTGATTTACCAAGACTGACTGTGTGTGATAGTCATAAAGTGAACAAGGTACATGATCTTTGTGAAGGGAATCTCATGAATTATTATTTTTATAACTTAAATTGAGATTAAATTAGATAAAATATATTTATATCCATAATAAATAACCTATTCCAACTCTCTGTATCCATTGATAAAGCAAGAGAAACTAGAACATGGTAAAAACTACATGTTGCACTAGAAAAGTGTTTACTCTTGCAACATAAGATAATTTTCTAATAAAAACATCATGAAACTTGAAAAAAATAATGGAGATAATTTTATTAGTAATATAAAATCATGTGTAACCAATATCACTAACTAGTTCATATGAACATACCCAAAATAGAACAAAAACCATAGGGTGCATGAAATAGTAAGAAGAAAAGTACAATCAACTTCATGAGGATGGTTAATGAATAACATGACACAATTATTAAAAATAATTATATTTAGATGAATATCCTTAAGTTTAATATATCCTCATAAATAATTTGACTTGAAACTTCTTTAATTGTCTGTACTGAGCAAAAACTTGAAGGTTAATTTTGCATGTCTAATAAATCAAAGATGAATAAGAATGTTGTTGGGCCAATAATATCACTTAAAAATAAAATAAAATGTCTTTATGAGTTCTTTTAATATTAAGGGATGTTTCATGATTTTTTTCCACGTGGCATACTACCCCATGGGTTGTACAAGTGCCATTTTCTTCTCTTTTCTCAAGAAAACTAACTTTTCTTCTGATGAACTTGCCACTTTTTAGTTGTGTTAGTTTATTAAGACTTATAAGGACACATGGGACATAAAATTATGTTTTTTAACCTTCACACTTCCAAATAAATCCATACAAGTCATTAAATAACTCTTTTTGGACCTCAAAATGACTAAAAAGATTAAAATGACCAAGGACCAAGGCTAATATAGTATTAAATGACATAAATTGACCTATAAAAAACCTTTTTATATCTATATTGTACCCTTAAAACAAATATAGGTCAATTTTTCAACTAGGGGTGCCCTAATTTGATGTAAAAGTCAAATTTGGTCAACAACTATAACCAAACTAAAGATCCAAAGACAACTAAAATTATGGCTTGTATAAAAGGTGAAAATTAACATTTTGACAATTGGGGACTAGTTTTAAGATTAGGTTTATTTACATTTTTTTGAGTCTTTAGGATGAAGGTAGGTAGTCATGGATTACTCTAGATGGTGTCATAATTGAATACTTTTACTAGGCATGTGGAAGTTTCTCTTGAGGTACTTTATACAAATTTAGAAAGTTTTATTATTTTATTGGATGAAATGCACTTATCATACTAAATACCTATGGGAAATGATAATTATATGTATAATATGTGGTTAGTAGGGATGCTCTAGTAATTATTTGTTTTATAATTATACTATCTCATTGTGTTTCCATCTCCTCTCTTTTCCATTAATTGGAACATAAAAGGGAAAAAAAGAAAAAAAGAAAAGAACCAATGAGTTTGAATGAGAAAAATAAAATTTATAGAAAATCAAAAGGATGACATGAAGAAATAAGGTCAATGTACCATGCATCATGATAAAAAAAATAATGAAAAGAGAAGAGGAGCACAAGGTATCTCTATCAAGGTTATGGACACTTGGCTAGCAAAAAGTAGAGCAATGTCAGAGCTTACCTTTATTTAATAAGCTTTAATAGATGCTATAATGAAACCTATAGTTTCACCAAAACATTTGATAAACTCATCACAATAGGGGTTAAATAAACTACACATGTAACACACATAAATACAAGAAATTATAAGGCAAGTTTATTGTGTGAATTAACTTAGGGAGTCTCTTTCATGTTTCTAATTAAAGTATTTTTTTATGATACACTTCAATATTGATTTTAATATTACCAATCGGAGTTCTAGTTTCTTGAATACTTAAGAATATTCTCCCTATAAATTGCCATTTGTTTTACCCAACATCTCCCTTTTCTTTAAGGAGAAATGGGAACCCACTTTTATCAATTTTTGGTCTTGGATTTTGGCCCCTTTTTCTATGTGTTTATACAAATCCTGGTAAAATACTAATTTAAGGTTTTAAACTTTGAAAGAATGATTATGGTATTATGTTTTTATAGAATGAAATATCTTGTTCTACTGAGTTTGTTTATTAGGGTTATACTTTCAAGCTTATTCCTTTGGCACTTATGTAACTTGTCCCTTTTGGGTTTTATGTTTTGGGTGTTTTTGTCTAGTGTATTTTTTAGAAATTTAACCTTTATTCTTTCAAAATTTATTGTTTCATAACTTTTTTTGTGTTGACTTATTCTATCAAGGAAATTGTTATGAACATTTTGTCCAAAATAATTCCCTTGAAGGAATTAGGTCTATGGGATTTTTTTTCAAAAAAATAAGGTTTGTGAGATATTTTCCCTATGAAATTTTGGTCTACAAACACTTTTTCCAAAATAAATTTCCTAAAAAACTAGCCCTTCAAACCTTCTGAACTTACCCTTCAAGATATTTGTCTTGTACCATGTTTTTAGTAGAAAGGTAGAACCTTCAGGATTTTTTTTACCAAAAAGTATACCCTTTGGATGCTTTCCACTTACCCTTTAGGAATTTTGGACTAGCCCTTCAATTTTTTTTCAAAGGTTTATTTTCCCTACAGACTATCCCTTTGACCCCTTTTCATCAACTACTTTACAAGTTCAGACCAAAGCACATATCCTTCAAGATTTGTGTAAACTACCCTTCAAGACTTTTATCTCAAACCATTTACCATAAGAATTTATCCCATCCCATTTTCCATACCAATCCTACCCTTTAGGATATTTATCTCAACCACTTTGCCTTATGAAAAGTGTTCTTTTTCCTTTTTTGTAGTGACTACTTACCCTACGAGATAATTCTCACAACCCTTTCTCCACCCAAAAATACCCTATGAAGTAGACCATTTGGGAATTTTTTCCAATAAATAGACCCTTTGGACCTTAGGCATATATGCTTTGGGATTTGTGTAACATGCATTATAAAACTTTTGGAGTGACCCTTAGTTGTATGAAAGTGTCCTTAAAAAAAATGAAAGTGCCCTTCAAGAAATTGAAAGTGCCCTTTGGAAAATTGAAAGTGTCCTTTGAAATTTACAGAGTATATCCTTTATGTCTTTTGTCATGGAAAAAATGCCTTATGAAGTAGACCCTTCAAATTGTTTCCTAATTGAGAATGTAGCCCTTCAGCATTTTGGAAGTAACCCTTCAAGATAATTGTCTCAAAACTTTTGACTGATGAAATATCCCTTTAGGGAAATTATTGTAGACATTTTGTCTAAGATAATTCCTTTAAAAGAGTTAGTCAATAGACATTTTACCAAAATCACTTTTTCTAATATACACCCTAGTGACCTATTACCAAAAATAATACTAGCCTTGCCATACTTAGTTGAAATAAAAGTGAAAATCCTTCCCATAAATCTATTAAAAAGACCCCCACCAACTTGATATAATAGAGTTTTAATAATACATGAAATGAAATCAATGTGGATGTTGCACATTTATGTCACATGAACTACTATTCAATTAAGAATATTATATAGTTGATTCATAGCTATTAAAGTCATCATTGCTTTCAAACTAACTTGCATTCAAAGTCTCCTACCTTCCTAAAATGACGAAGAGCCCTAGCTACTATCTTAATAATATTGTAAGTAAAACAACAACTAATCTAGAGCTGAATTGTTTGCACAACATACATAATACATAAAAGAAGGCTGCAAGTAACACAAAGAATGTATATGCATCAATTACATCTTCATCTAGAGCATTTAAAGGGGAAAATTAATCATCCCCATATTCAATCAAGGACTCTACAGAGTTCATAGATAGAGTCTTTGATGCTACAATATTTGGAGATAGGTAACATAAATATTTAAAATAATGGGACATCATCAAATTTATGTATTCATTTTCACTAGAAGATGAGATGACACTTGTAGATAGACTATTAATCAAGGAATTTATAGCTTTCAAACATCAAAAATTACATTTTGCTAATACCAAGCTAGAAGTAATGCCATGTATTAACCTTCTACAAGATTTTTTTCTCAGTAAAGATATCATGAGATGTTTTCCTACATCATTCAAGTAATAACATTATGCATACATTCATATCAGGAGTTGACTTCTAAATGTATTTATCTTTGAGCATACCTGATGCTTATTTTGACAAGAACACAATGGTGCAATTTAATGAAGAGATTTTAATTGAGAGGGCACTATCATCATGTCTACTCCCAGATTAGACCATTGCATGGAAGGGGAAGAATATGAAAAGAGCAATTTTGATCAATAAATTCATAATGGGGATTCACATTGGCATAGTTCTCCTCAATCAATTGTATGGTATGGTAAGTATTCATTTTATCAATTTAGACTAGGTGCTATTATTATATATGATGCTCACCCATGATGTTGAATACACCCTAGGAAAAATAATTATATTTTTCTTGAGAGAGCATATAATACGTAAGGATAAACATCCCATTCCTTCACATAATTTCTACATGATGTCTTATTTGATGGATGTAGTCATGGGTACTTATATAGAGATCTTTGGTAATTATCATATCAAGCTATAGTTATGAAAATAATATAATTTGTGACCATTATCAATTTATGTAAATATATGCATATATTAAAAGCATGGTCAATATAGTGGAGGATGTCTATTTGTAGGTTTGGCAAGCCATTCATGGCTCACCTATGCCTCGAGTCATGCTGAATATCATGAATAATTTAGATGGAAAAGGATATTATTTCCTCTACCCAAAATTCATATTAATCATGATTTGGGGGAATAAGGTTAATTCTTTGTGTCTTCCCAAGTATATCCCAGACAATTTGGTAGAGCACAAAATTACATTCCAACTATGGTGAAGTATCGAGGAGGACATATCTACATAGAATAAAACCTTATTATTTGGCCACACCATAATAATTGTAAGAATGATTTACACAATGAGGATGTATTTTTTAGAAGTGGGAGGTGAATGAAAAATTTACCCATTCCTTATGCTTACATATAGATATTGGGATCCTCATGGTCAGGTTCAAAGCACATATAGGGATTTAACATCCCTTAAAACCATGCCCCATATCCATATGATTTTCTATTTCTTAATGAAAATTCTAATGAGGATGTTTTAGAGAGATATAGGATTTTTAGACTAAAGGAAGATTATTTTAGGATGATCCAAGATGACCCCTTAGTCACTACTAGAGAGTTGGATAGTAAGAAGGCTCTATATAAAGGATGGGAACACTTTGATTTTTGGAGAGGATAGTCAAAGGAGTAGTCCAAGGACAAAGAAGTTCCCTCATCTTGAGCCCTACCATTAAAGCTAAGGATTGTAAATAAATATCCCAAGTTGCCTAATCCTAGTTCTAACATAGGAATATAAGCAGGGGATCCCATCAACTTAGATTCTGATGAGGAAGGAAGAGCACTAGAATAACCAACTATGAGCACTATTCAAGTATCTACTACTATGACCTAGGTATATATTACTACATTTATTGGGATAAAAACATCGAAATAAGTGGCATCAACATCTCAATACTCCCCCATAGAACTTGAGGTCCCTTTAGTTTATAAGATGAAGCTTAGGACTCCTAAATGTAGTCCTATAGTGGAACTAACATAAGGGTTGCCTACTAAATCTTAGGAGGGGGAGGTTGTGATAATAAAATAAATTGAGAATGACTCTAATCAAAAAGTAGAGATGGAGGTATCTAAGGCTATAAGCCTTTAAGCAAGACCCATAACACGAACTTCTTTGAGTACCCAACTTTTTTTATGTTTTGCTTTATCTTGTATACCAATATTTAGACAAGTTTAAATTTATTCTATGCTAAGATCAACCTAGGTGTAAGTGCCTACTTCCAACTCTATTGACCCTTCCATTACCACCACTACCATTGATCCCTCTATTTCCACTCCCATCACACTACCCCTACCTACCCCCTCTATCCCTACTAGTAATTCCACTATCAATTCCCTTAACAATAAGATGGTGTCAAAGAAGGTTCAGAATGCTTTAGCCACCCCAAAAAATCATGTCCATTCCACCCAAATTTCCCTCCTAATACCATCCACATCTTCCACAAAAATAAACCATAGTGATAAGTACTAGGAGGGGAAGGAATTCCAAGCCCTAAGTGATCACAATCCACCCACTCCCTTAATTTGGAGGAGTGGATTGGTCCAAAATTATATGGCCTTACCTACCTAATATCCTTTCTAGGATCTAAAAGAAATAATAAGTTTAAGAAGAGGCTGAGGAAGAGTTTTTTATCAAAACCTTTGATGCATCTTAGTTGGACATTCCTCCATGGGCAGTTGACTTGAGAAGTAAGGCTTCCCAAATACCAAGCTTAAAAATCACTGAGCTTCCCTTAGTTTTTTTTATCTATTTGATCCCCCATCTAGAATCATTAAAAGAGTGAGGAAGAGGAAGATAGAGGATGATAAAGTCACTAATATCATCTTTAAGGAATGACATTAAGTGTTATCCCTCAGAAAAAGGTAGAACATGTAGCCCATGTAGTCTCCATATGTCAAAAATATTGTAGACCTAGCACAAGAATACAAGGATGAAATAGTTTCTATCCATGAAGGCAAAAAATTGGCTCAATAGTATCTTGAGGCTGAAGTGCATACACTAGAGGCTGAGGTGGAGAAACTAAAAGAGTAGAAAAAGATGGTAAACATTATTATGGGTATTGAAGCTAAGGTTCAGGAATCCACTTCTAGATGTTATAATTCTTTAGAGGTAATGGAGTTCATGAAGGCTAAGATGTCCCCTCATGTGATAAATTCCAACCAATTATTTAATTCCTTGAGATATGTCAATCCCAACTTGAATATGTTAGTTTTATACATAGGAAACTCCCTATACAGTCATCTCAGCCTCATGATAACACTAGAGGAATCTAATGCCTATAATTTAGTTGTCATCAAGTAAAAAGAGGAAAATTAATGGTTAAAATTAGTTGGGGATATAATCCCCAATTATCAAGTGCATGAATCCCAACTTCTACACTTTTTTCATGAGTTAAAATTATCTAAAGTGAAGGATGCCATCGGTAATTTTATTAGTAAGGATCAATTTTGACAAACTTCTTTAAAAAGTAGAGAATGACTTCAATAAAAGTCTAAGAGATAGAGTTGGAATTATGTAAGACCTATAATAAGGTAACTAAGGTAAAAACATTTAAGATTAAATTTTAGATAACTAAAGGTGAGCATGCAAAGCTCCTTGGGTAGTTCAAAAGAATTCATCAACCATGATGCTAAATTTGAATATTATATAGCAGTAACATGACATGGCACATAAATTTCATAAGGATAATGAGATGAATAAAAATTGGACTTCTGGTAGTGCATCAATGTCTACAACTACCACCTCAATGACCATGCAAACCAAGGTGTATGTAGCACTTCATATGACTAAGCCTTGATATGTTAAAATTTTATTCATGTACAATTGTGTAATGGTATATGTATTTAAAATTTAATGTATTTTCAGCCTTTTATTGTAAAATTTAACTCTATATTTTGTACGCATTCACACATTGCATAGTTTTGGAAGAGTCAACTTATTTAACTAATAACTATAATTTTTCTCTTATATGATTTTAGACCATAGTTAGAACTACATATTGTAACTACCACATGAAATGACCTTTCATGGACTTGGAGGATGAGGTGACCCCTTCCATATGTTTATATACATAGTTTTAACCTAACCTAGTATTTTTCTTAGAGAATTTTAAATATAGAGTAGTGAAGTAGTTTTGATCATTAGCAAAGTGTTTGAGTATTTTCTTTCCAAATTCTATGCAAGTAGTTATTTCCATGGTTGTGTGTTTTTATAATCTTTAGTGTGAAATATATATGAATAGATTATTTATTATTTTTATTGATGTAGTCATTTGTAGATGTGTAATAACTATTAAAGGATAAGTGAATATATTTATTAGAGTAGTTAAGTTCAAATTGAATCATATTTATGAATATGTAGTAGTGCTTTCCTTAGTGTAGTTTCTGTGTGTGTGCAATAGTTCCCTCAGATAATTCATTATATCAATCCATAAAGTCTTTATTAAGGGTGTGTAATAGCTTCCTCTAAAGGAATAACCTTAGTCTAAGGTTGGTGAATTTCTTGCATCTTTATTTCCTTAAAGTTATTAACCATGTCTAATGTATATGTGCAATTTTTGCTAATAACAACCATAGGTTTTAAAATCATAGGTTTATTTAGAAACCAACTAGGTAAGATATATCTAATAACCATAGAGTCTTCTTTTCTACCTTGCCTTATCCTCCTCTTTGAGTTTATTTTAAAGATATACCCACTTTAGATTAGCAACCAACCATCCATACAACTCATTTAGAAATCCACTATTTTCAAAAATGACACTTCCATCCAGAACAACCTATCAATAACCTACATTACTTTCCCCTATTCTACCAATAGGTTGAAATAAACTGCATACTTACAACTCGTGCCCTGGAGTGGAGTTTATCTCCTTTGAGATCTTAGAAAATTAAAGGGTACCTCATTACAATTTTAGTGTGCATAAAACCCAAACCAATATATTTTACATAAAATTGGCCTTAGGACATTCCAAATATATTAATCAACCATTAAAATAGGCTATTCAAAACATAAATGACCAAAACCTCTTTTAGGATTTAATGAAACCTAGTTTAATTAGGCCTTCATTATCACATGTTATCCTTTTATCTTCTTGGAACACTTTAAAACCTCATAAATAGAAATAAAACTTAATATTACACTAAAATATACCCCTAATAATCTCATCTTACGTTCATGACACATTTTAACTCTAATCACCACTTGAAGCATGCCAATATAACTACACACAATTAGTCCTTTGCATACCTAGAAATTCTGTCTTGGAAAACTAAAGATAACACAATGGTTGGCCACATAACCATGAAAATAAAAATATAAAAAATAACCTTATATTCTTCAAAAACTTCATCAGTTTCATTAAACTTCATTACCTAGGGCAAAAGGATTCCAAAACACTCCTATAACTTACTCACTCAGAATTGCCTATTTTCTTTAAAGACCAATTATGGTGATTTTAACCTTCAACAATTGTATGACAATTTTAAAAGACTCTTGATGCATATTTATGGTCTTGTGTGATAATAAAACCATTATTATATATAAATATATTATGGTTATATATTAAAATTGGTCTTACAGGCCAATGTCATAATCTTGTACCTCATTGTCTCATCTAAACCAGAGAGGTCAACTTATAAGCAACATTTTCATCATATCCAATGACTTCCAAAACATATATAAAAATTATCATGTCTTAAAAATATTGAAAAATATCTCCATACACTTGGACTCATACCTGTTTTATGATAACACATCCCTAATCATCTCCTCACTTCTGCTTGGCTTTCTCATTTTTTCCATCAATAGGCATGCTAGTGATTGGTCAACTTGGGTGATCATCCAAAGACACCTAAGGGATAAAACCTATCTATAAACCACTATGGAAATAAAAAAAAATGTATAAAAAAAATTTCTCCATCCATTTAGCACCTTTGACTTGGTTAACTCTGATTGTAACAACAAATCTCTAAGAAACTAGCACTTTCCTCAAGGGTCTACTCATATACCTAACAAACCAATAATACCTAGAGGTGATTGGGATATTTAAATAAAACCTTAAATCACTTCAATATACATGCCAATCCATTATGACCACTTTATAAAAAATTCTTTCATATCAGGGCATTATTAGGGTTTTAGAGAGGGTTAACACTATTTCTAATGTTAATGATTATTTATAAAGAATTGTCCCTCATTTCCAAAACTAATGCATGGAGATATTATCTATTACCCTTACCCATCTCTCCTTAATATCTCAAGTTATCATGTAAAGGTTACACGTGATAATAAACACATAAAAATCTTTTTTTGGTTGAGAAGCCTTCATTTTGTGCACTCAAGATACTTTAAAACCACTTTTCATGCCTTTTATTAAAAACTATGAATTTATGAAAATTCTTGAAAAAACATACTATACCTCTAAAAATACTCACCTTTCCATACTTTCCATGGAAAAAGAAACTCATACCCCATTTAGCCACCATCTCTCTCTTTGTTTAATTAGACCTTGACTTACAAAGCACATTAGTCTTTAAAAATGCCCTTCATTCCTTCTTTCCATGTTATTTACCCCTCAGTTAAATTCTCACACACATAAAATTATCAAAAAATGTCAAACATCATTTATATGTCTTGACAATAGATCATGATAACTCATTAGGCCAAGTAAGGTTTAGAAGTGGTATAGTTTCATATTAGGTCTATAGATCCTCCACCTATAGGCTTACCCTGAGACTCACATGAGTTATTCAATGCATCACATACATTCTCAAATAACATTATACATCCTTTAATTCCTATGTTCACTCATTTCACCAATATACCAAGCTCATACATTATCACAAGGTCTCTTCATATTACAACTAGTGTCATGACTAGTCTTCTCAAGCACTTCAAACTTGACAACTAACCTTGAAACACTTATTAATGCTCTTATACCTTGATCACATTGCTTACATGATTTTTAAACAGGAACATTCCTCAATGACCTCATAAACACCTTTCTTAAAAACATTTGACATCAATGACAACATCAATTCCAAACCTCAACAATAAGAACTATGCTCAAAATTAGATTTAATACTAGTTTTAGTCATTTGGTTATGTTTTCCATACCCTATTGTGTCTCTAAAAAACACACCAACAACTTGGTACAATAAATAGGTCTAACTAAAATACTATCAAATGTTTATGTTTTATTTTGGTCTTGTTTCCTACCTTTGAACCCACCTATGGCCTTAGCTTACCTTGGTGTAATTTTATACCCTATGAATGTTTTAGGGCCTACTCATGACTTGATTAATAATCTTGACAAATTATGTTTAAAATATATACGTGTTAGGATTCAAATGCTTGAGGATTACATATAGGCGTTCAAATAAGTGATCATCTAAAGTTATATCCAACATAAATATGTGACTTTCCAACTATTTACCTATTCCCTAGATGAATATGCTTACCATTTATATATAGGTGTACCAAATGAATGTATAAATTCATGTAATATCTTTAAAAATATTTTTGTCAACCATTTTAGTGTGCCTATTGATCCTAATAACTTGTATTATCAATTTGATATATCTTGTAGGGAGCCTAATAAACCCATGATCTAATTTAATAATTATTTACACCAGTTGTATATGAGGTTGAAAGACCCATTCCTTCAAACAAAGGTGGTGTATATTGATCTTTATCTTAGAACATTAGATCCCCTAACTTCTATGCTTATTCATAGTACCCCATTTGCACTTATATCCTTGGCATCTAATTATCAAGAGGAGTTCATTATTGAACAATAAGAGATGCCACATGGTTATGGTGTTGAACCACACTAATAAAAATAACCATATGTTCACACTAAAATGCTCAGAATTATCTTCCTATATGTCAACTTGTAGACTAATGTGTGCCTTACAATTAAACCTCACCTGAATTTTACATCCAATTTGATCTAATTGTAATGAATGAGAACCCTATTTTAGCTTCAAATGTAATTTATTATGATTATTGAAATTTTAATCAACATGTTATTTTTCCATGCCTCTACCAATAAAATTTCCTTTGGAATTTTTATTGGTCAACTATCCTTTATTTTAGGAGGTACTACACAATAAATGCATGGGATGACTTACGAGATTACATTTCTATTTTCACAACTTGGAATCTATGGATCCAAAAATGGGATAAGTTTTGAAGTAATCATTTTTACTGAGAATTCACCATTTATTAGGCAAGAACATGTCTCTAATAATAGTGATGAATATGAATCTAATGATGAATAATAGTAGTCTTAATTGACATCCTTCATGAATATCCAAGTAACATAGAGTTTTGTGTATAGTAGGAAGAATTAGATGCTTCTTGAAGTCAACCTAGAGATGAAATAAAATAATTGTATTGCAAAGACGAAAAATATGATTGCTATGCATATAATACATTATTTTCATATATTAATGCTCCTAAATTTAAAAATCTAGCTCCAGAAGATCAATAACTTGGTGGTAGATAATTGACACCCATCCCTTCATTATATATAATGGGAGTAGAAGAGAGCCAAGTGGTTATCCTTGCATCTAAAGGCTTGGAATATTTAAAATAACTTGTATAACTAGATTATATAATCTATGGGATTATATTAGTAGTAGACATAAGCAATTTTTACATGAGAAACCATGTGCACAATGGCCTAAATGAAAGAGTGACGTAAATGAGGTTTAAAAATTATAATAACTAGTCCAATGCAACTATCTAGATACTCTAACCACTAATGATAAATCTAGAAGTTCATTGAATTTGGAAGAGATGAGTCCACATATTTTGGATGACTAAACTAATAATTTGGATACTACCAAAGTTCTGATGATAGAAAAAGAGTATCAAATATTATATTCTTCACTAGGATATCACATAAAAAATATCTTTATTATGCTTGGCATACAAGTTTACTATGGTATGTATTAATGCCAACCCTTATCCCTCATCACAATTTAATGTTTGCATAGAGGTATTTCCTAAACTCTATAATATGTGCATTTTGTTAATTGAATGTAAGTACATGGTTTGGTTTTATAACATAAATCTGATTAACTTGCATGAATTTTTTTTTAATAGGGTTATTTAGGATAATGGCTTTCAAAATAAAGGATAACATAGAGGCAAGTACACGTCCTCCCTTGGTATGACTCCTACCAACCTTTCCAAAATCATGACCATGAATATGTTTTGTTTTAGGTGTCTAACTGGTGAGGATATATTATTTCTTATCAAAGGACATATTTTCAACCCATACTTCCAAGTTTGATATGATTGGGAATGATTCTATAAATATTTTCTTTTGCTTCTTTCAATTCCCTTATTTTTTATGTTTTTATACTTTTGTTGTTTATTTTAGGTCTTTTTTGTTGTTTTCCTTGTTGGGTTTATTCCCAACTATTTTATCTTATGGTTCACATTGGTCAATGAAAAGTGATGAAGTGAAATCCTTATAATTAGGTACAACAAGCAATATTTTGTATGAGGATGCTACTTGAGATTTTTTATGGTTTTAATATCTTATTATTAGGTTAGTATTGAAGGTTAATATTTCTTGTCTCCTAGAATTGTTCTTATTTGGGAATTTTAGGGACCATCTAGGAGAATTTTAGGGAATCCTAAATATTATATTGGTTTTTCTATTTTAGATAAGTTTGAACTTAAATGTTCATATTATCTTCTTAGTATAAAAATATTTCATTTGGGGATTCATACACAAAAAAAATGAGTCTGTCTAAGTCTAATAAGTACTAGTCTATTTTAGATTATGTTTTGAACTGCATTCAAATTTTTATTTCTAGGATATTTTTCCTTAAAATTATGTAATTTGTCTAACTTATTTCAATTTATTCAAGACACTTTTTTTTGAAATTCCATCCATAGCTTCTCCTTTTAGAACTATAATGACTAAGGTTTTAAATTAAGTTACATTTAGACTTAATTATTTTAAAAATTTGGACTTAATTAGCTTCAAATTCAAAAATATTAACTATTTATTCATAAGACTAGGTCTATTTTTTCCATGTTCTAGGTAAAAGTGATTATGGATTCTCATAGTTTCATTTGAAAACTTAATAAGTTTCTAAATTATGGATAAAATTTGAGTTTAAGATTGAAAATATATATAGTATTTATTCATTAACCTTTCAAAATTTTATGTTTCTTTTAGTTTTTTCCTTAGTCATTATTGTTTAAGGTTTAAATTTTAAATATAATTACTCTTTTAGTTTTCCCACAATATAATGGTTGACTATTCTATCATAAGACCTCAGGAAAGTGAGGATATTCCGCTTGTTTCTTAGTCACTTCCCTTGGGGATCTTTAGAACTTGGTAACTTCAAGAATATTTTGGATTCCCATGATGAATATGTGTTTCATAGTCTAATTCCCTACTTCTTTAGGATATATAAGAATCTAATATATGTCATGGAACTTATAGATGCATGAGATGATGCCACATGGTGCAATCTTGTTTTGTCAATCCCTAAGATAATATGTATACATAAAAATAATAGCCTAGATCCTAGAAATCTATCATGCCTCATAGAATAATATTATATCCCCATTCCTTAGGAGTGTCCCTATGTATTCAAGTCTTAGACAAGGCCCTAAAAAGGCATTAACTTGACAACTATCAATATCTCACTGCACATAGATTACAAATGTGAATGGTCAAAGTGAACACTCAATCAATCCCTAAAAGAGTGAATGGATATCATACGGAATGAACATGTCAACTAGATGATATTATGACACGAGTTTAAACATTCCACATGTTTTATTTGATAGCCATATATCCCATCAAGGCTATGAAAAATTAATATTCTCTCTCGTTGAACTAAAATGTTTAAATCTACTCAAGTCATTTAAATTTTGGGTATAATTCCTTCCTTATTTAACTCAAAATTGGATGTGTTTTTAATGAAGGGCCCCTTTTATTAATTTATATATTTATAATCATTTCTATCTTTCCTTTTAGGTTTTTAGAATAAGTAATTTTCATTAAAAACTAATAAATTAAAAAGGATTAACAACTTGTTCCTTTATTGTAGGTTTAAATTAGATGAGGAGATACCAAATGAAAACATCTTAGGGATTTGAGATAGTAAAGACACATTTAATGTAAATAAAGACATATATTAGATATGGGTGAGTGAGATATTTCCACTTATCAAGATATCATTACACCACAACTAAAGAAATGTCAAGACCTTGGAACATTTAGCCAAGCTATGATTTAATGGAAAGTCACCATGTAGCAAGACCCTAGAATATCATAGACATGATAGCTTTAATAAGTATTAAAAAGAGAACATGTGGAGTGAATTCCCCAAGGATGAATCATACACTTATACTAAATGGATTTAGACTATAATTTGATGACTATCTTGGCTTATAAAGGATGTCAAACCATAAAATTGGGTTTTGGGTCAAATCTAATTAGGGTAGTTAAGCCATGATACATATTATATAAGTGAAGAGATAATGGTATGAAAAACCCAATGTAGTTAGGTAGTGGAATTGATCAAAATATTTGGCATATATATTAGGTCAAGTGAAATCATAAATGATAAAGTGTTTCCTTAATTAGGAAAGGCTGTCACAAAGAAGAGTATAGCCAACTGACTATCTAAAGCGGATCTTCAGTGACTTCAACCACCCAAAATTAAATTTTAAGTTTGTTTCACATAGAATTGATCTTTATTTCATTGGGATTATTAAAGGATCAAATAAAACATGGAAATAAATGATCACATCTCATTAAGATATATCAACCACTAGTTAGTGTGTGGTTGTTCACAACTTAGTGGGATAAAATGTCTATAAAATACTAGTTAAAGGGTTTAAATAAGGTTTTTAAATTTATAATTATATCTATAATATATGGATTTGAAATTTTTATTTCCTCTAACTCATGATTTACTTTTTATTTTTCAATTTTGGATGAGTTAAGGCTATTTGAAGACCTTTTCTCTGAATCATTTGACTATTGTTGAATATTAGATTTGTGTTTCATGAATCATATTTTATATGAAATATTTGTGAATGATATTAATTAATATGCATGTGTATGTTAAATTTATTTCCATCTTATACATAGCTACTTGGTCCTCAGACTCATGCAACATCTTTATTTTCTAGTTGTGTTATGCTAGTCAAATAAAGACTAGTTATTTCAAGATATTTGTCTACACAATAGAGATAGGCTTATCCTCAATATAAAAAAATCTAAAATTTTATTTATCCATACCCTCTCTCTTTTTCTCATATTTTATTCTTTGTATTATATTAGCTTTATAATATTTTAAAATGGAGTTAGTTATTCAATATTTATTTAGACTACATGTTCATCCTTTCACTTGTCTTTTTTATGCATTATTAAAACTAGTAGATTATATAAAAGTGCCAAAAAAAAGTGTGTTAATTGATGAATTTGAATGAACTAGTTCTTCTTAACATAAAAAATACTAAATTTTATTTCATAAGTCTTAAAATTTACTCAAAATGGGTTTATTATATGGAATAACTTGCATCAGCCTACTAAGGTATCTTGTTCACCATGACTTGGTAGATAAATACCTTGGAAAATTTATTGTCTAGCCTAATTTTTATCAGAGATGGAATTTAAAAGGGTAAATAATCACCAATTGAGACTCTCCTCTTCTTATTTTCATCCTAGAGTTGGTATGTCTTGCCAAACGAGCCATCAATAATTTTTATTCTACAAATGCTTTGCAGGATGATTGCATAAAAATTAAAAATATTTTATATGGTTTGAAACAATGTTTTCTCATTGGTTTGAGATGAAATATTTAGTTTTGGGTTTTCAAAATAATAAAAAAAAATGACTCAAATACAAGTTTGGTACAAAGTGATTAAACAAAATATATAATACAAAACTAAATTATTCAAATAGATATGAATACAATTCAAGAAAAAACATATGAAAATGAATGAATCTAAGCATGGTGATAAATGATTTATGGGATGTCATAAATACCTATTTTATTATTATATAGTGTCATCCCAATATTTTAGAGAGATAACTAATACCTTTAGCCCACTAAACCCAATTTCAGGGTATACTCAGAGTATCTTCATTAGGTGATACACTACTCTTAGGTGAACCATAAATAAAATGGATAAATGTATTCTTAAAGTGCAAATATGACTTCATTATTTTATTTAAGGGGTTATATATATATATATATATATATATATTAGTATGATGAAGCCTAAGATTGTGGAAGATGAAGATTAAAGGTTAACATGAAAGGGTGTAATCCCACATGCTCATTTCATCAATGATTTTCATTAGAGTATTACCATTAAATTTAACATAAAGGTAGATATTGAAACCTTGGGTATTGGTGTCCAATCTAACTTTAATTCATTGTGGGTTAATTGAGCAAAGGCAATTGGAATATGTGATCCTCAATTTATGCATCCTACAAGTACATGGGATTTAACCTATTGCATGGTGGATATATCCATAGATAGTATATTCTATATAAAAAATAAAAATAAGAAAAATTAAACTCATTTTTGATTTCCAAGATCTCCACATAAATGGTGCAAGGAAAGAGCATACACGATATAACTTGAGACATAAAATTTATAATGGTTGATTTTGGTTTACAAGATCACCATCTAGGCGGTGCAATGAAAGAGCATACACAATTGAAAACAATAAAAAAAATTTACAAAATTTAAATGAAATAAATATTTAAAACATGAAAGTAAAGCATTAGTAAAATTTAAAAAAAATGTAAATATATTGTGTTTGGTTTATTTTGCATCTTTTACTTGTGGTGTAAAACAAATTTTTTTGTAGTTTTTTATATAGTGACTTTGACAAGTGAAAAAATATGCAAATTATATGGAATTAAAAAAAGAGAAAAGATTGAAAACTAACATAAAATAGGATACATATATTTAATTTCACTAAAAATTAGGATAACTTTGCTATTAGAAATGATGATTTCTCTATTATGAAATACGATTTTAATCCTGAGTCAAATAGATGAAAAAATAAGGAAATAAAATAGACACAACTACTAGAAATATTCAATTATTTGACCATGTGATTTGACCAAAAAAATTCACATTTACACTGAAGTCCAAGATGAATTTTCCAAAGTGTAGGATGTTTTTGATGCTCTATAGAAAATAAAAATATAGAAAGAAAAACACATAAAATAAAAATTATAAATAAAAGACAATAAAAATAAAATAAATATGTTAATTACAATTTTTGTGATTTGAATTACAATTTTCTTAAAGTTATCAAATAATTATTTATTTTTCAGATAGGCATGAAACATAACAAAACAAAACATAGAATGTTAATTGAAATAATTTCATCAATCTACCAAATGATTTCACTATTAATTAGAATGAATTTATACATGACAATAAAAATGTCATATTTATTAAATGACCACTATAGTCAAACATAATTGATTAAAAATTTCCAAAATTTACCTATAACCATTACAGCTTCTACCAGAATAATGTTAGAATGATTAGGCAATTCAAATGAAATGAAACCAACATAAAAATATATTAATAAAATATATAAAAAGAATAAATATTGTGAAATTACCACCAAGATTTCCAAAATTTAATACATAAAATTTATAACTTTACAATAGAAAGTAAACAATCACAATTGACACTTTACTCAAAACATTACCTAGAACATTATATATAGATTTAAACAAGAAAAATACAATAATACCTTCACCTTACCAATTTATTAAAATATCTTTTGTAAAAATTGGACGTGCTCTTGAAAATTGGTATGTGGTTTCTCAATCATAATATCCAATGGAAAAGGAAATTTAACAGTGTCAATGTAGATGATTTGTGATCTCAAGTGGATGATAAATTCAATAATTTGATAGTAATTTGATATCTTGATGGTGAATGATGGATAGTGGACAAATATCGTACATTTATAGAAAATTTTAATGAGGAAATAAATGGATAGGATAAATTAAGATTTGATTTATTATCTTGATTTCAAACAATTAATAAGATAGTATTTCCACAATCCATTGATTGAATTAGAGATTTTCTATAAAAAACTTTGTGATGGTTTTTTTAGTCTTCATTCAAGTGTAGAAAACCAATTCATCAAGTGTTTAATAAATGTGAGGAGGTTATCTGGGTGGTTAAAATATTCTTATGAATGAGTCAATGTAGTTGTATAACTAACAAAATTACTTGAATGTTTGAAGTATTTGATTGTATGACTCAATGCTTAGGTGAGAGAATCAAGGAAATGGTTATGTGACTCAAACTCTTAGTTGGGAGAATTAAGGAAGTGGTTATTGACTTAAATTTTTATGTTTTTAAATGATTTTTATTATTTATTTATGAAATTATATGTGCATGATTAAATTTGAACTGGATTAGTATATTAATATTGATTAATTAGCTATTTGAATTTAGGATAGAAAATGATGTTAGTGGACATATGATAGAATTTGAATTATGAGTGATGGTTGAGTTAGGTGATTTTGTGTCAAGTTTTGAAAAGAGTTAATTAATACACACATGTGATGAAATTGAGGTGTCTAAAGTAAGTTTAAATAAATCATATTGGGATATTTTTTTGAATTTATTTATAATTTATTTATCCAGATTAAAAATATAATATTATATAATTATAAATTGAAATTTATCTCAACCAATACAAATTAAATAATTTAAATTAACACGAATTATAAAATATTCAACAAATAATATTTTTAAAATGTTACAATTAAATAATTATGAATAGAGGAAAAGAGGAACAAAACCTACATGATATTCTTATCCAATCCAAGTTTATTATAAATTATTATTTAAATGTAATGCAACAAACTTATATAAATTAATATAAATGATAAAGCTTAAGATATTAAGCATAATATATCTATGTGTTTTTTTAGTATTCAAACTAATTGAGATAATATACACAAACATGTGCATAAATTTTTTAGAAAGGCATCAAAGCAATAGAAAAATAATAGATGAATTGGGGGTGTAATCACCTAAAATGGTGTTTAGATTCTAAGAGTGTTGTTTGAGACAAGTTATTCATAGCTTATCCCTAAACCTATCTTAGAGCCTTTATCACACTATTACAGGGTCCATTATGTGGACCATCAATGTCCTTAGGTATCTCAAACATAGTCTCAAACTTTCATTCCCAAATCCTGGCCCTTCATGCCTAGTAACCTGCGAACTCACTATCACCACATTAAGGACAATAGAACCACATGGCTCTAGTGTCCATTGCCATAACTCTCTTGAATATATATATTTTCAAATATATGACCCTCTTAATGTCAACCTAATAACATTTTCCTATCCACACAAGCTGAAAAACACTATAAATACAATACTCTTAAATATATATACATTCTATGGAAAATAGATAAAAAAAGATTATTTAAATAATAAACAAGTTAAGAAAAATAAATGGTTGTTAATCCCTATTCCACCCTTATTATTCATATTACCATCGATGGCTACCTTAATCCTAGATTTAAAAGATATCCAATCTCAATTATACTCAAGGCATTTAAAACCACTATCATTCTAGTATTCACTTACACTTGCACCAAAACTTAGGTGAGAGAACTACAATGGGCTTGATCCTTCCTTGGAATATTGGTATGTAGGTAGATATATTCATAGTGGGATTTTACCTAGGGTCTACCTTATCTCAAATTATGTGCATTAAATTAGGGTTATAAATTCTTAATTTTATAATTTTTTTCATAACCTAGCTCATTTAATAAAATATCACATTAAGGTTTCATTTATTTAAATATAATTTAAACCTTTTGTAAACTAACCCTAATTCAAAACCCTAACCCTAACTAACCCTATTGTCTAAATTTTAAAAATTTATATTATGGATTCATATATATTCTAATTTGTTTAATCATTATTATAATGATAGAGGAAATTAATCACTTTTTGTTGTAAAATTTACTACTTTCATTTGCATGTTCCTTTCCTCAAATTTAGAATAAACTAGAAAATGACATAGATACATGTATACATGAATCTTAATATCAATTAAAATGTCTTTCATGTTTCATTATTTCTTTCACATGCTTTTCTTATCATATGTGGAATACAATTAAGACACTATTCTTTAATCACATAGATAACTTATTACATCAAATAATAATTATACTACCTAAAATCAATAAGTCTCCCTTAAATGAAAATTTCTCTTTGGTAAATTTTAATTCCTTTCCTATAATTATTAGACACATTTAAACATCATTGGTCTCACTTATCCGTCTTTATTGTTAATCACAAACATCTAGCCACCATCTTACATCTATTATCATCTATATGCTCTTAATAGACCTTGCAGTCCAGGTTATGATGTCCTCATGTGGTTATGAAATTTGGTAGGTTTTAAATACCCATGGATATATATTTATAAATTATAGAATTAATCCTTCAAATAAAATTTCCATTTTATATTACTTCAAGTATAATTTCCATTTTATTTCTTTTACAACACTAGGACACATACAAAGATATTTTGTATGTGTCACTTTCTGATACTCAAGTACCTCAAACATATAAACCCACCTATGTTACTTACATAATTAATAATATTTAATTTATAGAATTACATATTTATTTTGAGAGAGAGAGAGAGGACCTCCTAGCTAAACACATCATATATTTACATCTACCTCTCTATATTGTTTTACAAATTAATGATGTAGGTGTCAAACGAGTTCTATCTAATAATGGATCATGGTTAAATATTTGAAACATTTATTTTCTATGACATATTAATATAAATGATGTGGATTTATATCCTTATGATATGTGAATCTGAGAGTTTGATAATATTCCCGACAAATTTTTGGGTCAAATCACATTTAACCTTACCCTCAGGCCTAAAACACTATCTATAACATGGTAAGCTATGCTTAATGATCTATATTATAATCTCTTGTTTGGGATACCATGGATTCATGATATGCATGTAGTTACATAAAATTAACATGCATGTTTAAAATTTATCTATAGAGGTAATATCTATACATGTATGTATAAAGAACCATTCAAGTACTATCAACATACAGATCCTTCACACAATTATATTCCTCGCATGGATTTTGATATTACACCATCCATATATACCATTAAAAATACACATAAATACCCTTAGTTATTTATAATACATAGGATAATAAGTTCACTTCACCTTTTCTACTAAGATATTTCCATAAGATGGGATACACAAGATAATGCCTTGGCAAACTGAGTAGGGAATCTTAAATCCCTTTAAAGCATATGATCTACATGATAGAAAAGGAATTTGATATATAAATAATACATATAATTCCAAATAATCTCATAATTATTATCAACATATCATGTTTTGTCCACCTATTCCATGGGCAATTGATACAATGAACCATGTTTATACACTCTCAGTGATTTACACTGATCTCATCAATGGTATAATTTCTAAAGATATACCATTATTGATGAGTTAAATAATAATGAGGATGTATTATAATTCCTAAGTTCATATGAGGATATCCATTCCTTCTATAATAATAATAGGTTTATTCATTTGAAAAGTGCACAAACATACTTTGTTGAGCATTCAACTGACCTGGAAGATATGTTACCCAACATAGATGATACAATTCCTACAAAAGCATATAATCTGGATCAGTCTACGTTATTTAATGAAGAAATAGTAAAATTTAATTATGTCATGGAAATTGATCCTCACATTATATTATTATATTTTACCTTACATAAATCAAAATACATAAATATTCTTCAGATTTTAATTGATTTTCCTAACGTATTTACCTAGGCTTATTTTGATATGCCTCGCATTAATCCCTCAATCATAGTACATATAATTATTTTATATCTTTATGTCAAGCCAATAAAACAAAATATTCATCAAATGAATCCTAAAATTTCTCTTCTTGTTAAGGATGATATCCAATGATTATTAGACACTGGTTTCATTCAACCAATCTCTCATCCATAATAGGTTGAGAATATTTTTCTAGCTGTAAAACCTAATGGCCAAATTTGATGTTGTTTGGATTTTAGATACCTCAACAAATAATGTCCTAAATATGACTTTCCTTTACCCAACATTGATATGATAGTGAATTATATAGCTATCTATGAGATGCAATCCTTTATGGTAAATTCTATTGAGTACAATCAAATCAAGATCACCGAAGAAGATAAACAAAATACTTATTTTACTACACTATGGGGCTCTTTTTTGTTATATTATCATGCCATTTTTATTAAATAGTCCTAGTGTAACTTACCAATGAACAATGACACATACATTTCACGACCTCATTCATAAGATAGTCAAATATTACATTGATGATTTGTTAGCAAAGTCAAAAGAGCAAAAACATTGAATCAATTTTGGAATTTTTTTGAAAAGACTCATAAAATACAATGTGTAAATCAAACTTAAGAAATGTGTCTTTGGATTCTCCTCAAGGAAAATTTTGGAATTCATTATATCTAAATGTGGTATATAAGTTGACCCTAAGAATGTCAAATCAATCATGGATATGCCTCCTACTAATATAAAATAACTTCAATACCTCTAGGGGAAAATTATAACAATTCATCATTTTATGGGAAAACTTATAGATAAAACCCAATCATTCATTAGACTACATAAAAGGTTTGTAAAATTTGAGTGGGAAATCACATGTCAAGAAAGATTTGTTACATTTAAGCAATACTTACTCAATCCGCCTATATTGGTCCCACCTATATCTAATAATCCACTTATACTTTACCTATCTATAATAGATCACACACTAGAATTCTCCTAACACATCTTGATGATTAACTTAAATAAAGAGAATTTTACTACATCAGTCAGTCATACACTAGTTGACTAAAAGAGAAATTATCTAATAATTGAAATAGTTTACTTAGCACTAATATTTGCTACTCAAAAACTTCATCACTATATGATTACCAATGAGACACATATCATTAAAAAATTGGATCTTTTAAAATTCCTCATGTACAAACCACATATTTCAAGATGTATTGCAAAATGGGTTATGTAACTTATATAATTTGACCTTAAAATCATTTTATAAAAATTGATAAAAGCGATTGGTAGTCGATCCATTATTGGATACAAATCTTATTAATAATGATTTCAAAGATTATTTCACACCACATAATACCACTTTAGATAAATGAATAATTTTCTTTGACATTTTTAGATATGATTTTGGTGTTAGCACCATAATTATCTTCATCAATCCCCTAGGACACATAGTACCTCTCACATACTGAATCAATTTTTTATGCATGAAAAATATCATATAATATGAAGCTCTTAATTAAGGCATTCAAATAGCTCAAGCTCTCAATATTAAATCCATAAAATTCTATGGGGATACCAAAATAATTTTTAATAAATTCATAGATGTCTACCAAATAAAATAAGAGCACCCTATTCATTATAAGAACATGGTTCAATAGCTATAGGCTCAATTGGATAATTTCTCTATCGAGAACATCACATGAAAATATAACCATCATGAATATGTAATGGTAAGTTCCACATCGTTGATAGCCATTGATATAGATGCATACTAGGCTATTTTTAGTATTAAACAATTACCATCTTCGTCAGTGTCCTATGCAGACCTTATCACTTCAACAATCCTGGTTACCATGCATAGTACAATACCATCTAAATGTTTCTATGCCATATATAAATTTTCAAATAAATATATCACACCTGATACTTTTCTAAATAATGAAAAGTGTAATATATAGAAAAACTCTCTTAAATATGTCATCATTGGTGGTGATTTATATAAGAGATCATTTAACCAACACTTACTCTAATGCTTAATAGTTGAGGAAGCTATATTGGCTATTCAAAAAATACATGATAATAAATGTGGTGGTCATTTTAGTGGTAAGACAATGTCACACCAATTACATAGACAAGGGTACTACTGGCCAACCATAGAATAATAATGCTAGAGTATGATACATAATGTGATAACTATTAATACCATGGAAACTTATGCCATGTACCTTCATAGTATATTCAACCTATCATATCCCCATGAGCATTCATGTTATCTGTATTTGGTATGATTGGTAAGATAAATCCATAATATTCAATAGGTCAAAAATTCATTATCAAAGCTATAGAATATTTTACAAAATGGGTAGAAACAATACCATTACAATCAACAAAGGGGGAGGATATTTTTCAGTTTCTAATGACCAATATTATTTCCACATTCATCCCACCAAAACCATAATTATAGATAATGGAACCTATTCTAAGATTTTAATTTTTTTTTTCACTAAATATAAAATCCAACACACATTCTATACTCCATACTAACCATAGGGTAATGGTCAAGCAAAAGAAACAAACAAGGTAATCAACATGATTTTTAGCAAGATAATTACTAAATGTAGCGTTGTCTAACACAATCAACTTGTATATTCACTAAGGGATTATCATTCCAACATATTTACACCAATAGGAGCTACTCCTTATTCACTCATATATGACATAGAATTGTTATCCCATTAGAATTGGAAATCCCCTCTTTAAGATTATCTTTAAAAGGGATCATCACCAATGATCAATACAGAGAGTGACTTCCCCAATAATTAGAATATTTGGATTACATATTATCCAAATTACAGAGAACCTTATATATTGTTAGAAACAAATACAAAAAACCTAAAATAATCAAGTACATAATAGTGAATTCAAAATCAATGATTTGGTCTTGAAAAAAAAATTTAGAAACATCAATGCCAAAGAAGAAAAATAAAGGAGAGTTTAAACCAAACTGGCTTGGACTATACATCATAGAAAATCTTAGCATAAAATTATATCATATATCTTAACTTGATGGAAAGAGAATTCAAAATCTATTGAACATCATGTATCTAAGGATATTTTACATATAAATAAATTAGTATTCATTTTCATTTGCTTATACATAGCTTATATGTAGAAAACAAAAAAACATTATAACATGTCAAAACACAAAAACATACAAATATTATTAAAAAATAAAATTTATAGATTGTACTCATTTCTTTATTACATTTCTTATATTTTCTAGACATTACATATGCTAACTATCTTAGTATTGTTGGTTTTATCATATATACATGCTTCACTTATTCTTGTCAAGTGCTTGAAAATTATTTATAGGACTTAAGTCCACCACACTGATCCATGATTTCTATAATTTACCCACTTGAGACATATACAATGATTCATGGTTATTAACTTGACACATCTACCTAGTTGGGAGCATCTTATACACAATTTTTATTACTAGGTTCTATCCTTACATTATTTATATTTCAATTATTGCATTGATATATTTATATATTGATCATTACTACTCGTACTCAATTTTTTTATCAACTAATACTAGTTTAGAATCAACATCTATACATGTTATATCTTACATATAATTGTAATATACCTATACATGATTTCATTTCTAGATTTCCTAATTTAGACTTGATTGTATTTTTATGCTTCATCTATTTTAGGACATTTGAATATTCCACTGATCTTTGGCTTTACGCCACTTCTATTCATGTATGCCTTGGATATATTCCCATGTACTTTATATTTTATTTATTTATTGTTTATGATAACATTTTAACATGTCCTTCTATGTGGAACTAAGCTAATTTTCTTGTTACTTTCTTATGTGGACATTTAAACATGTCCTTATATGTCTTCTTTTCTCTAATTTTATGACTTGTGTCTATGTCCCTTGTATTATGGACCCTTTCCCTATTTTTCATGCCTCATGTTTTTTGTATGTATGATTTTTTTTATGCATCATGCCCATAAGACTTATCTTTACTTGTTGGACACACTAGTTTTTGATGTCATGGGGGACCTCCTGCATCTACCCTTCCTACTTGGTTGTCATGATGGATGCCATGCACCATCTACCTAGGTATCTACTCATATTTATTATTATACACATTGATTACATATATATGATCACCCCTATGCAATGATAGGCACAACATACATCTTATATTTCGTACTTTGCTTAGATTCTCTTACATTTTGATGTTATGTTTGTAAATTTTATTAGATTATCATACAAATATCATACATGATCTAACAATTATATTCTACATAGATATTTATTTTGAGGATATTTATTACATAGGTAAATAAATAGCCTTAAATGGAAATCATGGGTTTTTTCATAGATATAAGGATCCTACATTGCATTCATAGAATATTTTTTAGCATATATGCTTAGTTTTAGGAAATTAGACACAATTAAGACACATGAAAAAATAGGGACTCAAAAAGTAGTTTAGAGACTTAAATTTCAAACCAAATAAAAATTAGTACCTAGTTTAGGACAATATCACCATGTGTCACTAATATAAAGTACACCTAATCATAGGGTAGTTCAAATTAGCTATAATAGTACGCTAGGTACAATACAAGTTTTTATAAAAACAATAACAAGTTTGATATATATGCTTAGATTTAAGTCATATTCATACTAGTTTATCTCATATCAAATAAATTACTTAGATTGGGGGCACCATGCACAACATGATAATTATCATATTTAGTTTAGATACTCATATAACTTAGCCCAAACTTAGTATACTTAGATATCATATTGGGGGTATCTACATAGCACATAGTTTCAATATGCTTAGCTACACGTAAGTTGATCAGATGGAATCTCAAGTTCCATGTAATTATCTATGTTTTATACACTTGACATCATTTTTCAGGTTTTGACCAGTCTCATTCCTTATTCTATATACAAGGGTTGGTATTCTTGAGTTTCCTACAGTCACCTAATGTACCCATGTGGTCATCGAGTTGACATACATAGTTAGATATAGCCAATTAGATATTTTCATAACTTTGTGAAGTTTAGTTTTAGATGTATCTACTACACTTAGGTGGAAAATGATGGAGTCATATCCTACTTGAGTTCTTAAACCAACCACAAGAGAGTGTTAAACACACTTACAGTCTAATCAAATATATCCATAGGTCATGATCCTTTAAATAGGGGTGGGTAATGATGGAGTGAAAATTGGATCGAGTTATTGAGCCACCCACATATGAGGATAAATCAAGATATTAGCTCAGTAAAATCTATTCAATGATTTGATCACTATGTACATGCACACACATAGGTTGTCACAAGGTTCATGTGTTAGTTTGCATACCCAATGTGGTGTATTCATTCCTTTCCTCTTTCCTATCTCTTTACTCAAGTTTAATCAAATACTTTATTTCACATAGTCTTTCACTTTTGATATCTCTTAAGTAAGGACTAATTTATGAATGTTTCATTCTAGATCATGCTTTGGATCATTCTTAACATAAGAAGACCTAGATCCACATACTCAAACTTAGCTATATGGGCTTCAATTCCTAGGGAAGTCTAGGTACACTTCTTTTTCATTTATACTAGTCATTTTGATTTCATATATTTCTAGTATAAACGGGGGGGGGGAATGTAATCACTTAAAAGTGGAATTTTTATGCTAAGAGTGTTCTTGAGATATCCTATTCCTATCTTAGCCTTAGACCTGTCTTAGATAATTTATCACACTTTTAAAGCCATTATGTAAACCATAGATGCCCCTAGTGTGCTCAAACATAGTCTCAGACCTTCATTCCTATATTATGGCCCTTCATACCTAGTATCCTTCTAAATAGATAGTAGAACCACATTAAGGAAACTAGATCCACATGACACTAGTGTCCCAAACATGGAACTAGTATCCCTTTCCCTAAATCTCTTGAAAAAATATATTTTCAAATGTGTGGCCCTATTAAGGTTGGTCTAGGCACATTTTATTATCTTTAAAATATACAAAACATTATAACTACAATAATATTAGACATATATCCATTAGATGGATAATATATACATAATGCCTATTCAAATAAGAAACAAGCCGAGAAAAATCAAGGTTGTTAATCCCTATTCTACCCTACTTTTTCATACCACCATATACAACTACCCTAAGCCCATAATTCAAATATTCCTAATGTCAAGTTCACTCAAGGCATTCAAGACCACTATAATTATAGAATTCACTTCCACTTGAACTAACACTTATGTGGGAGAACTACATTGAGATTTATCCCTCCTCATAGTATTTGTATGTAATAAAATCTCTTCACAATAGGGTGTTGATGATGTCTAACCTATCCAATTAATGAACACACATTTTCAGATCATGCCATACTTTCAAAGAGGATTAGGGTTTGTGACATAAATTAGATACTATAGGCACAAAATAGAGTTTTAGAATCTATGTGTAAAGGAATGGATCCTAATAACATAGGAATAGGTGCACCTAAATTCTAAGAATAATCCTACATATAGAACACTAGCACTATTTTCAATACACTAGAGCCACATGTTGCTACTATCCAAGTGTGGCACTATTTTCCATGAGAGGATCTGATTCATTAATCCTATAGATGACAATCAGACCTATATATAACCCATTTTTTAGCATAGATATTTTACATCAGGTATTTTCTAGATAAGTCTCTATTTACACATATGTATTACTATTTTTATAAATTTAAAGTAAGTCAAATTATATAACAAATCAATGGTTATTTATTGCATATTATTCCAATGATTTATACAACTCTTCCCTTTAATCAAACTTAGGATTTACATAAGTAGAAACCTAAAAGGTTAAAGTAAGGGAACACATTGCTAAAAGAGGGGTGTTACATTCTTCCCATATTAAAGAAGCATATTTATCAATGCAAAAACCATAATTAATAATAGTAAAATAACCATCTAATCATAAATATTATTGATATACCACTAGAAGAAAATAAAACACATATTTCCACACAAAAATTGAAATCAAATTAAGATATAATTTGAGCATGTGAATACAAGTGCCACTATTATGTAGATCATACTAAGAAAAGGATGGTGGTAATAATATAATATGTTGAGATAAGTTCTATTCCATGACAAAACCATAGTAATCAATACCAAGTACCATCTAATGGAATAAGTAATAATAGGAACATAGTAATGTTTAAATAAATATGTAATAAAAAAACTACTTAGAAAGGGCTTAGGAATTATGGTTCCACCATCTACTATCCCTATGCAAAATACTACATCTAATGAGGGGTGGATGGAGTCATGAACTCAACCATATAAGTTCCCATCATGACCTTATAGGTTGTGTGACAAACTATCTTATTCTACACCATACCATGCATAACTTTATAGTAATGCACATCAAATTACATAAAATAAATGATGCATTTAAAACCAATAAATGAATCAAAATCATCTAATCAAAATAAATAACTAAGTTAAGACCAAACAGTATAAAAAGAGTGTTAAAACTAGAAAATAAAGATTTATAATTCAAAATAAAAAGAAATTAAATGAGCATTTCAATAACTTATTAAATTTACAAATAATAAAAATGTGCTAGTTTCAAATCAACTTAATTTTTCAACCAAATTAAAATGGTTTTGAATAAAATAATATCATAAAAAGTTCACATCACATGGGTTATGTGTCTTAGGGAAGCCACATAAGGGAAGGATATAAATAACCATAAAATAAGTAAAATTACCTCCTAAAGGTAAGATTAGTATAGCATAATTTTTAAATAATCAACATGGCTCAACATATAATATCAATCACAATGTTTATCTTTAGAAAACTACTAAGACTGAGTAGAGGTACACTATGTTCATATGGTGACCATTATGAATGAATCACTAAGGTTATCACCTAAAATATTTATGGAATGAAATTTTACAAAGGAGAAAATTAGGGTTTTGAATTATAAAAACATCCACTTCCTAGCCCATAACTTGGTCAGACCAACATGAACATGGATCTACACCTCCTACAAACCCCATACTTGTGTCATTCTCAAACCTAGGGAAATGAAACACAATTACACTAAATGACATTTCACTATAAATTTGGAATTCACAACTCAAAAATTCCCATATATTGAATACACACAAAAAAAAATACAAAAACTTTAACATTAAAGTAGGTAAAAATAATAATTGGTATTTCACACATCATGTTCGCACATCATATAATGACATTGAGAACATGGATTTGTTTCAGAGGTGTTGTATAATTATATTACCATATAGGTCTTAAAATATGAATTATTAATAATATGCAACATCTATTTCCATGGAGGTCATTATGAATTACAAGAACAACTTAACAACATCAAACCATAGGATTTCACAACAATGAAAGGGGAGATAACAAGTTCATAAAAACATAATTACCATAACAAGGTGTAAATAGTTAACCTACTAGTCCAAAGCCATATAATCATGTCACCATCGTAATCACAAGTTGTTGAAGGATCTCAACTATATCTTAAGAATAAATTTCAACTAGTATTTTATTGATGGTTTATCAATGTACCATGGTATATCAAAATTAATTTACTAAATCCCATAGTTAGCTAATTAAGCATAAATCATACTAATATGATACAAAAATATGATTTAGAATTTTCAAATTAAATATTATATAGTTTTAAAGTTATTAATTTACTCATAATCTAAAATTTTTGATTTCTAATAATAGAGTTATTCACAAGATTTAACCAAAATATGTAATTTATATATATATATAATTGATTCACAATAGTATAGTATAATAGCCTTAAGAAAATAAAGTAAAAAAATGGCACATAGTTCCTATTGAAATAAAAACATAATTCTGTTAAATACATATAGTAGTATATGTATAATAGGATGGTGTAAACAATAATTAGGCCCCACAACTAGCCAATATCAAGGCCTCTATAGGCCTGAATTATATGTTATCTCATTAGTTACCATGATGATATGTAGAATCTAAGTTAAATTCAATCTAACCACCCACACATTCTTAAATAGACCAAATACTAATGGTCCCTTTTGTAAGTGATCCAGAGTGAATTAGATAATGTATTTGTAATAGAAACCTACACCTATATATGGACCTCTCTCGAGCTATGTTTCCAAATATATACATGGTCCTACACCTATAGCTTCCATAGGTATAGTTTTTACATGTCTTAAGGTTGCACACCTTCTAGGATAAGATGGGATTATCTCATGAGGAGGATGAGATTATCCCTTATGCATTTTTAAATTATGCATACCATGACAACTATAGATATGTGATATTCACACCCTTTGGATATTTTGTTATATGGATATTACTACATGTTGGTCTTGATGCTAAGGTGAGTAATCTCTCCCTAGTAATTCTAGAACTAGAGGTATCCTTTACACTAAAATATCTATCACTTTTTGAATGGTTTGATGTATTTTCATGTTAAAGCCAATGATCTAATAAAATAAAGGGTCTTGGTGAAAAAATTAGGAAGAAATACCCATGGTTTCCTTATGTGACATGATGAAATAATGCACGATAGAAAAATTGTTATGAAAGTGGTGAATAGAACAAATTAGCCTTGAGCTTATAGTGTTAAACCAAGGCTATGATACAAAAATGTCATGCCCAAAATTATTCATGATATAAATACACACAAACATGCAATGTTTTTAAATAATGAAATGAAAAAATATATTTACTACAACTACATCACCAAACATTCACAATATTTTTATATGATGTGCGTAATGTGTCAAAATATCGATAACAACTATCATTTTACTAAGAGAATAAAAAATGTCAATAATGTTTCAAAATTAAATATATGCTAAAACATCTTTTTTTTAATCATTATCATGTGATCATTGGAAGTAAATTTTAAACATAACTTGAGGATTTGATAAATTGAAACCCTAATAAATCCTAATACCTAGAACTGATGTCCCACTTCAACATGCTAGCCTACATATTTGCTCCTTTAAATCAAGGTTAGGTGTAGTTATCCACTACAATTATATACATAACAAATATATCAAGGATTTAAACTAACCACTAGGGTT